>JAWMAG010000055.1:1697500-2297500 GCA_037013455.1 Ceratitis rosa
TTTGTTTTTGTATTCTTGCTCTACGAAAAAAAACTTATTCGTCATACACGTATTTCTCAAAAAAATGTATTTGTGTTCGTTCCCTATAAATACGCTTCTGAATCAACGCAGCCAGATGGTCAGTGCTTTCCAAATTTTACTTAATTAAATTTATTTTAAAGTTAACACCGGAATACAATTGTATTTATTATTTTACTAAATTATCTTCTAGTTAATAGCTAATCGCCACTCAATGTTGGCGTTAAGTTAACCACAACTTAATTGACTGAACATTGTGAAAACGAGTTTTATGCTACCTTCCGATTAATTTATGATTAAGTCCTTAACCGGAGATGGTGAAAACGGCCCTTAATATATATCTTTATATATTTTTAAATCTTTTCAAACCAAAGTTTTTAGTAACGCAAAATTATACAATAACAAGTGGACTTACACCACTTTGATGTTTACCAGCTCATAACTGAAACAATGCAATTTTTTTTTATAAAAAAAAAAAATATATATATATATACAAACTCATATGTACATACGTATGTATGTGGAACTGCACGTCAGGAGTCAATTGTTTCGCCGTTAATTTTTTACGCTCGCTAAATTGTTTATTTTTTATTCATTATTATTATTATAATTTATTTGCAAAACAAACTCTATATTATTTATATATGTATGTATGTACATATCTATTGGTATGTATTTAATTTAAAATCGTTTACTCGCTTTTTAGCTATGTACATATATATGTACATTTAACGCTGTTATGCTTTTCTTTTTGTCGCCAATTTTTTTTTCATTTTTTCCGTCTCATTATCACTATTTCGCTCATTTATACAATTGTTTGTTTGCATGCATTATTGTTGTTGTGGGGGGGGGGTTGTTATTGTTGTTGCTTTAGCACGCTCTTTCGTATGCCAGCAAAGCGATCTGCTAACAGACAATAAACTTGTTTACATTTTTCGAATTCATCGATGACGTCGCACTCGTTCGACTGGTGCGTAGCTCTTGCTTGTTGTTATTGTTGCGAGACATGTGGGCTTGTACAGTGGTACCTATGTATGTACGTAGATATCTATTGTACATATGTATGTATGTATTTTGTAGAAGCATTCTCGTTTGTATGTATGAATGTATGTATAAATGTAGATTGTTGTTAAAATTTCAGTTGCTGGGGGTTTTCCTCAATATTTGTTGCGGCAATACGTACGTGTATGTACGAGTATAAAGGAAATTCGAGATTGTAACTATGTATGTATGTACATAGATTCATAAGTATGTATGTACAAACGTATGAATCTGATGCTATTTTAATTAATGTAAAGAAAACTTGTGTTTAAATATATTTTGAATTTGTGTTAATAAAAGTTCATTTGAATTTCGTTTACAATTTAATTCAATAAATATGTACATACATACATACGTATATGTATCTGTATTGTACTTGCATTTTTAGGAGTGCAGGTTTGTACCTGTATATACATACATACATGTAAAATAAATACTTTTGGTGGCATTGTCACTACCTGGCGAACGGTGACGAATTGTAAAACAAAAAAATTTAAGGTTGTGCTCATGATACAAAAAAAAGGAAAAGGAAGGAAGTTTCACTCAATATAAAATCGACAGAAAAAGATTTTTTGACACTATACCTTATTTTCATTTTAACATCAAGATGCAGTGAAATTCCTCATAACCGGACACTCAGCATCGCATATGAGAGGGGGGCACAAAAATTATGTTTAAATTGCATTCATGTGGTTCGATGTTATCGTTTATTTAATTGTTTAAATAAAAATTCCATATTCAAATATACATATTATTTCATTTACATATAGATAAATTACATACATTGTCATACATGTACGTATGTACATGCATACAAGTCTTTACATTTCAGTACTACTTAGGTTGAAAAAATTTTATAATGGTTGATTGCTTGAATATTGATTGTTTTATTTTAAAATGTTCATTCTCAAAATGGCAAATTGTTTCAAACGCGCAACAAATTTTAAAGCCTCATCGTACGATGTTATGGGCTCATTTATATCTAAATTGTTGTCTTCAGTGCAGACGTTTTGATCTATTTGGAGAAAACCGTCGAAATCATTTGCCAAATCGAGTCCTTCGTGAATTCTAGCATAGATTGCCAGCGGAATGTCATCTTCGGGATCAAAATCGGAAAGACTCTCATCAATTTCCGAAAATCCTGCTTTACGGAAGCAGTTTTGGATTGTTGTTGCTTCTACTTTATTCCAACCTGCTTTGATGAAATAAACAGCTTCAAGCAAATTCATAGATTTTGACAGCTCTAATGCTGAACTGACAGTGTCATATTACGCAGCAAGTGTTTTAGAAGGAAGATTCTATAGAAAATTTTAAAATTTTGGATTACTTCTTGATCAAGGGGTTGGCTTACTGCCATTGTGTTTGGAGGCAAAAAAAACAATGTTTATGTTAGTCAAGTTTAGTTCCCTTGGATATGATGCTGCGTTATCCAAAAACAAGATAATTTTTCGATTATGGGCCTTCATTTTCCTATTCAGCTGCTGCAGCCATTCACTCATTACTTCTCGAGTCATCCATGCTTTTTTATTAGATTTCCAATCCACTAGCAGTTCCGTGATGGGAACATGTTTGAATGATCGAGGCCGGGCTGCTTTACCTATAACCAAAAGGAGCTATTCCTCTCCAGTCATGTTTGCACAAAACAAAATTGTAAGTCTTTCCTTGGAGAATTTGCCGCCAACACATTTTTATCTTATAAAAAAAAAAGAATAAATCTTGTTTGGGATTTTTTTTTTGTTTTTAATTTTGTCCGTTTATGAGAGATTTTTCGATCAATATGGTTTGAATTATACTGTCCGCGTTCGGTTATTAGAATGGTATGTGTATAGAAAAATTAGTGAAAAAGATGTGTCCACGAAAATTGTCCGATTATTGGAGTTGTCCGGTTATATGGGCTGTCCTTAATGGGAAATTTCAGTGTATTGTCACTTAAAAAATATTTCATAAAAAATGCTAAGCCGCATAAAAATAATTTTATTTGCATTAAATTACAAAAAATACAATGCAAAACCTGTGAGTTTTTTTTGGTACGTTTTATTTTATTTTTTTTTGCGTTGACTGTTTGTTTGATGTGGCCTTACATATGTACATACACGTACGTAGGTGCTTTGAAAAAAGTTTATTTTTTTATGATTTGCAGCCAGCAACTTATTTGCATATCTACAGAGCTACATCGATATCCATTGTGCAAAGCTAACTCTATTTGGAGTACTCTGCAGTGGTCTGGTAATCTCCTGTTCATTTCTATTAGAAGCGTAAATAAGTGCATCACACAGCTTAGTCTATCATCGAGTTTTGAGCCGTTTGTAAAGACATATCGCCATGGCTCTCTGCCATAGAACACTTAAATGTTGTCATTAATTCCTCACATGGAAAGAAGGAAGGAATTTGATGGCACCCACTCCGCCAGCGTTTATTGTGCTGAACTAGATCGCAGAAAACCCCTACAACTAACATTGCAGGAAACCGCATGAAGTACAAGTAGGCAGGCGGCAACTAAAGGAATAATCTCACGTCATACTACGTTGGAAACAGTTCTTAGAAGTAGGGAAGAAATAGAATAGGTGGATGTAGGGGTGATGACAGACCACAACCTATTGGCGTTACATTGAATGGACATTCAAGAAGTAGCACATGTAGGCAGTGTCGGGTGGCAAGTATGAATGAGACGTTGAACATTGTGTTTATTTTTGTCTGGTCTTACATAGGCACGGTTTATACATAGCTGTTCAAAGGATTACATAGAGAAGTTTACTTACTGGATATCAAGACCCTCTTAAATTTTTACCTCGAATTAAACTAAACCCGGTGCCATCAACATCCAAAAGTTATAGAAAATGTATTTAAATAAAAAATTAAGTTAAATTTTCTAATTGCGGTCGCCCTTCGACAGGGAATGTGAACCCCTCCGAGTGTATTTCTGACATGATATAAAGACTCCTCGTAAAAAACCATCAGCCACCATTTGTTGGAAACCCATCAAGACGCAAAATCACAAACTGGAGGAGGAGCTCAGCCGAAAATCGCTTTAGCGGTTACAAACTTTTTAGGTATATTATATCATACAGCAGTTTTCCGACAAGACAAATTTTGACATTGAGTGCTTTTATGATAAATAAATAAATCATTCTAAAAAAACGGTCAAGGGTTAATAAATATTTGAAGAAATATATCGATAAAATATTAATGTTCCAAAATGGAATATATTCAGCCGAGAAAAGGCATGCCTGTCGATGATTGGGTCTTTATAAGAGGTCGACCCGGATTTTTATCTGCTAAAGCCCTCACTCCTACAATATTTCCCGAAAAATATTTTATGAACAACAACAACAACACCATTGACAATCGACGTAACTTGAATTGCTCCTTTCGACATTTTATTTACTTGTTATTAACATCATGTTTTATGAAATACACTTATGTAACTGCTAAAATTTAAAAAAATGTTGCATTTTTGTTTTCTTTAACTGCAAAATATTTGATTTAATTAATGATCGACTTATGGTTGTCTGTAGTACTAGATTCCAACACAAGAAAATTCACCACGGTACATGTGTGTCTCCAAATCGAAATACTCTCAGCTAAATCTAGGCGAAAGACATGTATCCAGTGTTTTAGATGTGCATACGTTCCTAGGTACTAACATCGAGTCTGATCACTATCTCGTCGCAGCTAAGATACGGATCACCCTCTGTGTACCAAAGAACGCCCGTCAACAAACACAAAAAACGTCGACGTCGAAAATCTGCTATCAAAACAGACTGCCAATCGGGTTTTTACTCGACTTAGACTCCTACTCCCTGAAAGCACTCATCAAACGAAACTACATATTGGATATAGGATAGGTCGCAAAAACAGCTGGTACGATGATGCATGTTGAACTGCAGTGGAGAGAAAACACACTGCTTGCGATCAACCATAACACGTGTGGGATGGGATAGACACCGAGAGTTGAAGAGGAAAGCAAGACGCATCTGCAGACAAAAAAAGAAAGAGGCCGAAATGCGAGAGTATGAAGAGACTGAGAAGCTTACCGACAAGGGTAACGTTCGAAAATTCTACGAAAAGATACGACGACATACTGAAGGTTTCAAGACCGGAGCAAACCCTTGTAGGACCCAGGGAGGTGAGTTAGTGACAGATGCCCAGAGTATACTGGATTTATCGAGGGAGCACTTCTCCAGTATGCTGAATGGCATTGAAGAGGAAACACTCGGAGATGGTGAACCCGAAACTCCAATTGGTGACGATGGGAAAGTTGTTCCGTTACCCGGCTATGAAGAAGCCCGAATAGCAATCGCCCGCTTAAAAAACAACAAAGCGGCGGGGACCGATGGATTACTGGCCGAGCTATTCAAATACGGCGGTGAGGAGCTAAAGATGCTGAGGCATGCAGCTTATCAGCAAAATATGGTGGGAAGAAAGAATGCTCAACGATTGGAACCTAAGTGTGCTCTGCCCAATGCACAAAAAAGGCGATCCCACAGTCTGCGCCAATTACCGTGGAATAAGCCTTCTTAACATCGCATATAAGGTCCTATCAAGTGTATTGTGTGAAAGACTAAAGCCCATCGTCAACAAACTGATTGGACCTTATCAGTGCGGCTTTAGACCTGGTAAGTCAACCATTGACCAGATATTCACCATACGCCAAATCTTGGAAAAGACCCGTAAAAAGAGAATTGATACGCGCCACCTCCTCGGCGATTTTAAAGAAGCCTTCGACAGCACGAGAAGGAGCTGCCTATACGCCGCTATGTCTGCATCTGACAATTATTGTCATAAATATTTTGATTTATTTAGAATAATTTAAAATAACAAAAACAATTTCCAGGAAGACAATTTCCAATTAATTTTCAAAATCTTTGACTAATATACAATAAAAAGCCTACATTTACACATACCTGTGTATGTACATATGTATGTACTTCCATATGTACATGTGCACATACATACATACATTTTTAATGTTTTAATGTACATATATATATGTATGTTTGCTTGTATATAATACAGTATTCAAGTAGCAAATAATTTATAAAACCAACAACAACAAATAACGGTTAAAGAAACTAAATAAAGAAAGCAAAATCATTTACCACCAGTATTTTGTTCTGCCATCGCCCTCCTTCTCGGTCCCCATCAACTAACCACGCTTACTCTAACGCTTCTCTAAGCAAAGCGAGCGAATCTTGACAATGCGGCGTGATTATTATGCGATAAGAGTTTGCCCGAGGCTTGGTTGAGTGCCGAACGAGCGAGCGTTTGCTGGTGGCGAAAAATATACACAGGAAACAAAACAAAACAAAAAAAAAAAAGAAATGAAAAGCAAAAGTAAAGCGGTGGAAGAGCAAAACAAGTAAGACAATCAGCCCCACGTCGTGGCGTACGTACTTATGTACATACAACATACATATGTGTGTAGGTATCCACGTTCGTTGTATGATTGCATATGAGTGTAATTTTTTTGATATACAAATATGATGACTACAATTTAAGTTACATACATATATACATACATACATACAAACGTTCATATGCTGATATATTTATATATTTATGTTTGCTTGCAACAGAAAGAGGCTGCTTTGCGAGCGTGGCAAGTGTGTGAGAGCTGGCATACGTGCGGTCGTCTGCATACATACATATGTACATACATATAATTCATATGTACCATACACGTATGTATGCACGTATAAGTCTATACCCAATCGTCTTACTGACGAACTGCCTAACTGACTGCTTACTTGATTTGCTTCTGATGACTAGCGGGTAAGCTGCCTGGCTGAATGGCTGTGTGTTGCTTGTGCAGCGTGCGAATTGCACTGAGTAACCCAACGATTGCTCTGGCTATCCTGCGTGCGCTGTCAATGTTTTACTATAGTCATACACTCAGCTGCAGATACTGCTAAATACAATATTTCGCCTGAATGGCCCCTCTAAGTAGTGCCCATCTGTTTAGCTGCCGTGGTGGCTGTTAGTTTGTACCTTCCGCTCTCTCCGATTGCCGTCTTGTTGCGTATGTAATTGGGTAGCTACATATATATATGGCTCCTCACAGCGTGGCGTACTAGTGAGTATAAAGTTCGTTGTTGTTCTAGCCAGTTTTTCGCTTAGCGAGTCAATCGCACATGTGTTCATACATATGTATGTATGTGTATGGACTGCCCGAAATCATTGTTGTGTGTTTGTATAGCTTAGTGATTTGCGTTGGGGTCGCGCTGGTTGTCTTCCCATAAGTTTGACAAGTGTTGACATCAGACACCTCATATATGTACAAGTGTATGTATGTATGTATGTATGTATGTATGTATGTATGTATGTATGTATGTATGTACATATACCTACATACTTGAAAACATATGTATGTACTTATGTACATATTTGCAGCTCAACAACGCGCTAGTCCACTTTGCGGCAAAAAATATAATATTAAAAAACAAAGCAAAGTTTTCGGATTCAGGTCGTTTAACAGCTCTTTCGTTTTTATTATTACTCTTGGTTGGCGCTTGAGCAAGTCATACAAATTTTCGCTCTCTTCTTGTGAGCCAGCTTGCTAGCTTCGCCGACTCTGATTCCGCTCGGGTCCCGCTCGGGCCCCAATGACTATTTAAAATTACTTAAGAGACGTTGCATGCGGCGACCAGCCACAGGCAGGCAGCTCAATGCCGAACTGTGACGATAATCGCCCTGCTATGCGGCTCACTTCACATCACTCCACCCCACTTCACATCATTCAGCTGACTCGCAGTAGTGCCGCTCATCACCATCGCACCTCATTCAATCCAATTCTTCGCTCGACGTCTGTCGTCTATCTGCTCCTGCTCCATGTGCTTACGTTTGTTGATTTAGCTTCGCATTCGGCTTGGCTGTGATTTTCTTTCTTGTTTGTTTTATTTATGTCGGTACTGTGCTGCTGGTTGGACTTAACTCGGTGGCGGCGTTGAACTCATCTAACTATACGAGTGCCAGCATACATACATATGTACATGCAAACCAATTTATGCGCTGTAGAGTTCACCTTCGTTTTCGTTACTGCTGAGGAACAAACATACATGCGTACATACATACGTGTATGTATGTACATTCATAAATACAATATAATAAACTTGTCTAAATGATAAAATATACATAATTAAACTTTAATTTATTGTTCCGCTTACGCTTTGAAACAAATTCTGAAACTCGCTTATTAAATTTTAAATGTAGAAAATGAAGAAAACTCCTCCGGATATTTGAATATCGTTACTATATCTAGATGATAAATGCTTCAAATACAAATTAAAAGTAAAAATAACTAAGTCTTGGAAGGTGTAGCTAGTGGTTTCGGAACCATGCAACGGTAATATGGAAAAGTGCTATAGCTTGATCCACATACTTAATTATTTCTATAGGAGGGATGTCAACGTTACGAGGGTCCAACTATATATCGCACTGTGGGGGTCTAAAATAGAAAATTGTCTTAAAACTTATAACACAGCAAATCATTCTCGAAATCCAAATTCAACGTTACCGAGTTTTTTGGCATGTAATCTTATTTGTGCTTGTGTTTGACGTGTTTTTATTTTTATCGTGCTGGTATAAGGCAAACATTTGGACTACGAACGGATTTTTGTGAGGCATTGAAATTTCCAGCCGATGGGTGGTCACATTATAAAAACCTTTCCCTGTAATTTTTTAGGTTGGGATATTGGGGTTGCTGTTGACTCCGCGCCGGTCACTCACATATTGCGTGCTCTCGATACCTTCTCTGCATTTTCTATATTTATCATCAACAGCCGGACCTACATTGAATGCATGTGACGCCAACAAACCTCCATTAGGAAGGCAGGACTTTGACTGCTACTCCCCTAGCTAGTAAGAGTTTCCGGACATGAAATAAAGGCTTCTCGTAAAAAACCATTAGCCGTTCGGAGGCGGCTTAGTATAAACTGTAGGTCTCTCCATTTGTTGGAAAAACATCAAGATGCAAAACCACAAATTGGAGGAGGAGCTCGGCCGAAAATTCCTTCAGCGGTTACAAAGCGCCAATTATATATACATATATTACTCGAGTATCGCGAGGTAGCTCGAGCTCTTAGTTTGATATTCGTGGCAGCTGGATTCCGATGACTCCATTGTTTACTGACTCTTTGTGAAAGGTATTCAAGGGCTGTCGGTAGCAGTAGCAGTAGCAGTGGTTCTGTAATATATTGTTGAATGAAGTTAAGGCATACTTCGGCTACCGGCAGGTGTCTGCAAGGATGATCCCTGCCCCAGCATTCCAGCAGATACTGTATGCCTTAGCATAACATTATGCTTCTTAACTGCGAGCATGGATGTCTCATTATGCAAATGGTGGACGGGCAACAGCGCCAGGTTTCCTGTTATATAGAATTAATTATACATTTCGTGGATTCAAAAGTACAGGGCTGTATTTTGACTTCTGTCAAACTCAACTCTAAAAGTAATCATGTTTTGTTCTAGTTAAAAATGGATCGTTTAACAACCTCACAACACTTAAAATTGAAGATTATAATCCATAATTGTGGATCGGTTACATAGGTATATTGTCAGGCCTGTGCTCGTTTTATCTTAAATATCGCTACTGTAAGTGAAGGTATGTGTGTCTATTTCTCAACGTTCTCCAGACCTGGGACTTTCTTACGGCACTATATACACCTACATCCATATATAGTCAAGCCTCACTCAACAACGCCGTACATACATACGTCGTTTGGGTGCTTGAACAGCAAGCAGTAGACGGCGATTTTTCCAATAAAATTTTCTTTAGCGACGGGGCATATTTCACACTCGGGGGATACGTAAATAAGCAAAATTGTCGCATTTGAAGCTTCGATTTTTTGACAAGCTGCTCATACAATTTGTGGTATGTCGAGGAGTTTTTATAAGGAACATCTATGTCATGTCAGAAATGCACTCGGACACGGTCACGGTCGTATGGGGAACGAAGTAGTACAAGTTATACAACTTCACTGCTAATTTTGCAATTTTGTGTTATTGGAAATCGTTTGCTTCCATCATCGAGCTTAACATTCGGAGTGAGTAGGTATTCCTTTGACCAGCTATTGAAGATCAGGGAGGCAACTAGATGTCTGGTAGTGTAGGTAGCAAAGGGCGGAACGCAATGTTGAATTATCCAAAGTTTAGAGTTGTGATTTCGAAATTCTACATATGACTGTCGACTGCTCAGGTAATTCATATGGCCCAAGTTTTGTTCCAAGTGATACATACATACATATGTATGTATGGTATATGCATGTCCGGTGGCTTATGGAACCAAAGTCGGGGATATTCATGCTTTTTATCATATCAGCTATTGAGACATCCGGCGAGCTATGACAATTGCTGATAAATCTGATGGAGGCGTTGTCGTTCATGGCGCTTCATGTCTCTAAGTTCATTTGACCTGTTTAGCCGCTGTCTTGAAACTACCTGTAAGTTGTCAAAACTTTCGTACAAACTTCCCTGTCGGCCGAATTCCAATATTTTTGAAGTATGTATATACGAGTATGTGTGTACTCGAACTTAGTATCTCTTCGAAATGTTTCTCCTCAACTTTTTAGTTGCTTTGTTTATTTTGACAATTAGGCGTTTATTGTACTTTCTTAAAGAGAAGAAGAAGAGAAGAATAATCGAAAAATTAGATTCCTTGCTTTAGATAGTAATTCTCTGTTATTCTTCATTCGATGGACAAGAAACGACGTGTGATTTCTGATTTTCAACTGTTTCTTTGTTTGGATTCATTCAAAAATTTGTGTGTATACATACATATATATATAAACAAATTCGATTTAGTATAGCTACATACATACATACATATGTACATGTGTACATAATTAGGAAGTCATTAAAAATTGTTTAAAAAAATAAATATAAATATGGGTTTATTACTCACTTCTATTTTTTAAACAAATTTTATTTTTATTTTAGCCTTCTGTTATTGTCAATGTCTGTCTGACTGTCCGTGCACTAAATCGAATTTTCATCGAAATGTGTTAGCATAATCATTATCATCAATAACAACAATAGCAAGAGAAGAAAAATTGCAGGAGCAACAACGCCACCAGCAACAACATCCAACTTACTAAATGCAATTTTGGAGAAAAGCAAAAAGAGGAAAAAATGGCAAATGTAGCATTTGTACTTGTGCCATATATGTATGTATGTATGGTACATGAATGTTTATATATATGCATATGTATGCTCGCTTGTGTGTTATTAGTAATAGTTGTTGTTGTTACCGTATATTTAAGATGGGAATATCTGAGCGTTTTCGAACTATACAATCATAAATACATACAAACATGCAAACGAATACCCTGCTTTCATACTCGTATGTATGTGAGCAGACTAATCCAAAAGTGTGCGGCGGAGGAAGTAGCGATGACGACGAACACGGCGTGTCGAACGGAGAGACAGAGCAACGTATCGTCGAAACGCCAAAACGTCAGTTTTAGTAGATTTTCTATTCTTTTGTTGACTCGTTTGTTCTTTGACTCGATTGTGTGCATATGTCACAGTTACCGACTTGCGCATATATGTACGTACATATGTACATATACATATATTTATTTACGTGTTCTCTGAGTACGATGTGCAGTTAATGTACACAATTTCCTACCCAAAAACATTAAATATTCTTCACTGCATATATTCACGCTTACCAACATTTATAGGTACATATCTACTTATGTATGTGCGTATACATACATATGTACACACATGCAGCAATATTTTCACATTCATACATTTAGAAATGCACATTTGTGGAAAATTATTGTAAGCTTTATAGATACTTTTGCTCTAGCATACATGTATGTACATACACATATTTACATATGTATGTATGTATGTATATCCACAAATATTTTTTAGCCTACTTGTTAGGTAGCTCACTTGCTTTTCATCCAGCTGTTGTGTTGAATGTTGTTATTCGCGTTGTTGTAGTTACTGTTTTTGTTTAGGAATTGAACTGAGAATTGCACTGTGTTGTTCGCCCATTGGTAGCTGATGGCACTTACTCATTTTAGATTTATTATAAAATTTACCCATTTATGCATATAGGTATATATATACATAGTATGTACATACCTGTGCACGTGCATACATATTGACATCCATTTAAGAGTGAAAAGTAAGCATGTAAATTTGTAGAAATGTAAGCATGAAGAAAATTTATCTCTGCATAGAGGAAGATAGGCAAACCCTCTTAGTGAAAAAATTCAAAATCAGGGGTAATATTTGAAAGCTTAAAATTAATATTTAAATTGACACGCACTTATTTCGGTATGATTTAGAAGGTTCTTTTAATTACGGACGGTATTTGTTATTCATATTAAGTCTGAAAAATTTTCCCTTTATACATACTTACATACATACATAAATGGGTTAGGAGAAATGAACGTTATTTGACTTTTAATATTTATTTGTTTCTTCTTTCTATCACAAAGCAATTTCTTATGTGTAAAATTAACTTAATTTGTTTTTTTTTTTTGATGCGATGTGGAAATTATTTATTTGCGTCGAATCACACGGCTGGTAGTAGGACATATATATGTACATATGTATATATGTGATCCTTCTTCAAATACTTAGGAGCCGTATTACTTCGAACTTATGCCACTTAACTGGATCTTTATGCACGATAACGATCCGAAACATACCATACAGCAAAAGTGGTTAAAAACCAGCTGTCCCAAGAAAAAATTTTAGTTCTTGATTGGCCAGCTCAAAGTCCCGACCTGAACCCAATCGATGATGTAAAAACTAAAGTTGGACAAAAACATTTCAAAAAATACAAGAAGTGACGAACTCTATACCTTTGAACAGGTGCCAAAAGTTAATAGACAGCTTACCAAACATTTCTGAAGCAGTTCTTACAAATAAGGGTTACTCCATAAAGTATTAATCAGATAAATAATAATGCCAATGAGTTTTACTCCATTTATTATAAATATTTACTTTTTCTTATAGATAGATGAACGTGCGCTAAATAGTTGTCCAAAGTAAATTGTGACCAAAGCAGCATTACTGAATCTCAATAAATATTTTAAAATAATAAATCCTCTAAATTAAGTTATTTCAGAGTCTAATAAATTAATAAATAAGATTAGTACAGCATAATGGCTTTACTCTTATTAAATATAATATTATTTAGCATTCTTTCCCCCAATGAATTAGTGCGCAATATCGTTGGATGTACAGTAGCGTGCAAAACCGAGCAAATGTTTGTGAATTTCACTTAAAACGCCGTAAAATTATGAACTACGTAACTGAATTCAATAAAACGAAAAGCATTTTATTTTTTAATTCATTTATATAAAAATATCTTATAATTTAACTTAAAAGACAAATATTTAACAAAGAAAAAGTAAGAAAATCAAAATAAAACACATTTGCTCAGTTTTGCACGTTCCGCAAACATACGCTGCCCTATTGGTTTCAGTACTTGGTCCAAAGTCCTTTATTTTTTATGACGCTATTAATACGTTTCGGAACGCTTTCAACGAGATTTTGAATATAATTTGCGGGAATTTGTTGCCACTCATATTGTACACGATTCCATAGCTTATCCATGTTCCCAGTAGCCCTTGGATACTTGTCAGTATCAGTTACTGTATTTCTGAATCTCTAAATTTATGATTTCCAAGGCAACACAACAAAGTTATTAAAGTACATATACTTTCGACCCGAGGTAAGCTAACAATTTTTGTTTCCTCGGAATATAATTGAATTCAGAATTCTTTTAGTGCACCTTAGAAAGACCTCACGAAACCTCATTAATTAAGTTTCATGGCATTTAAATAAAAATGAATCCATATTATAAACTGAAATATGTACATACATACATAGGTACATATGTAAGTGAAGCGTTTCGCTTGAATATCAATCATACAGTCGGAATTACTCAACACGAGTGATTTATTCTTCATTGCAATTTGATTTCCCTGTATTTCATGTTTACCTTATTGTTGTTAATTTATTTGTTATTGTTATCTGGATCTCGAGTGGTTTTCATTGCTAACCGAATTATGAGCACATACTTCGATTTCAATTTCGCTCACGCTACTATTTTCTCGCTCGCGCTATTCCGCCTCCCTCGACCGAGCTTATTGTTTTGCTACTTCTCTTGCAATGACCTTTTTCTAATTTAGTCACTGCCGTTGTTGTTGCTGCTACTTATTATTTTTTCGTATTTATTTACGGTTATAACGTTTGTAGGCAACCAGCCCGAACTATTTGTGAGCACAACGGACTTAGATCTCCTACAACTTGTAACTTCATAAGTATCTACTTATTCGTTCGTAATGAGCACTGATTGAAGATTGGAAAGAAAATTTACAATAAAATAAAAAAAACTGAAATCAAGCAACAATAAAATACTAAGAGCGCTACCACCATCTATAGCAGAACATTCAACCGCCAGTCGATCGCTTATTCGCCTCCGAGTTCGAGCGCGATCTCAAATTCGATCTCTTGCAGCTGTCTGCGCACTTCGTTCGTGGCGAGCTAAATTTTGCAATGACTTGTGCTTAGCAGTGCTTTGAGCGCCGCCGCTCTTATGGCTGGGTAGTTAACAGCGTTTACAAGCTGCCACTCTGCTCCGGTTTGACATTGTTCACCTTCGCCGCAGTGGTTGTTATTGTTACTGTTGCTTGTGTTGTCTTTGTCGTAGCTTTGTATTAACGAAATCGGAAATTCCATTTGTTTGTTGTGTAGTGAAAATTTTGTTGCTCGCTTTTTGCAAGATTGTTTTCCACTTTTTCACGCTATGCGTCTTATCGCTGCATTTGTTTGGGACGGACTGTGGACTCACTTGCCTGTGTGCTCTTCCAGTCCACATTTTTTCTTCTCATTTTAATTTGTTATTTCTCGGTATTCTTGGTAGTTGTTGCTTTCGTCAGCAATTTTCGTTAGTTATTTATTTATGTGGCGTGTATCTGTATGTACATATGTATGTATGTAGGTATGTATGTATGTGCATTAATTTTCTTGGCTGTCGTCTGTTTGGACAGTGGTCGTTGCTCGATTGTAAAACATGAAAATTATTGAATACCAATTTTGTTTAACTAATTGGCACAACATTTATGTTCCGTTAACATATTTGTTATATTGTCGTAAATAAATTTTGTTGTTCAGTCTCCATCCCTCTGTAAAGTGGCATATGTACATACATGTAGTCTCTTCAAAGCATGCAATGCAGAGGTGAGAGTGAACTCTGTATTACTCATATTATGAAATTACATTTTTGTTGAAAATTTACGGCGAAAGAGTTTCTCAACAGAGCGAAAATGTCTTTGATTTGTAAAGAAGAAGGAGAAAATAATAAAAACTTGATCTTCCTTATTGGTGTTCGCATCGCTTACGCGATTATAGCCGAATCAATTATAGCGCGCCATTCATCTCTTCTTTTCGCTATTTGGCGTCAGTTGGAAATACCAAGTGAAACCAGGCTTCTCTCCACCTGATCCTTTCAACGGAGTGTAGGTCTTCCTCTTCCTCTGCGGGCACCAGCGGCTACTACATCGCATACTTTCAAACCTAGAGTGCTTTCATCCATTCGGACGACATGACCTAGCCAGCGTTGCCGCTTTTTCTTCATTGGTCTATCGGCTGCGACATTCGCCGTTGCAAAGGACCCTAAATCGTTCCCAAAACTTTTCTCTCGAAGACTCCCATGGTCGACTCATCAAATGTTGTCATCGTCTACTTCCGCACCATATAGCAGCACTGGAACGATGACTTGTAGAGTTTGGTTTTCGCTCGTCGGGAGAGGACTTTACTTTTCAATTGCTTACTCAGTCCAAAGTAGCACCTGTTGGAAAGAGTGATTCTGCGCTGGATTTCAAGGTTGACATTATTATTGGTGTTAATGCTGGTCCCTGGATAGACAAAATTATCTACGACCCAAGTCCCGAATGCTTCTTTAACCAGTTTGTAGAAAGCGGAACTCACGGCGTGGTTCTTGAGGCCAATAATGTCAATATCATCGGCGTACGCCAACAGCTGTGCACACTTGTACCTTCTCTATTCAGCTCTGCAGCTCGTATTATTTTCTCCAGCAATAAGTTAAAGAAGTCACATTAGATAGGAATCACCCTGTCTAAAACCTCGTTTGGTATCGAACGGCTCGGAGAGGTCCTTTCCGATTCTGACGGAGATTTTAGTGTTGCTTAACGTCAGTTTACATAGTCGTATAAATTCAGACATAGCGACATAAAGGCAGCTCCTATTCGTACCTTGGACCTTGTAGGCGATATTAAGGAGGCTTATCCCGCGGTAGTTGACGCAGACTGTGGGATCGCCCTATTGTGTGTTGCGGATTGGACAGAGCACATTTAGATTCCAATCGTTGAGCATTCTTTCTTCCGACCATATTTTGCTGATAAGCTGCATGTCTCAGCTTCTCTAGCTCCTCACCGCCGTATTTGAATAGCTCGACCGGTATGGATTACCCCACCTCTTTTTTGATTTTAAGCGTCTTTTCCATCGTCTGCGAATGGGATTTCGGATTCACTATCCCCTGGTGTTTTGAATCTGCTCCACAGTTCCCTTACATCAAGTTGCTGATAGGTGCTCTCGGAAAACAGGTGTGCAAGCCGAGTAGAAAACCGTTCGGCTGTTTGTTGTGATTGTAGCTTTTCGACGTCGAACCTTCCTTGTGTTTGTTGACGGGCGTTCCTTGGCACACAGGGGCGCTTGCGTAACTTCGCTGCGACGAGATAGTAATCATAGTCGATATTAGGCCCTCGGAACGTACGCACATATAAAAAACTGGATACATGTCTTCCGTCTATCACAACATGATCGATTTGGTTGAGAGTTTTTCTATGTCGAAATCTAGTGCTACAGACAATCATATTTCGGGCCCTGGCGAAGTTGATCAGCCTCAACCCTTTTGGGGATGTTGTGTTGTGGAAGCTGAATTTTCCGATAGTTGAGCCGAAGATAACTTCTTTGACCAGCCTGGTGTTGAAGTCGCCTAGCACAATTTTGACGTTGTGGCGTGGGCAGCGCTCATAAATGTGCTCGAAGCGGTCGTAAAAGGCATCCTTGGTCAAATCATCATTCTCTTCCGTAGGGGCGTGGGCGCAAATCAGCGTGGTGTTCAAAAATTTCGTTTTGATCCGGATTGTAGGTAGACGTTCATCCATCGGAGTGAATGCCAGTACTCAGCGACGGAGTCTCTCTCCTACAACGAATCCGACACCAAATTTGTGCTCCACCTACCTTTGCGGACCCACTTTCTTCCGCATTTACCAGCTGGGTAGCGGCATCTTCCCAATTAAGGGACCAGACATTTCAGGTGCATGTGCTAAAATTGTAATCTTTAAAACATGTGCGGAGGTCGTCATCAATAGAAGGTTCTCTCATCGGAGGCATATTTTGGTTTTTCATTGGATTTTGTTTTTCATGTGGTAGGTCCCAAACCCTACGCACAACCGCATGGGATTCGCCTAATCACTTTAACTCGCCTCCCAACGCATGTTTGTTGGCTACCCAGGGGATACTTGGTCTAAGACCGGAAGTCGTGAGCTGCTTGAACCATATGCAAAAGAACCGTTTCTGGCCACTCCCACATTATTATACTCGTATTGCCTTTTATCTGCTCAATTAGTTCATTTTGTAATATGGCCAAGAAGTTTGACGAAAGACGTGTGTAAGACCAATCTAACGAATCAAAATCTTCTGCTCACTCATTCCAATATTTAAGAATGTTCCTTCTACCAGAAAAGATGAGCTGCTGCATAACCCTTACTTACTACTCGAAAGATTATACATATATAATACTAGATGTTGCCCCCGTCTATGTATGTCTGCCTGGAATAGTAAGATGATTTCTATTCAAAAAGAATTAAAAGTCTTCCACATGCTAGCCCAGGCAGAAAGCCTTTTATGTATAAAATTTCAAGCAAATCGAACCATAAATATGATTCTTTCAGATATATCGGGCCCGAAAAAGATTTCTCAATGCATGCCATCTGTGCTCCCGTCGTTAATTTAGGCAAACAGCTACTCCGTGCCAAATTTTATTTAAATCAAACTATAAATAAAAAAAATTTTATTAGATCTATCTCATGTCCACTTTTTGGAAGAAGAAATATTTCCCATGTTAATATACTCAAATAACTACCTACACAAAAAAAAAAACGATTTAAAATGAATTAGATTTTCTTCGAATAGATCCGAAAACCCTTTCTTATCGGGTGCCAACAACATACGTAGCACATTCTATGATCAATGGCTTATTCTGTGGATTGGTCAGTCATTCAGGACAAAGGCTTTTATATATAATATATAGATTATATTATATGTTATATGTATATACATACATATATACATATATATACAATATATACCTATATAATAAACCTTGGTATTCCGGATGTTACTACGCTTTGCTATTGCGGTCGCTAAAGAAAGTTTACAATATGGTTATTCCCGACAATAACCAATGAGATAATACAACTATTTATTTAATAATACTCAAATCTAATAATGATAAAATAGATTTGCTCCTATTTACAAGGAAATACAAAATTCCAGCTTGGATCATGCCAAAGATGGGAGAGGACACTTTACAGCTTAAACCTAGCACTAAGTATTTAGGAATTGTGTTGGAGAGCAAACTGTCGTGGCGACTCAATGTAGACGAACGAATGAAGAAGGCATCAGCGGCCCTATAAACTCGTACATGCAAATGGATGTTGGGCTGCACTTGGGCTCTCTTCTCTGCTATCTCCCACTGAATCTTCATTGTTGTTGTTAAGCCAATACTTTTCTACGCTGCTTTGATATGGTGGAAAGCTCTGGACAAAATCCCATATCTGGATAAACTGGAAAGAGTATTCAGATTTTCAGTGATCAGCATCACTGGGGCACTCAGAACAACACATTCCGCCGCGCTACTTGTGATTTTAAGTATTCCTCCAGCCAACCTGGCAGCTGAAAACAGAGCATTCTGCTATACGCTTCCCTATGGGCATAGTAGTATAGCGTTACCCGTAAGTGTACGAATAGATTACGTAATCCCGCGTCGCAGAAAGACCACAAGATCTACGGCTACCTAAATTCACGAAAAGAATAGCAAGGTTCTTCACACTAGAGACACAATAGCAGTATAGCAGCACAGCTTGGTCGCATGTATTTAGAATGCCTAGCAACACTATGGATGTATTTCGTCTATGTGAGACCCACTGGGTCAGTCAGCTTAACCTAACCTAACTTCATATGGGTAAATACAAATGATAACTTAAGATGGAAGAATGTAAATTGTTGCAATATAATCAGAATAATGTGGCCGACGTGGGATAAAAAAACTAGATACCTACAATTACCTATGTATTATCTTACAGGACATATTCGATTGCAGAAGAACATGAAATCTTGAAGTATTTCTTTTGTGAATGCCGATCAAGGAGTCATATTTCCTCTCAGACTTCTTTAAGCAGGATAAATATGCATAACCGAACTTATCAGGCAGATTCAAATATAAAATTCTTATTCTTCTACAATACCCAGCATTAGTTGTGCTAGGGTTACTTGGATTTGGTCTGCTATAGGTGATGATCGGATTCTGACGGCTGCTATTGACAGGCTTTCCCAGTCGACTATCTCTTCGATCTTCAGCTGGAGACACGACAACCAAGAAAAGTAGTTAAGGTGCTAACCAAATTGAAGTTTGGCTAATTAAAAGTAGCAAAAAATTTAAATTTATGTTGCTCAACGGCGATTTACGTAATCACATATTTCGCAGAACTTGAGACATATTCTAAGAGTACATACTACTTTTCGTATTTCAATTTTTACATAAATATTTTAATATCTAGTCAGTAAATACTGCTCATAAAAACCATCAGCCGTTTGGAGGCGGCGTACTATAAACTTTAGGTCCTTCCATTTGTTGGAAAAACATCAAGATGCAAAATCACAAATTGGAAGAGGAGCTTGTTCGAAAATCGCTTAAGCGGTTACAAAGTACCAATTATATGTACTATACCTATATATTGTATAATATGTAAATATATTAAAATGTAAAGGTTAATTGAAAGGAAATACAACTTAAAACTACGTCATATACACGTACAATGCATACATATGCAGGTACATATGTATATACATACATATATCTACTTCGTAATGCTTCCTGTCGTTAGTCATAATAATTATATAATAAAAAAAATAATCACACTAATTTAAGTTTCATACTTGACTACTTATATATTATATACATGTACTTATATACTCGTATTATAAGTATAATTTTCATTGTATTCCTAATAAATGCAGTTTAGCGATTTCTTAAAGACATACGCAATGCTACCAGCGCCCAAATGCGCCCAGCCTTTACGGCAGTGTCTTCAGCACCCTTATACATTAGCATCGAAACACTTACCCCTACTAATCTCGATTGACAGCCCTCCTGACTTTGTTTACGCGGACTACCGGACATTCGCACTTAACGTCATAACACATTGACACATCAACCACTTAGTGCTACTATCGAACATCGAGGAATCTTTAATACACCGGGACTTAAGAGATGGATCATGGGCTACCTGAGTGGTCGTCCATCATCGGTAGAATTTCGAGGCCAAACATCGAAACTCAGAAAGATTAAATAAGGTGCTCTGCAAGGTGGTGTCCTCTCCCCATTACTGTCTGAGTTATACACCTCGAGACTCTCTCCTCCACCAGTAGGAGTTTCCCTGATCTCATACGCCGAGGATAGCTCAATATTGGCGTCTGGCCAGGATATTGATGACTTATGTTTGCAAGTAAACTACTATCTCGATGACCTTTCTCACTTCTTTACTGCCAGACAATCAACAATGCAACCTACGAAATCCTCGACTACCCTATTCACCAGTGAGACGAAAAAGTACAGGCTGGAATTCGATATGAAAGTTGATGTGTCAAAATTTCGACTATAAACAGCCCAAAGTTACTGAGAGTCACACTCGACAGCCTGCACTCCTTCACTCAGTATACTACTGTAATTGCCGCATAGCTCCATAGCCGCAACAAAATCCAAAAAGCGTTAGCTGGCAGTATCTAGGGAAAAGGTAAAGAAACTTTCCTGCCAAAACACAGCCCTCAAAACCGCGACAGGAAACCTTCTGGTTTCGCCAGAGCATCACTTGCACAGCGAAGCATCTATGCTACGAGTTAGTATAATGCTTTGCTATGCAAGCAATTTCTGCTGGGATGCTACCGAATGTAACACCCCAGAAAACAAATATTGGAAGCAGAACCACCATCTAGGTACACCAGAAATGGGAAAATTGACTCAAAGGACCTTGAAGTCAAACCATCACTCATAGCAGGCGAAGAGCTCAAGCTGCTTCGAGAGTCCCGCGTAATACTGGTACAACTCATTTAACCCCCTCTCCCTCTGGTCCGAACCCGTCGAAACAACTCGTTTCCTTGACCTCTCGTGAGATGACGTCAATGATTTAGGTTGACTAGCTTGTTCCTAAGTAGGCTTTGAGAACCCCAATAACAACAACAGCAACAACACAAACTTTTCTTTATGGACCTGCCAATACAAAACATGTTGCTTTCTGAAAAATTACTGGTACCTGCGCCCGTGAATATCCATAGTCATTATTAGGCCCATTCTGCTTGCTAAAAGGTAAATTAAATTTAAATTTGTCTCAAAATTAAATTTAATCAATCATTAATCATGTGGCTTGCTTTGGCAAAAAAGCTAGATGTCAATGACGGTCTCTAAATTGAAAATAAGAAACAGAGAATGCTTGAAACTTATCTACATAGGTACGTGTGCATGCATGTATGTACATATTTACAATTTGCAAAATTAGTTCACGCCGTATTTCTCCATACATTCATATGTACATTGTATAAACATGAGTATGCAAGTGGGTTAGCCAAATGTATCTTTTGTAGGTAGAATCCCAGGAAGCAGCTGGCTCATTAAGGATCGCAGACATTATTTTGAAATATGAATGTTATATATGTAGGTATGTACGATATGCCAAGTGTGTGCATATATGTACATACATACACGTACATATGTAGTTTTAAGGAAGATGTGCTGCATTCTTTACCTAAACTGTTACTCAAAATCGGAATGCATTTTTTCCGCCTTCGCAGTAGAACTTCTTAGAAAAGGAAATTCAGATTATTTGCAGAGGTGTTTCAAAATTGTGTTCTTTGTACGAGTATATATAAGTTACAGATAAAATTTGTTCTCTTTAAATTTAATGTGGTTATGAAATGAATGACAAAATGTTTTCAAATAAGGAAATTTTGTTTCAGTAATCCATCAATAATTGCTCATTAATTAGCTACATAAAGTGCAAATGCTTGTTTGCATACGAATTTCTGATCCCTTGCGCCTAAAAGGTCAACTCAGCGCGAATTTTCACAGTCTTAAGAAAACCCTGCTAGACCTCTAGAAGTACCTGGTAAACCCGTTACATCAGCATCGACCTTTTTTCTCCTAAGTAATCGGAAGCATCTAAAGTTGGAGTATGAAGTTTTTATCTACGTACTTCCAGCTCATGGAAATCCCTTGGTACTACTGTTCTAAGGAATATTTCCCAGGGACGGACTGAAGTTTAATCTGATCTATTCTATCTTGCGGGAAGATATAAATTCATTTACGTAGCACTTACTTAGGTGGACTTACAATGTGGCTACATCGGTATTACCCGAGATATTTTGGAAAAGTTTATTACTCAAAATGCTTCTACCCCTATTATCTGAGAAGCTTGAGCATGAGGGAAGGGGTTTTGGTTGTACTGACACCTCCGATAATGTAACTTCATCAAGGCTGCAAAAAATCATACTTAAAACAAACGACTACGACAATCGGACGAGTAATTTGGTATTGATACATTGTTTCTATGAAGAATTTTTGACGCTTAGACTGAAGAGATTCAGTTGGGTCTCTAAAGTAATTACACAATCTTCGGTTTTCGGCTGAGTAAGTTGTAAACTCACCGAGTGTTTCCGCACAGGCGATTAATTTCACATTCTTAAATTATTAAATTCCCGAGAAGGATACTCCGACTGCAGTAGAATACCTTTCAGAAACTTACTGAATGTCGAGCAACGAAGCTCCGGATGGTATAAATCGTCGGCTTGTCTGTGTTAGTGAGAATTTTCAGTCTCGGATTCTTCAAGTCCGTCAAAAAGGAGTGGTGGAATGATTTCTTTTCTAGACGAGCTCAACGCCCAATCGAACGACGAGCGCATTTGAAGGATGAACAAAAAATCTTCTTATAGCGTATTTAAAAATGAGCTGTCTGCCCTTTTTGTAGGTTAAAATTATTGTGGCATCCGAAGGGCCAAACAGATTTGGTTAATCACATTAAGTTTTATTATTATTATTCTATAATCCACAAGTGTCTTCTTAATTACTTAAAAGAAGAGGGCTAAATTCATACATATGTTCATATATACGTACATAAGTGCATACATATGTATGTATGTATGTATGGTATATGCAGATATGTATATATTTCAAAGTGACGAGGCGAGATGCATAGCAGCGGTTATTTATTTGTGAATGTGTATGCATAGATGCTTCTTCTTTCATTCATTTTCTTCCTGCAGCGTCCAAGAATTCCGTACTGATGTGCTAACGACAAAGATGTGCATATGTACATGCATGTATGTATGTAAACACAGTTTGTTAGTATAAATATGTATGTATGCGTGCTCAAATTCGAACCATTGCAGCGAACGGTGAAAATATTAGGGCACATATAAATGAAATGAAATTAAGTAAAATAAAGAAGACCAAATACTAATAATAAAGGAGCAACAACAAAAGCAAATCAGAAAAGTACACAAAAAAAACAATAAAATAATGCGATACGGATATTTCAGCGTTCCAAAGGTATTTATTTATGTGTGTGTAAACACATAATGTTGAGTAGTTGCCGTTTAGACAGACAGACAGACAGGCATACCTACCCATAACCGCATATTCATGCTTGCGTATATTTACGTACGTACGCATGCACATTTATCCATCCGTTTTGTCCGTCGGAAGCTCATAAGCAAGTCTCAAATCGCACCGCTTTTATTATACATGTGTACATATGTACATTTAAATGTGCGTAAGCTGTTGCTGTTGCTATTGTTGGTGATCGTGTTCTCAACGCTGCTGCCCTGCGGGGCGCCGACACTGCCCTCTATGTGTGTCATCGGCATTTTTCACACACCACCTCAGCCAGCCAGCCAGCCAGCCAGCCAGCCAGCCAGCCAGCCAGCCAGCCAGCCAGCCAGCCAGCCAGCCAGCCAGCCAGCCAGCCAGCCAGCCAGCCAGCCAGCCAGCCAGCCAGCCAGCCAGCCAGCCAGCCAGCCAGCCAGCCAGCCAGCCAGCCAGCCAGCCAGCCAGCCAGCCAGCCAGCCAGCCAGCAGTAAAACATTTGCTGGTTGGTACCAACAAACAGCCACTAGCAGGGGAGAAGTTGGGGAATACATACCAGCGAGTGTGTGAAAGAGAGTAGGGCGGATGAGTTACATACATACAACACGAGTATTATAAACTCGCCAGCACAACTCTTGCTGGAGAGGAGCAGCAGCCATCACGGCATAGCAGAGCTCAGCAAAAGCTAGGCAGCCAGCAAGAAGTGGCTGTGGAAGAGGCCATATCTGTATCGTTTTGGTGGTGTGTCCTTACTCTTTCAGCGTAAGCATAAAAATGGGCAGCCAACAAAATGGAAAAAGCAATAAATGGAAAAAAACTTAGCAAAACAAAAATAAAGAGGAATTATTCAACTAAGAAAGTGTAAAAGTAGCAGTAGAAATGCTTCAATAAGCGGCAAATTGCATGCAACTACAACAACAAAGCCAATAGCGAAAACCGAGCGAGCTAGCAGCAGCAGCAGCAGCAATTGCGCGCATCTGCTTTCCGCTAGCTACTATTTGGAGTAAGACAAATAAAGAAAAAATAAGTGAAAAAGTATGACAAAAGAAGCAAGCAAAATCGGAAATTAACCGCATTTACGAGTGTGTATGTATTTATGTATGTTATGTATGTTTGTTTGTTTGTACGCCGAGCAAAGTGCTGCAACATGTGACGCACTGTGGCGGGCGTTATGTAGCAAATTCGATATTGTATTACCAACCGCGGGTAATTAACAGCCGCTACCTCGCTAACCAGCGTAGATAGCCACGCGAATGCTTCGGTTGCCGAAGTCGAGGAGTTCACATCACAACTGTAATTGTGTTGGCGGCTGTTATGGTCAAGTTGGCATTTTGACAGCTAATATCGCTTAAGAATGCGGTGAATCTTAGTAAAGAAGCAGAGATCAACACACAAATTAAGATTCTTCACGTTTGATGAAGGTAAACCAAGTTTATGGTAATGTGCGTATGCGTTTAACATCAGGAAGTATTTAAACAGTATTCGATGTTAAGCATAAATGAAAAAGGTTGGTAAGGCTGAGAGGTTTTAAGGATCTGTAAGCAGCACAATGACGACATAGTAGCAAATAATTTCACTCACTGTTCATAGCTGCCAGAAAGAAGTTTTATCAGAAATATATTCAAGATATATGCATGATATGTTTCAACTCACATATATACATATTTCAAACTTTGGAGTGGATTTTGAACCGACATATTCGCATTGTCATTTTCTATTCAGCGCGCATGTATGCTGCTTGTTACATTCTGTAGTCCGCTCGAGTATTGCGTAATATTGGTTTTGATTTGCAGGTATTTGTTGGTATATACTCATTCCCAAATGTCTTTAAGCTTTTAGGGAATTTTCTTTTAAATCGGATTTATCTTTTGTAATTGTGTTTGCTTGCATCTATGTGTGCTTTAAATTTTTGATATAAGTTAGTGGCCGAAAGACCTTATTATATTTTTTCCTTCGGGGAAATGGTAGAAGTGACATCTGTTTCGGGTGATCAAGCTTTGGACGGCGTAAAACTCTGGCAATAATTAGTCAGAATGTCCTTGATAATCAAAATCAAGGGGAAAGTACAGAACAAGCCGGCTTGAACGAGTCCGAACTGCAAATTCACATTCTTCGTGTACAGTTGTTTATTATATAGTGTAATTATATCTTATTTTGATTTCACTTTAAATTAGATTTTATTTTATGTTTTTGTTAACTTTACTATTATTTAATTAAATTTTTTACCTACGTTATTTTCTGTTATTTATTTTTTGTTTAGTTTATTTTACTTTATTTTCTTTTCTTTTATTTCATTTAATTTTATTTTGTTTTGCATAAGTTTTCGAAACTAATTTTATTGTATTTTGTTTTGTTTTGGCTTATTTAAGTTTATTAACTTAATTTTTATTGATTTTATTTTGTTTTAAATAAATTTTATTTTATGGAATTTTATTTTTATTTTAAGTACAATAGTTATTTTATTCCGTTTTATTTTATTTTACTTCATTACATTTTATTTGATTGGATTTTACACCATTTTATTTTAAGTTATCTAGTTTTATTTCATTTAATTTGGTTTTGTTTTGTCTTATTTTTGGAATACCTAAATTCATAAAAAGATATTTCTGTAATTATCATGTACATATGTAAATAGTATGTACATATATAAATATATGTACATATATGTCTACTGGTAAGTAAACGTTTTTTTTTCTTATCTGACTAAAAATGAGTCTATACAAATCTATGATGCACAGCGTGGTAAAACAGCTGCAATAATTTTACATAATTTTCAAATATATGTACATACAAACATACTCTTTGTAGAGATACACATGTGTGGAAAAGATATTCTACGTACATATGTATATATCTATATATGTATATGCAAGCGTGCATGTACATATGTACATACATGCATATGTACGTGGTAGATAGAACCAAAATACATTAATCTGTTTTCTAGAAATCCAACATTATGGCCTCACAGATGTCACGTTAAATATTTGCTTTTTGCACAGGTATGCATTTGTCATCGGCAGCACCGCAACAGCAACGGCAGCAACAACAGCGTCAGCAGCACGTCAATGCCCTTACACGTGACAATAAAAATTCAATTCATCTCGAACTTCAGTGATTAAAAGAAAATTGTTCATCAAATTCGCCTGTTGGCATTGGCTTGAAGTGGCATACAAACATATTAATATTTTGCTGTATAAGCAACGAAGTGCTCACTAAAAGCGCTATAAATAACAATAACAAGTCACTAAATGTTATTGGACTCAAATGAGTAATTTTTAAATTGTTGTTAAGAGTATGAATTTAAGATGTTACAGTCGTGTGCATGAGCACTCTTTCGCCATCCATCCGGTAATGGCTTGAGAATTTCGCTCTTTCTCACTACGACGTCAAAGTCACATGCATAGCGTGCATGTGAGTTTATTGCCAAATGTATTTGGTCTGTACTTTCTCATTAAGAGCACGAGCTCTACGGTTGCCTCCTGCCACCTGGGCGTCTAGCTATGGTGGAGGGCAAAGAACTGCTAGTAGCGTCTATTTATCGACCCCATCGTGTGTTGGTGGCGGACTGCCGGCTGATCGCTGAGAGCTGAAAACAGCTGATTGCGTTGAGTTGCGCATCTGTTCGGTTGAGCTAAGGACGTGAGTATATTTATCTGCATATGTACAAGTATCTATGGAGTGGAGTGAGTTTAATGGGATTGTGTTTGCTGCATTAGAGTTCTCTTTTTAACATACATTTGTACATACATACAGAGTATTTAGTATTTACATATGTACATATCTACGAGTATGTATACGCTGTTATATTCTTTCTGTTGCCCTGCTAATTTACCAAATTCAAACTCGAACCGATTTCCTTTTTTTGTTTATAATGAAACCGTCTCTAAACGCCACTGGAGACCCCTTGCTGTCGCTACAAAAGCCTCAGTCTGGTTCTGCGTGCTTTTGTGGATGAAATTTTGCACTCTCAGAGCGAATGTTTGTCCTCAAAGGCTTGGTGAATCTACCACATATACGAGTGCATAAATACATGCATACATATTAACAAATACATACATACATACATTGAACATTTGTGAATGGTTATTTCACACGCGCTGCTTTATTATCAGTTTTCTGCCTTCGGTCGGCTATTATTTTTATTATTGCCTGCCCGTACTTGTGTATGTATGTACTTATGCATGTATGTATGTATGTATGCTTACATATTTTATTTAGATGCTTAATAAGGTTAAGTGGAAATTACAATGCATATACACAAGTTTGCTTTGACTGACATTGTTTTGCTTTGTTGTTTTTATATTTTTTATTTTTTCTCATACAATTTTTTAAGTAAATATGTATGCATAAGTATTTATGTATACATATGTGTATGTGTATATGTATCTATACATTTTTTATTTAATTTATTAGCAAAAGGAACAAAAATTTCGAGCTTTTCTTGTGGTTTCAGTAATTTTTTTCATTCAGGAGGTGATTTTTACTACATAAACAATTTCACATTCGAAGCAAAGTAAAAAGACAGAGGAAGGGATGGTGGCAAACGTTTAGCATAGACAGCATGACCATCTATTGTTCGATTTACTTGAAATTTGGTACACCATATCAGCCTTGGGTTGGTGTGATTGAGCTTTTCTATATATATATATACATACCATATACAGTAGAATCGGATAAAAATTAATTCGCGCGAAGCCGATGTAACAAAAAAAAAAAAAAAAGTGAGTCTTCCCCAAATTTCTATGTATTCCTTGCTTCCCTTGCGAACATGTGTAGATGTAAATAGGTATGTACGTACATACCTGACCTGCCACAAATTGACTGACTCTGAGCGTTCGGATTGAAGAGTTGTGTAAAATTTATAAGTAAAAAAGATGGCAACAAAAAAGGAAAAGTTTTCCTAAAGAGTTTTTAATTCACTTAAAGCTGAGATATATAAAAAAGTATATGTATGTACATATATGTATATATTTAAGATATGCACGAAAATCTAGTTGCAATTTTTCAAATAAAAAAGTTATGAAATTTTGGAGGCAATGGGGAGCAGACATGACCAAGACAAAAAGGAACTTCTACAAAGTTGTAAAAATGGTTCTTTGACCAAGGACAACATAATGCAATGCCACGAGTGGTTCCAATTTAAAATCAATAGCTAAGGTTGAATGCATCACATTGATGCCTGGAAAATTTAAATAAATTAAACGGTATTTACTACCTGAATTTTTAATTTTTCTTCTTCAGTTTCGCGAATTCTCTCTTTTTGAAATAAAATCCTTGTTCGGTGAGAGATATCAGTAAGAATAAGCCAGTAGCGAAATAGAGAGAGTAAGATCTTTTACTCTCCCGAAGAGTTAAATTTACTGAGTTTTCACCGTTGTTTGTTTCGGCAGTAACATATGAATCGGTTCATTTATACAGCTTATTGCTCTCAGCTAATAAGTATTAAAATAAAATAGCCAATTGCATGTAATTTTTAGTTTATTACTTGCATTCAAAAACGTTTAAATGCAATGCTTCATACCCGTCAAACCATAAAGATACCAATATTTTATCCCTGATGGTCCTATGAAAGGACGAAGATCTATGTAAAATTTGCTATTTAGGAAGTACGATTGAAATACGGAACTGAGTTTGAACCGGCGATATTATATGCAAAGAGGACTAGATACGAAGCGTACTCAAAATCACCCATATTGCAGCTGAGAGCGTTCCCCATCTCACATTCTAATGCTGGCAGTAGTGTCAGATCGGGGAACATTCAACAACTAATGTGCAAAACGCCCCAGTACCACTATGTCAATAAAAAAATCCATTGATTTTGATTCAAAAGAATTTTACTTCAGAAGTAAATATTAAAAAATTATTGTAATTTTATTATTTAAACTTAATAGAATTAAATATTTGATTGTTTCTCAATGAAATATTGTAGGGAAATTACAATTAAAGACGTCGTTGTTTGTAATAAAATACCTAAAATATACCTAAAAATCCAAAGAAGTCATTTTTCTACCACAGTGGCACTGTTCAGAAATGTTATAAAAAATGCGGATTTTTCAGCGTTCTCACGAAATAAAGAGTTTCGTATGTAATCATCTATGTTATATGTATTTATGGTATGTATAGGTACAATATAATGCCACTTTGTAACCGATGAAGCGGTTTTTTGGTCGTCCCCCTCGTCCAATTTGTGGTATGCGTCTTGCCGTTTTTCCAACAAATAGCCTCAGTCTATTCCAAGAACGTGATTCAGTAAGATTCAGTAAGATTCAGTAACAATTCCATCTGGTCACCGAACAGCACTAAGTTCGAAGTGATATTTCTAACAAAAAAATGTTATTACTTTAAAAAGTAATCCACTAATTTTGCAACAATTGGTTTTAATCTGTATCTCGCGTTCTATAAATGCAATTGGATTACCCTAGGTGGCTTTAGAAATTTGATAACGGGAGAAGTCTTGACCACCTACTTTACTTACTTACTTTACTGTCGTAGACATGGCTTACGCGATTTTAGCCTAATGTATAACATCATGCCATTCATTCCTTTTCCTCGCTGCTTAGCGCCAATTGGAGATACCAAGTACGGAGAGAACATCTTTCTCTCCTCCGCTTCCACTGGCGGTACTGCATCGAAAATATCTAAAGCTGGAGCGTTTTCATCCATTCGAACGACATGACCTAGCCAGCGTAGCCGATGCATCTTCATTCGCTGAACTATGTCAATATCATCGTATAGCTCGTACAGCTCATCGTTCCATCGTCTGCGGTATTCGCCGTTATCAACTCGCAAAGGACCATAAATCGTTCGCAAAACTTTTCTCTCGAAGCAGAGCAGACTCATCAGATGTTGACAGTGTCCACGCTTCTGCGCCATATAGTAGGACCGGTACGATGAGCGACTTGTAGAGTTTGATTTTCGTTCGTCGTGATAGGGTTTTACTTTTCAATTGCCTACTCACTCCAAAGTAGCACCTGTTGGCAAGAGTGATTCTGCGTTGAATTTCCAAGCTGACATTGTTGTTGGTGTTAATACTGGGTCCAAGATAGGCAAATTTATCTACGACTTCAAAGTTATGACTGTCAACAGTGACGTGGGAGCCGAGTCGCGAATGCGATGACTGTTTGTGTGATGACAGGAGATATTTCTTCTTGCCCTCATTCACTACCAGACCCATATGCTTTGCTTCATTATCCAGTCTGGAGAAAGCAGAATTCATGGTCCTTGAGGCCAATAATGTCAATATCATCGGCGTACACCAGCAGCTGTGCTCTGAAGATTGAACCTTCTCTATTCAGCTCTGCAGCTCGTATTATTTTCTATAGCAATAAGTTAAAGAAGTCACATGATAAGGAATCACCCTGACTGAAACCTCGTTTGGTATTGAATGGCTCTGAGATGACCTTCCCGATTCTGACTGAGCTGTTAGTAATGCCTAACGTTAGTTTTTGTAGCCGTACAAGTTTTGCGGGGATATCGAATTCAGACATAGCGGCGTAAAGGCAGCTCCTTCTCGTGCTGTCGAAGGCTTCTTTAAAATCGCTGAAGGGGTGGTGGGTGTCGATTCTCTTTTGACGGGTCTTTTCCAAGATTTGGCGCATGGTGAATATCTAGTCAATGGTAGACTTACCAGGTCTAAAGCCACACTGATAAGGTCCAATCAGTTTGTTGACGGTGGGCTTTAGTCTTTTACACAATACGCTCGACAGGACCTTATAGGCGATATTAAGGAGGCTTATCCCACGATAATTGGCGCAGACTGTGGGGTAACCTTTTTTATGGATTGGGCAGAGCACACTTAGGTTCCAATTCGTCGGGCATGCTCTACTCCGACCATATTCTGCAAAGTAGCTGATGCATGCACCTTGTTAGCTCTTCACCGCCATGTTTGAATAGTTCTGCCGGTAGGCCGTCAGCTCCAGCTGATTTGTTGTTTTTTAAGCGAGCGATTGCTATTCGAACTTCTTCATGGTCAGGTAATGGAACATCTTTTCCATCGTCGTCGATTGGGGTTTCGGGTTCACCATCTCCGGTTACTCCGTTTTCACTGCTATTCAGCATGCTGGAGAAGTGTTCCCTCCATAAATTTCATATGCTCTGGGCATTGGTGGCTAGATCACCTCTTTGTGTCCTACTGGTCTTGAAACCTTCTGTAAGTCATCGTATCTTCCCGTAGCTTCTCAAGCTCTTCATACTCACGCATCTCGGCCTCTTTCTTTTTTGGTCTACATGCGTCTTGCTTCTCTCTTCAGCTTTCGGTATATATCCCATCCCGCACGTGTTGTGGACGATCGGAACGTTGCGAGGTAGGCAGTCTGTTTTCTCTCCACTGCGACTCGGCAGGCCTCATCGTACCAGCTGTGTTTGCGACCTTTCCGTAATCCAATAGTTTCGTTTGCAGCTGCATTTTCTTACTTTAACTTATTTTCTTTTCCTTTGCTTTATTTTTATTCCTTCAACTTTTCAAATAATAAAAATTTAAATTTTCTTTTCTTAAAATTTTCACTTTTATATATTTTTCTTTTTAATTTTTCTTTAAATTTTTTTCTTAAACCTTACTACCAAGCTTACTGCTAAAAACTCGTTCATTTCACTGCTTTCTATGGATTCCTCGATGCGTACAAACGAAGGCTTCCGATCCGAGAGTACAGTTTCGTTTTCTAAACATGGATGTGCGAGTTACGTGACGCGGCTCACTAATTTTTTATTTTTATTTTATTAACTTCGACAGGATAACGCGGCGTCACGCAACAAAGGTACTTCACAACAATTCTAACGTATGAGACTCACCTCGAAGCGAACTTGAACCAGTGCCTGCAACTAATTAAACAATAAAAGATGGACAGGAGTCTACATATATTTTTAAAAACAAATAATTTAATAAAATAACTGCTTGTATAATGGCTACTATTAGATTTTCACTCTCTCCTCCACATTTTCGAAAACAACGAATTTTATCTTCGAAAAGTTGGAAAAAATTGAAATTCTTCAGGACAATATTCGCACTCATTCCTACCTTCCTTATTTTCATTATACCAACAACGTATGTACATATGTAAATTTCTGTTGTTTCGCACTTATGCACGGATATACCTAGGTATATGTATGTATGTGTGTATATGCTTCTTATTGCTCATCTTCGTTTTTGTGAATTACGTGTATATATATGTACATATGTAGATATATACTTATGTGCAAATTTGTATATGATATGTAACTTCCGGCATATTTCGTGCGTTCAGGCAAAGCGATTTCAACATTAACATTTACAACAATAACAAAAACGTCAACATTAACAATAGTAAATTTAAAATGGTTACATTGCAGTAATTACTAATATACTTACATATGTACATATGTACATACATACATACACGTATATATGTACATACTTCGCTACAAAATTTTCAATTTTTCCTCAAACAGGTTTCCAATGTTAATTTGTTATTTTTATTCGTGTTGTTGTTGTACATTTAGTTGCATTCGCCTTTACCGATTGACAGACTGACGGATTGACTGACTGGCTGAGAGACTTAGCGACTGCTCGAAATGACAGCTTGACTGGGTTGCTTGAGTGCATTTCAGTTGTTTCATTCTTCAATTAAATATTCGCTCAGCGCATTTCTTTATTAATTTTAATATAGGTACTTACAAACTCGTACATGCTTATATGTATGTATATGTTCTCATGTGTGTGTAATACGCATACCCATTTGTTTATATGTATACATATATGTATAATCTTTGTATTTCTATCAAATAAACTTTCTTCTCTGTATTTTCTTTTAATTACGCTGAGGTGAATTGCATGCATGCTTACCTACATTCATATGTATGTACATATATACATAGTAATTTCAGACGATTTTTCTATAAACTATTTTACAATTTTTTTTATATATCGAGGTGTACTATTATTCAACAAGTTAAAATGAAAGATAGAATCCTAAAAACAAATTTAATTAAACTAATTTTTTATCAAAAATACATTTACAACTTAGCATTGAGTACATTTTTTCTAGTGACTTTTCTTTTGATAGATTTTCAATAGTAGGAAGATCTCTCTGAAGCATCTATCTGCCCCCATCGAGATTCTCGTTCATCCAATATCCTTAATATGTTGGAGCCGGCAATAGCCGAGCGATTAGCATAAATAGTAGTAGAGTTCAAGAAAATGTACATTTAATTTCATTGGGCAACCTAAAGCCTATGTGATTTATTTTAATTAGGATTCTTGTGACTCCAGCTCTATGTGAAGTCTACCGACGCGACATTCATAACCTAATGATCGACAGGACTGCTTCACACAAGTTACAGCAAGTTTCTTACCAAATCAATTTGCTAGCCCAGGGAAACAATTTCGAACTGCGGTTGTCTTCAAATTAAAAACAGCACTATGTTCGTCAGAACATGGAATCTATATCTAAGCACTTGTATTTCCTTGCTGCAGGACTCCAAAATATTTGGAGTATTTATACTTTGTTTTCAGAAAATCTTAATCAACACAGCTTTTAATAGCTCCGGCGAGCTCGTGCCATATACAATACGTGTATTACAACAAAACCAAATATTTAATTTGGTCTCTAATTTAACTATTTTATGGTCAGTTCGGCCGACCTCGAAATTTCACACCAAGTTTATATTATTGAACATTAAATGTAGAGTACGGACAGCAGCTGTACCCACCAGTGTTAGTGACGACCATAAATAATCGATTAGGCATCGTTAGCAGAAACTAGGCCTCTGTTACTGCAAAACCCACTGTTTGGTGTGTCGAAAATGGAAGATGTGACCTAATCATCATAGCCACTTCTCTTAATTCGCTAAACTACATAGGTGTTCGATTTCCTCGTAAATCTCGTACAGTTCATTGTTCCATTGTCCGCAGGCAATCTAGTCTCCAAGAGATTGCAGTTTAAAGCGTTGTAAAATCGCCTCAAGCGGCAGTCTAAGAGGGTGTTTATGAAATTATTCCAGAAGCATTGAGCTTCCGATAATCGTTTGTTAAAGGTGTTTAAAGAACTCACGAATATTTTTTAAGTTTTTTCAACAATAAAATACTTTTTCTCGCAGTTTCAAATTAGTGATGTATTTGATTTTCCGTTTTCCTCTTTATTATCCTATTTCTAGTTTGCACAGACTGCAATTTTGTGGCGACATAATCGTAATGACAATAACAACAAAACCAATGAAACGCAATGAATACGTGAGAGGCATAGTGGCGGAGCAAAAACAAACAGTTAAAAAAGAAGAAAATAAAAAACGAGAATGAAATGAGCACAGCGAGCACGCCATTGACCACATAAATGCATGAATATAAGAGTATGTAGGTATGTATGTAGCCTGGGTCGAACTAAGTAAGCGTGTTAAATACAGCAAAAGTAGAGCGCTAAATGGAACTGTTGGTCGGCGCAAAAGCAAACCGAAGTAACCCACCAAACCGCTGTATTTCACTCGGCAATGGTTGATTTGCGTTTTACCTACAAACTCTGAGGTTTGTAGGACACTCATCTTATGGCTTGCATAGTTCCGCTGTGTGTTTGTGTGTTTCTACTTTGCCGCCACTGCCCATAAATGCCAACCCAAGCGCTACCGTGTCTTCCGCTGTAAGGCCTTGAATATCTATATACGACTATTTGTTCCCAAAGGGCCTATTCACGGCTGTATGTAGTATGTACATACATACATACATAAGTTTGCACATACCAACCATTTGTCTAATTCTATGGCTTACTTTCAGTTCACTTTCGTTGCTGCTTTTTTTCTGTCTTTTGTTTTTGTTTTTGTATTTTTTTGTCTTTAATATTTTCACTTTGCTTTGGGAGATATTTTTGCTCGATGAACGCTGAGTAAGTGCGACCCACCTGCGCCTTCTCGCGCATTTACATACTTGCATATATATATATATGTACATACAGTTGTATGACTCTTTGTAAGCTCATAAAATATGTAGTGACCGCCGTGTCGCTGTCAGTGTCACTGTTGCTGGGCGTTTTTCTTGCTTGTTTTCGCTGTTGCCGGGTTTTTGATGTTTGCTTTTCGAAAATTTCGTGTCAAATCGAGTTTTTGCATTAATACTTGTATGGTATGTACGTTTATACGTATTTTTCTATATACTTTTCAATGAAGTGCCGGATATTAATGCATAAATACCCACCTATGTACTTATGTATATAGAAATGTACAATACACATTTATGTAGTCGTATGAATGTAAATATTACAGCGATTCTGAACGAATGCTTTCACTGAGCGGTTGGTAATGTTTGCTTTTATTCAAGCTTCTGATTATTTAAACATTCCATTGAGTCAAGCTTATATACATACATACATATATATGTATGTATAAATGTGTCACTATGGGAGTGCAGCTCCAAATGCTTTCGTACGAACGTAATCACCTGTTTATCAAATTATTTCTAGATCAAAACATACTTTCATACATACACAAGAGTTTTTTTTTATTATTTGGTCGCGGTCAGGTAGGTAGAAAAACGGTAGATACGATTAGCCCGTAATACAGCCTCTCTCGATTTGCCTCCTTGTATGCTGGGCCTGTGACAACTCCGCGCGACTATCAATTCCGATATTATTGTACTTCGCAGATCAGGCACTGAACGTTATTCTGTCCCGTCTCTCAACGATTTCACACCGCGCCCTGCGCTAGATATAGATCTGCGGTCATTGCTAATTAATTTTAAATAACCACTTTCAAATTTGTAAATGACTTTAACTAAACTTTTTTCACATTGAATAGAATACGCGGTTTTATTTGGAAATGCTTAGGAGGGGATCCTCGCATAAGCACCATCTTTGATGCAACGATTTACATATACTCTGTATCTCTTTATGTCTAGTTGGATTACACCTAGCTTCTAAATCTGCTGGACATCTTCCGACCAATAAATTTGCCTGACGCTGTCACGAACGCACTACATAGCCTTAGATATGGCAATCTATGTACATACACGTATATACCGAAGATGTTTGTCCCATGTACAAAATCTAGATATGATTGTATGTATCTACATACAGCTCTTGTTCCACCCCATTCATGGGAACCTTCTCCAACATCTATGAAATAAAAACCAAGCCCAGGCGGCTTAAGCTCTAAGTCTTACTAATGGTTTAGAATAATTATAATCACATCCTTATAGTTGTTCTTAAGTTTTTTCCCAAATCCACTAATGTCTCATCATTGTGGCTGTAGACGTATTTATATTTGTATACTTTTCTTTCAATTGTTCTTGTCTTGTCACACTTGAGTTCTGTTACAGTGAACGAAGGAGTACGAGTATGGGTCTGTTTGGAATGACTCGGTCTGAATGCTTTTTCAAGAATCGCTGGGGAATTTTTTGGCCGTATTATCACTGTAGTGACATGAAGTCCCGCTATAAGGTCTACCCGAGTTTATATACGGAGACACTTGTTTAAAGCTAAAATGATTTCGTGGTTTGAAATACAGCACCACTCATAACATTCTGAACGGCTTGCGCGAGGTACGAATAACAGGAATCTTAATTTACGATGTCTTCAAAGACACAACAATTAAATGTGACTCAATTTATTAATAATAATAATGAATTAAATGCTGAAATCGTGCAATTGAATTGAATGGTTGTAAAAAACGAATTCATTGCACTCAGCATTATTAGACTGCCCAATCTTCGCCTGAAGAACAATAAAGCGGAGGGTGCCGATATGTTACCCGCTGAGCTATTTAGATAAGACGACTAATAAATCGGTTTCTTTGCGAAATTTAATTGGATGAGCGCATGCCTGAGGAATGGAATCTAAGAGGAACACATAATGAGCGTGATAAGCCATCAATCACCTTATCAGTGTGTCTTTAGACCTGGCGGTTCCAACATTAATAAGAAATTCAACGTGCACTAAATCTTCAGAAAATATCCGTGCAACAAAATTCGACACGTTAGCGTTAATTTTAAAGATTTAAAAAAAATATTAGGTGTGTAGGTCCACAAATTTGTCTGAATTTGGTAAACCAACAGAACTTATACTACTGCGCTAACTAGTGCCGTACGGCACTAAAAAGTGTTATCAATATTGAACATGTCTTCCTTCTCCGAGCCATTCGTGAGACTTCTTTAATCAAGGGTTCAATCTTCTATAGAAACCTACAACTTCTCACGCTTACAGACTATATTGACATTATAGTGAATAAAACGAAAATCTTTTGTCATTAAACCAACGGTAGCCATAACTCTGATATTGTACATAGTATCATCTATTAGAACTGACATTAACACCAAAGATAATATCAGCCTGGAAATCTGCGCAGAATCACTCTCGTTAACAGGTGTCGCTTTGGACTGAGTGGGAAATTTAATATTTAAGTAAAGTCTTCTAACAACAAACATAAACCAAGCTGTAGAAGTCGGTCCCCATTCCTGTTCTGCTATATGGTGCAGACTGGATGCCGGCATCGTCAACATCGTTCTAGAGAAAGGTTTTATGAAAGAAAGATTTATGGTCTTTCACACATTGGTGGCGGCTAACACAGCAAACAATGGTACGATAGCGAATGACTATATGAGTTATAAGGCGAGATTGACGTATGTATTGTAGTTTAGAGAATAAAAAGACAGTGTCTATGGTGGCTAGGTTATGTTGTTCTAATGAATGGAAGCTCTACAAAACTGTTTCAGGACAACAATCAAAAGAAGAGAAGGAAATCTATCTTGCAGACAGTAGTGCACTTATCCCTTTAGGGGCTTATATCCACCTGTAAGTAAAAAAAACGTGGTTTTGGTTGATTTTCTGGAAATAATATTTTGTTTAAATAAATTTATACAATAAATATATGTATATATATAGCGAATTTAATGTATTTTAAGAATTCGCAATTTTTTACAAAAATATTGGGTAGATCTCCTCAAGGACCTATACAGAAATGTATCTGGTGGTGTGGAAGTAATCTCTGATCCAAATTATCTGACATAAAACGATAAGATTTGCTTTTAGGACAGATAATAATAAGCCCAACGAATACCCTCCACCCGCCCAACCGACACGAGAGGCGACATCCGCATAACATACGGAATATGCCGAGTCATGATTGGGATTGGCGTTTGTTAAGCGTCGAGATTTAAAATTGTTCAACTACAGAAAAAATAATTATTCAAGAGCTGAAATTTATTAATTATGGAATTTTAAAATTTAATTGTTGAGAGAGGTAAGAATAGTTTTTTTTATGCTAAAAAGTGAGTCTGAGAGATCGAAGGTGCTGGAATGGAAATTAAAATTGTGACACAATCGGCAAAAATGTTCATTCAATTCATAAATGAATATAGGTATGATCGATGGAATATTCAAAAATTGTATTTTTGACAAAATGGCGGCTTCCAAAGAAAAAATCGTTTTTTTTTCGAGAAAAGTAACTGAGAGGATCCGATCGGTTTAAGCATTTTCGAGAAATTTTCCCCACCCACTATGAAAAGAACGTTTCGAGAAAAGCACGTTCGAGAACGACTTTTAAGCGCTCAGAGACGTCTTCACAAATACGCAAATTTCTCCGAAACTCTGTATGCCTGATCAATGTGAAAATTTCGTACAATGTTTCACGAGCGGATAAAGGACTTCTTTTAACTTGCATTCCTGTTCATTTCACAAATTGTGCGGGCAGATAAGTTCGAGGATCGGAACAGTTCGGACGTACCTAATTAAAATTTTTTTACGATATGAAATAAAACTTATTCTTTGTAAAATAATTTGCCTGGCGGTAAAAAAAATCGATTTTTTTATACTTAAAAGAGTATTTCGTGACTAGTTTCAATCGGATGCAATTGAATTAACGACAAATTGCCCCCAGGCAAAAAAATATTGGAAAACTCTCCAGAAAACGTTTAAGTATGTAAAAGGCTTAGCACATTCTAGTGTAAAGTAATATGTTCTTTTCAACTGCTGCTTCCAAGGCATTTAAAAGGGCAGCATTCCTTTCGGGCACAAAAGGATATTAGAAACTTCATAGGACATGCTTATATGTATGCGTCACATTCCAATTTTCATTTCCACTTGAGATTAACGAAAACAAAAATATGGGAGCAGTTCATAAAATCTTTTAACTTATAAACAATTGGCAAAAATATTTTTCGCTACAGGTATGTACATATATATGTAAATAAATCGAAATAACAATAAATATAAACAATTTCTTGTTGTATACTAAATATATGTAAGTAAGTACGCATCACAGCAAGCGAAAGCCAATTGAAAACAAAAAGTCAAAATAATTCCAAACAAATTTTGTTGTTCTCTTGTTCTCAACGACAACTACAACAAAAACAACAACAACAACAACAACAACAACAACAACAACAACAACAACAACAACAACAACAACAACAACAACAACAACAACAGCAGTGGGTTGATACAGTAGCCATTTGAATCTATTACAGTTACGACATAAAAAAACATAAGAAATTGAAAACAGTAGGCAAAAAGAGCGAGTGAGTAAAGCAATTATACAAACCGGCTAATACCGGCTACATACTTACATATGCCCATATGCGAACACTGAATATGGGCATTTCCACAGACATGTCAACCACGGCCAAAAAATTCAAAGTCTAAAAAAATATTTTGGTTTAACATATTATTATGGGGAATTTATTAAATTTAACTAATAAAAACAAATTTTTGTTTTGGTCATATCACAATTTGAAATATTCGAATGCGAAGTGCGAAAGTTCTGTTTTTAACATTTCTTTGAGTATTTTGATTTGACTAATGATCTTGATGAGAGACATTTTTCATTGATATATGTTTTTTTAAAGAATATAATATTTTTTTTTGTAAAAAGAGTTTAGCAAAAATATTTTCAGGAAACGAAAATTCACATAAAGCCTTCCTAGCTCGTCCTTCGAATTAATTTTGCCGATAGTTATAGGTTGTCGCATAAAAACAGGTAACACTTTTTACTTGCGTAGCTTGGTTGACTAAGAGTTCTCAGTCATTTGCAGTTATAAGCGATCAACTTTCGCATAACAGAACCGAAGCATTTATTTTTGTTTTAAACCTTTTAATCGAAATTAAAAAAATTTTAGATGTTTTGCAAATTGTCAATATCATCGTATAGCTCGTACAGCTTATTGTTCCATCGTCTGCGGTATTCGCCGTTGTCAATACGCACAGGACCATAAATCGTTCACAAAACTTTTCTCTCGAAGACTCCTAGAGCCGACTCATCAGAAGTTGACATCGTCCTCGCTTGTGCGCCATATAGTAGAACCGGTATTCGTTCGCCGAGAGGGGACTTTGCTTTTTAATTGCCTACTTAGTCCAAAGTAGCACCTGTTGGCAATAGTGATTCTGCTTTGGATTTCCAGGCTGATTCCAGTCATTATGCAAGAAATTAGATGCATATACTCATACATGGAATGGAATTTTTTTGCTAGTTGTCATGGAAAGGAGGCCGTTGATGCAGTTGGAGCTATCATTAAAAGAAAAGTGTGTCATATACAAGATCTAAATACGTTGTTTTTGAAAATTTGTCTTTCCATTATAAGTTGGACGAAAAATAGAAGGAAGTGAAAAGCATTCTAGGTAAATCCCAGTTGCATTCGTTTTGTTGCGATGGTCAACAGAAGCTAGGACTGCATATTCTAATAAAAAAATTGTTTTAGATTAATAACACTATTATCAGTTATGTTAAGTTTGTAATTTTGGTTAAGAAAACAAAAATATTAAATATGTTAAACATTAAACATCATTTATAATTATCTTATGCATGCCTAAATACATAAAAGGTCATAAAGAAAATAACATTAAAAGTATGATGGAACAAAATTATTTGTATTAAATTAAACATAATGTTCTTAATATTTTTGAAAAAAACAAAAACCATTATTTAAATATTTATTGTATCAATGCTTAACTTTTTAAAATAAGCTGCATTATAATATTTCTTCGGGTTTCGCTAAAATAAGTGTTTGCTTTCTTTGCTTTGAAAGCTACTTCTGTTTTTGTCGCATGCGAATGTCTTTGTTTTTTGTACAGTAATAATTTTAAAAACGAACAACTGGCCAAAACCATCCTTAGGACCAATCTAGCTCTTTGATCAAGTGCTATGACTTTCGCCATTTGCCAAAATAAAATGTTGTTTTTGTATATTTAATTTTTCACTATGAATGCGTACGATTGTCGCATTCGACATTGGAGAAATGCCCATATGTACTTATACGAATACTTACCTATGTAGGTATACATACAAATATATTTATGAAGAGCACCAACTATGGTGTGTGGCGTTTCAACCATGTGGCTAATAGCAGAAAATCCACACATATCTAAAAACAACAATAACCACAGAAGCAATATTTGAAATCAGACTAATTACGACCAATGAGTAGGCGCGGTGCGGCGACAAAGTGGCAAGAAGCAACGAGTGGCGAGCAAAGCAAGTGGCTAATAAAGAAATGGACAACAAATACAAAAAGACCGTCAGATGTGAGCAGGTACATATGTATGTCTGAGCGAAAGAATCAAACAACGAAAATAACAAAAACAACTAACACAAGTGCGGCAGTGGGAAACCACAAACCAGACAATGGGCTGGATGAGTGGATAACGTAGTGTATCCTCTGCCTGTAAGGTGACTAGAAGGAACTTGATTTTTACAGGATAAGGACGGAACTGTAGCAACACTCCTTCAACGATTTTGCTTATCATTCGGTCGATAAAGTGTTAGAAAGAATATGATTTGGACAAAGCCCTGAAGAAACGCTCGCCCGGGAGATCTTATCTAATGTTTTCTTTTTAGCTCAATGAGGCACCGTATATTAAGTCACAAGCAGTACGCTATAATTAACATGGAAAATCTACGCAGCCTAGAGATTATTCCCCTAAATATGATGAAATCGGCTGAGTGGAGACCAAACCCAAGCGTTCACGCGCTGCATACTCCGAGATGGTGTGAATTTTTCTCTTTAGACAAACATTCTCAGTTATTAGTTTTCAACTTTAGCAGTGTCTTCTAGTATGGGTCGGTTCATCCGTTCAGATGCTTTTGCTTCTATCGCCACAAAAGTTTAATTCGACATTTAAGATAGTCTGTTTGACCGAAATTGGCGGAAGTTCGAGGAATTATCGAAGTGCGTGTGTGTTTTTTTAAACCTTGAACAGGCCCAAACAGCTTGATTGCCAGTTGTTTGAGGTTATATACCCATCCGGTTGGCCTTTTTATACTATGAAATCCTATGCTATATGCTCTCTCGCCGCCTCACTGAAAGGTTTCGCCGGTCGCGAAGCTAATTGGTTCAAGTGAGACACGTTCAGAGATACATGTTGGCTTTCTGATCTTCTGTCAACTTTTCAGGTGGGATGACGCTTAGCATCTAAAAACTTAATACATCCATATGTATGTACATATGTATATCTCACTCCCAGTGTTCTTCTGTGGATGGGCCTCTATGAAAGAAATTTTTTTCCAGCCGGGGTTTGCCTTAGGCTACCGAAAACGAAGCTAAGTTTATTTTATTCAACATATCTATGTAGTTCTTGGGCCACCTACTCAGGTAAGGGGACGTTCCATTCGAATGGTCACTGGTGTGCATAACAACAAGTGTTAATTAAGTACGTTGGGTACGGATCCACCTCTCTGAGAATGCGAGTGGTTAAAAACTACACCAAAGAGAGATTATAGGATATCCGGGCGCCCTAAATACATGTGTACTCGTACATATTGGAGTAAGCGTAGACTCTTCTCTAATTCGATTATGGATTGCGAAATTCTAATTACAACAGGCATCACATTGAGAGAGAGATCGACAGATTAAAATACCAGAAACCCAAGAGAAGCAGCTAGAAACACCGTAGATAAGAGAGAAAACAATAATAAGACAATGGAAGCAGAAATAATAAAAGGGGAAATGAAGTAGACAGCAACTGGTGCAGTGAGAATTCTCAAGCAATAAACGAAGATGTTCGCTTGTGTATTTACCATATGTATGTGGTCATTCCTACCGACTATAAATACATACATATGTATAGGCGTTCATATGTATGCAAATAGGTGTATGCAAATGTGCACTTACACGCTAAGAACCAGCTTAAAGGCAGTGCACAGCGCTATTTGGTTTTTTGTTGTTTTCAGTAAATTAGAAAAGCCAATGAAGCACGAAAAGTAAAGCAAAAAGGTGCGCGGAGCAGTGCGGCACAACGGCAAACGAATCTAAGCAGTAGTTAAATGCGCGCGCCCAATAAAACAGAACAAAAAATAAGCAAACAAAAATACAATGACGACTAACAAAAGCGACGACAGTGACGTCAGCGACGACAGCAATGACGGCGACGGCAATGCACAGTCAAGGGAAGTGGTTACAGCATTGAGGAAAAGTGGGCATGCGGTACATAAGTACGTATATGTATGTACATACATACTTATGTATGTATATCTATAAAAATCTGCGAAAAAACGCCACAATTAGCGGATCTAACAAACAAATAAATGCCTTTAAATGTAAACACACACGTTTATTCGAATTTATTTATTTCTGTATGCATGTATTGTACACAGATATGTACCTATGTATGTTTATGTGTTCCATTTGAATAAGCAGAAAAATAAGTCATCTATCGAATGAGTGCTTTTATTTTGCTGAGAGTGGCGAAAGGTAATGTGGTGGCGGTGGCGTGGTGGCTGATGTTGAGTGATTGCAAAAAATGCAAATATTTGAATACGGGTATGTTTACATATATATTTTCATATGCGATGTGTAAGTGTTTTATATCAAGCTTGTGAGAGAACTGGGGCCTCATCACACACCATATGCTTTCCTATTTTTCCAGTTACAGGACTGTTCTCCAGAAGCTCCCGGCTTGGTGAACTTTTCATTATGCTATTACGGAAAACATTTTTGTGGGCAGGAACCCAGATTATAGAGTTGATTTGATTTATTGTTGTTGATTATTTACGATATGGTTGCTGTTGTTGTTGTTGTTGTTGTTGTTGTTGTTGTTGTTGTTGTTGTTGTTGTTGTTGTTGTTGTAAAATGACCATTAACCTCACCTGGCTATTCAATATATGGTTGCTTTCTTCTCTCATGTCGTACTTCTCTCACATAGTACTTCCGATTGGAAGTAGTACGAGAGAGATATCAAAATCCTTTGAGTATATAACCTCCCTATCTTGCAATCCAAGTTAAACTCGTCGATTTAGGTTCACATCTAAAATGGTATCCTCACCTAAAGGCAAATACTTAGTCATACATATGTTGCTCTTTGTATTTCATTTCATTTCCCCGGTTTAAGGCTCCAGTTTCTGGCAAGTATTCTCTTTCAAGTGAAAGAGGCAACCATTGCTTTTTCGTTGTTCATTTTCTAGTTTAACTGGGTATCAAACTCAACCTGCAAGCATTTATCAGTGTGTACCAGAGGAATTGTTGTATCGCTGAATGAAAGAGGATGAAATTGGAGTATTTTGCGTGTAATTGCATCAAGGGTTCCAAATATGTCTGGGAAAACCCCAGAAGTCCAAAATCGGTAGTGTTGCGATGTAACGCTGTGTCTATTACAGTAATCATTTCAAGAGGGGCGGTTTCTATAGATCAACGTTTTATTTGGGAATGTTGGACCGTCGATAAGGTGGACCCTCCTAGTAGCGAAATCCTAAGCATTGCTGTGTGCTCTTTTATTCAGTTTTGGTGGGAAAACCATCTTTTTGGAATGAATGATAGTTGAAAAATAGACTTCAATTGAACAATTTGTTTCCCCAGTTTTTGTAGAATTAAGGGCAAAGTGCTCTGCTTGAACCGCGATGAAATATTTTCTCTTGCTTTTCACTTCTCTACAGCTTCCAAGTTATCAGGAAATTACAATAGTATGAATGAAAATTAAGGATATTAAATTTAAAGTTCGATGATCATTCTCACCACGTTTCTACCATTTTCTTAATACTTTAGACTCATGGAATTTCCTAGAAAAAGTTTCTCTACTTTCATAAGGGAATTCAATTCCACACAATTTTTCATTTTAAGTCCTGGACCAAGGAATATATGTCCATATCTTCTTGCGGTTGAGCTTTAGACAAATATGGACAAATTGGGTGAACATATTTGAAACTTTCTCCTTCTCCTTCAGCGCCTCCACGAACTGTTACATCAGCATTAGTTTTATGGGATAACAAAACAGTTTCTCATGATCCAGGAATGATCCAGGGACCAGCTCAGTCTTCAGTATAAATTGAATTGTATAAAAATAATAGAAAGACTGTTTATAGAAGTAAATTATCTACTTTAATTAAAAATTTTCTAAAAATTCAAGCTTATTTCCATATTACAAACCATCAAGTTGTTCAGAAAATAGTACTCTAACAAAAGTCTCAAAAACTCACATTTTGGAAAATATATAAAGTACGATTGTGTGGAATAATAGTTCTTTAGGTTAGATATTCACTAATTCAGTGAACCGTTTAGCAGAGCGAGTAGCAGGGTTTACTACCAGTTTGTGGCTCACGTGCTCAATACTTGAAATGTCGTTGTCTCTCACTCCGGTGATTTGATAAAAATCAACCGTTTAGACGTGAATTAAAAAGTTTTGATTGCACAATCCTACATAACTTCCAGGTCAAAGAAGGTGAATGTAGAAAAGGTGATCAAATATGACCTTAATACTTTCCATAGGACCTTGTTCGTCACACACTTAACTTCAAAGTTATCCCACATGGTAAATAAAAACACCGGGATTTATTGAAGCCCAACACTGTGTTCAAGCAAAGTGAGACTTATAATTCAATCAGCGAAGATGTGAGAAAAAGAAGGCAAAATACAACGAATGGTAATATGAATAATTCGGTGGGTAGAATGAATGGCGGCCGCGGTAGCCGAGTGGTTAGCATTGCGTACTGCCATTCGGAAGGCTCGACTTCATATCCCGGTCCCGCCAACATCCAAAAAAAAAATTTATGGAAAATTAATTTAAATAAAAAATTAAGTAAAATTTTCTAATTGCGGTCGCCCCTCGGCAGGGAATGTCCACCCCTCCGAGTGAATTTCGGACATGAAATAAAGGCTCCTCATAAAACAAACCATCAGACGTTCGGAGGCGGCTAGTATAACTGTAGGTCCCTTCATTTGTTGGGAAAACATCAAGACGCAAAACATCAAATTGGAGGAGGAGCTCGGCCGAAAATCGCTTCAGCGGTTACAAGCGCCAATTATATACATAGATAGAATGAATAAAATAGGCAAGCCATTGCGAGGGCCGTTGTGCCAAATGGACAGTCACACACCCACACACACACACCTACTTCATCACAACAAGTCGAGTCGTCTGTCTCAAATAGTGAAAGGTCGGAGAGACGGCGCAACGCTACTGAACATGTAAACGAGACGCGTTGGGGATGGCAAAGAGGCCGACTGGCCAGAAGGCATAGCCAGCCGATGGAGAGTCATTAGTAGTGACGGACGGTGAAATAAGCAAACGCGAATGGCGGCAATTGAAGTTGAAAATCCAATTGAAATAAGTCATAAAATGCGAACGAAAACGAAAACGAGAAAAAACACAAAATCAAGCAAAATGAAAATGCGAAAAGAAAATTAAGGAAAAACAATCGGCATTTTCAAATTACGGCTTTGTGGAATGTGGAAATTCGCGCATAGCCATACACATTTGTGGCGTGTGTGCCAGGTGAATAAATTTCTACTTAAAAGGTAAATGTGTAGGTAAGTACGAGTATGTATGTAGGAGCAGCTATAACACCGGAAAAGTGATGGTAATGTGCGAGGATTGTCCTGGTGCAAAGGGGTTCTGTCGCAAAATAATGAATTTGTAATGTTGAACCAACAGCTCAGACAGGCAACACGGCGCTGAGGTTGACTATTGAGCTGCAAGTGGCCGTTGTTTACTTAAAAACATACACATACATACCTTCATATACATATATGAGTAACGCAAAACACATTACACTAAGCCGAAGCAAGATTGAAGGTCACACCTGAAACACTTATTAAGGAGAAGAAACTAAGAACTATTGTTATTTCAAAACAAAAGCGTACTTATTCCGGGGTCTGCTGATTGAAGTGAGTTTAGACTCTGAATATATGTATTAATCGCTTTGAGTTTTTCGTCAAACTTTATAAATGAACTGACCACCTTGGTAAGTATAGATTTGGTACAGCTACCTCATATTTTTTGTAACTTGTTTGGGGTTCTTAAAGTGTTATCTATTTAAATTGCTTATTATGACCTCGCTGCTGAGATAACAAATTATTCGATGTGAAATTAATGGGGGCATTGAGGATATGTACGCAATTCATGGGTTAATCGAGACCTAGCTTTGCACACAACTTAATATTGTATGTTGTCGGGAACCTCACTGAGTAGATCATTTCGTGCTTACATAATATCTCTTTGCACCCAATGGAAGTAAACAAGAGACATCCCGCTAAAGTCCAAAATATAAGTCTTTATTTCCATCGTTGCACTAGTCCCGTTTCCAGTTTTGACGCATTTCGACTTAAGTGCAGCACCGTCTCTATTCAGTAACTCATATTATTGCACTCGTACTATTTGTCTGACTTGAATACAAACTCATTAGTTAGACCTCCTGACCTGGTTCGGTCAACTCCAGTAGGCTTCCAAACAGACAAAGTATCGTCTAGAAATAGTCGGCAACTCAATGTTTTGATAGTATAATCTGCAGAAGAGTTACCTGAGACACCTCTGGGTTTTATAAAAGAGTGTATGTCTGCTGTTTATTTAGTATTGGATGTCACAACTATAGTTTCTAACATGACGGTAAATAATGAACTGTATGACATTTATTAAGAGAAGACATAAATTTTATACCCGGACGAGCTAGCAAGCATGGAATAATACTGTTTGTTCTATATTTTCTTTGACTTCACCTTAAACATACTAGTATTTAACTAGAATTGGCTTTTTCATGCAGGATTTGCGCATATACATACACGTATGTATATGTACATATGTATGTTAGTTGGTCATAATTATCACCGATTGACATGAGAGCGGAAAAGGATGGAATTATTTGTTGATTTTATGCATTTTAGAATCTTTTTTACGCTTTTCAATGAGTTTCTTTAAAATATTTTTATGTGTTTCCGCTTGAATTATTCAAAGTAAAGTGTTACACATAAATACAAAATGTTATTGGGGGCATTACATTTTTGGGCAATGCATACCAATTGATATTTACACATCCACATATATATATATATCTAATATTTACATAATATCTGTATATGTGTATCTGTATGAGCGCTTGGAAGCACATAAATTGGAAGACATAAAATGTGCGAATGGAAAATGAAGTAAAACAAATAAAACTTGACTTTTAGATGCGCCACTTCACAGGCAGATAGAAAATACAAACAGAAATATGTATGTATGTGCGTTCATTTGTAGATAGGTATACATTTGTATGTTTTAGAGTCATTATCCATATACTGAAATGTATGCACCTACTACAAGTTATTTACTCGTACATATTGTATCAACGTACATACATACATATGCAGACATTCATTTCAATATTTATCAATACAAACAAACGCTTGAACTCTTATCTACTAAAGCTGAACTCTGCCGCCGCTCGCCCTGCGCACGCAGCCGGCCGAGAAACCATTGCAATGAGCTAAGCCAAGCCACCAACTTCCAGTGGCGGCGACTGCGATTTAAAAACAATAAAATTCATGCTAACCCTGCATTAGCATTTAACAACTGCGCTTTCGTTTTTTATTGTTGCAACTGCTTGCTATTACATTACTGCTAGTATTGTCGTTGTTGTTGTAGTGCTACGTAATCGCTGTGGTTTTGGCGCGGGCGTTTTGTGTAATGTTCCTGCGCGCTGTTGATGATAAAGGAAATTGACTTGGCTGATGACATTGGCGACGTTGTCTTATTTACATATCATACGTATACATACTTGTATGTATGGTATGTGCAGATATACATATATATATGTATATAGATATACACTCACAATGCAATGGGGAAGTGGGGTCGTTAGGGTTAGAGTAGTTAAATTAAATTTCATGATATATTGTATGTAAATTCTCCGTTTAAGTGCTTGAAATGCTAAAATGCGTTAAACATACGTTAGTGCGGATGTTAAAAGCCTACATTCAGGCAGCAACAAAGCAAAAGTTGAACGATCAATTCTACTTTGAATATTTATTACATTTATTCCCCATCGTTATTCACCAAAAAACACACGTGATCTAATACCCAAATATTCCACTTTTAGTCCTTTATTAAATCAAGTTAAGTAGAACTCTCTATCTTTACGAGAAAATATAATTTAACGGTGAAAACGCGCTAGCATTAACATAAGCTTGAAGACCAATGCTTGCAGAGAATTTCTCCAATGTTTTTTTTTTTTTGAAATATTTCAATTTTCAATTTTGTTTGTCAAAATTTCTTTAGTATTTCAATGTGTTTTCACATTGCACAAGAAAGTCAAAAGTTTTACTAGAAATGCTGGAAAAAGCTCGATTAAATCGACCACGTGTTTGAAATATTTTTATTTGTCCAGGAAAGATAATACCTATAGGGTTTTTCATTAGGAAAATTGAGTCTGTCAAATTAAATGGGATAGAATAACAATAAAGCTTGATATAAGCGGCGAAATGGTTCATTTAGTTCAGAATTTATATTATATGATTTAAAAAATAATGGTCTTAACTAAATAATCGGATGGGAAGATTCTAAGTTACTCTAAGGCAAATCAGTCGATTTAGAATTGTCTAAAAATTGATTTTAGAAAGTCTTTACGGTAGTAGGTGTAGGTAGATTTCTAAGCTTTAAGCCATCAGTGTAAGGAGAAAGATTTTGGCAAAAATCCCATTGGAAGTGACAAAAAAAATGTTTTTTTACGATATATTAGTACTATACCGAACCACTCCAAATAGTTCTCGCCAATGACGAAAAAAGTATTTTCACAAAATAAGGGTCTCGAAATACTTTCACCCTTTTCAATATTGGATATTGTTCTAGCGTACATTTGAGGCTGTAACCTTCCGCATACTATCACGCTGTCCAATCAGTAATGGTTGAAACATTTTTAGTGGAAGAAATTACACAGTATGCCTTAAAATGTTTGTTTCTCAGAATTTTATATTTGAATCGTGCTGATTTTTCACTAATTTGAAGGAAAATTTGGCTTAAAACAAATATAAAATTTATTTGTTCTTTCAGTAAAAATATTTGATGGGATATTGTCTTGTCTGAATGTCGAATTATGTACGAGTATATTTATTATTAATATTTAGAATTTTCCCAAAGTAAATATAAATAAAATGTGGGCAATACTAGAAAAATCAGGGACGTGGACAGGTCATCTCCGTCTGCAGTCTGAAAACTCTTCAATTAGTATAAAAATATTTAGAATAGGCATGCGTTTTCGTTATTCTTAAAAATTTGCTAAAATAATAAATAATAACAGAGGTGATTAAGGATGCTATTTTGGTTTGCGTCCAAAAAGTATGAGTAATGGTAAAATATTATTATTTTTTTAAATTTCCATAGATAACTCACACAAATATGTAGATACATATTACGTATGTATGTATGTATGTATGTATGCACTTATGAAAGAGTACAAAACGCGGTAAAAAGTAATATTTCAGAGCTTAAGGCAGTTTAAGCACTTACATACATACAATTTTGACAAGCTATTAGTTTTAAGATTTTTTCAACATTAAAATATTTAAAAAAATTGCGGACCATATTTGTTTTAATAGATTCTTACTCATCCCTATTTTCTAACTAATTAAAAAAATCTTTAATATTGAAGCAAATCATTAAACCAAAAATTAAGAAAATCTGAGGAAAAATAGCACGCGCTTATACATACTGCATACATACGCGGATGTATGGTTTGTATTTAATTAAAAGCCCGCAATGTGATTCTCTACTTCTCGTAGTTGTAGCGTAGAAAACGCTCGCATATTCGATTTAGCAACAAAGCAAGAATTCATTGGCATTCAGCGACGTGAAGCCGTCGTCATCATAAATGGCAAGCGAAAATACACGCTTTATTATTTAATTTACATTTACACATCAGTACTCACATACATACGTACATATATACATGTATGTGTGCTTACGTAGTAACGTTTTTACGTATGCATGCAAGCATGTGAGCGTCTATTCTGCCGACAGAGAGACTCAGCAGTTTATGAAGAGACACCGAGTGCGGCAACCAACATAAACTGACTGCCGGCTGAGCGGCCGGCCGCCACTATTTGCTGTTTGAATTATTTAATGTTGAAAACCAGCAATAACCATTTTTTGAAAATAAAAACTGAAAATGCGCTTGCAGCTCTTCATTTTACGCTGAGTGGTGTCTCGACAAATGCGCTCTTTCAGCACTCCTTTACGCTCTTGCTCTTGTAACCACTTTCTCTCTTTCTGAATTCATGTTTATTTATTTTCCATTCTGCGCTTCTCATATCAGCCAAAGTAATGACGTCGTTGATATTAACATACCGAACAGCAGACGCCTCTGTAGAGATATTTCTAGCCAAACGTGTGTACTCATGACTGTGTGTGCGTTTCTCTTGGCATTTGTGTGTATCAACAATTGCCCTTGTGTTAGTACGCGCGTGCGGGCGTTTGATTATGTGCACTTCCCAACAATTGCAACAACAAATATGAACATTGTTACGTTCATAAGCATTTATGCTCGTTTGAGTCTACGTCAAATTGTTAATGACATCAGAAGATGGAAGCAATGAATTAATTTGCAAATCGATGACCACAGCAGAGAATCTGTAGAGAATGTCTCTTGTGGCTTATTGAAGTCTATTAAGAATTTTATGATGGTTTCTCGTCTTCTTTGGCTAAAGTCGGCCGTATGAACTGATAAAGATAATATTTATTTGAAAATCTAAACAGTTGGTTCAGGCGAGAGACACACTATATCTAGGATCCTAAGCTCTCTGAAATAAAGCTCCACGCACACAGATAATATGAAGATGTCGTAGGTTAGGAGCACTACGCGGCTCTCTCAACTTCTCGTCAAGATTTGGCCAAAATTCGATAGGAAAATCATTATTATGTCATCTACGACAGGAAAAGTTTCCTTCAAATTGTCCTACATCATAGCCAAAAAGCTTAACATCTCAGTATATAAATATGTGCAGGTGAATCGGAGAGTGTAGACTAAATCTGTGTAAAAAATAAATATTTATTGTTTTTAGTTTACTTGAGGAACTTTTGGTCGAACATCTTTACGGGCCAATACACTGATGCTCTGATGGTGAAATCTACAGTTTTTTCGTTCGCTCTTCAGCGTTTCAATTTCTCGATTCACCAATTTATATAAAGGCACACGCCTGTAAGGAGCGCAAATTTGACATCTCCAATTACTGTCCTTTACACTGGTGGACGAACGTTTTGTCAGCGCCCGTATTAAAGTGAGATTTGGCATATGTTTTTTGGCCTCCACATCCAACAGAAGATAAAGCTGATTTAGCTGATACCTTCGAACGAAAACATTCCGACTTTGAAGGTTTTCGATGCAGTGGGCGCTGAAGGAAGCTGAGCAGGAGAGCGGTCTCCACTATTTTTGAATGGAGAAGCGGTGCCTACACCAATTTAGAAGAAGAAAACTTTTGGATTGTTCATTACTTAAAGCGTTTCGTGAAATTAAAGGGTTTTCAAAAACACAATTATTAAATCGATAGCCACTCATATCATTTTTCTCTATCCCGCATTTCATATTAAACAGTACGGATCAATCACACATCCCACCCTAGTCCTTGCACACTCGTTAGGTAAATGCTTAGATTACGGTTAATTATGCTTAAACGAATAGCTGAGTGTGTAATCAAAAACAATTTACAAATGATTTCCAATGCACCCCTGAAGCCAATAACAAATCACAGATTACCGCACGAACCAAAAAATGAAAAGAAAAAAGAAAGATACTCAAACAGTGAGAGCGAAAAGCAAAACAAGTCAAATCGCATCAAGGTTGGAAACGAATGACAAAGCAAAGGAAAACACACGTATAGCATGCAACAAAAACAATAACAATTGGTTAAACTGATGAAGCAACAACAATGGCAGCAACAAGAAAACCACAACCGACCAACAACCGTAAAAACAAAACGCTACGCGGAAGTAGCAACAGCAACAAAAACTACAAACAATATACGAGTACAATACAAGTCTACCCAAGATCGACAACGCGATTCGGAAGAATCTTTTAAACGCCGGCAAATCCCTCAGGTGGCAACATTTATCACAATCTCCATAATTTCATATCCTTTTATCGTCATATGCACGGTTGTGTGCACGTTGTGTTGGTATGTAAATATGTTTGGTTGTGTGCAAGCCATTGGCGACCGTCTCCGTCTCCGTCTCCGTCTGTCGGCGGTGGCAGTGGCAAAACATTGATTACAGTTTCTCATGCTACCGCAGTTATTCCTCTTACCTGCCTGCTATCTGTTTCTACGGCATATTGAAGATTATATCAAAATGTTTTGTTGTACAAATATGTATACATATTTACATAAGCATATGCTTACCTGCTGTTGATGTTATGACATCTGTATATGGGTAAATTTTCGATGCGGGGCGAGAAATAGACGTCTTTGACATTTTTTATCTCTAAATAATTATTTAAAAATCGGGATTGCAGAGAAGTTTTCCACTCAGAAGGACTTAAACTCTTATGAGGAGACCGAAACATTCTTTCACAGCGCTCATTTGCACATGGCTCTAAATGTGATACCTAGTTCCTTTTGAAAAATACATTTATAGGAACATTCCTCAGTATGATTGTTTAACCCCGCGTTCGACACCAACTTCAGAGGCAGAGAAATCCTTATCCAGCATGATATGGTCTCTAACCAACTCTTCTGCTAATGAAACTAACACTTGAAATATAGTTAATAAAGTTAATTAGGAAAGTTCTTCTTATTTAAAACTGGTAAAGATTGACGTGTGTCGATCATTTGTTTACGTCTTGGAGTTTGGCTTATGATGGATTATAATAATAAATTTTGGGGTATACTTCTGCGCTTGTGTATACAGGTACATCTTAAAGACTGTAATTAACTCCTACCCTTGCGCCCTCGTCGCACACCCTTCACTGAAGCTACTCCGAGTTAAAAGTTCAGTTTAGCTGTCGTTTTGATCATCAAAGAGGCAGCCTGTGAGGCGGAGTCGGTTTTGATGAAACCGTGAATAACAAATGACCAATTATTTCCCATGTTTATGAAACAAATAAGAATAGTGAAAGGTGTGAGATTAGAATTAACACTTCCAGAGCACTTAAAGTTGCCGGGCCGAAGAGAAGTCAAAAAAAGACCTACACACAAGCAGCCGTATCTAAGATATCGGAAACTAATTCAGTTCAAGGCAGGGAAGTCGGAGGATAGATGAATGACACCTTGTTCCTCCTCAACGTTGGCCATTTTTTCTTTTGGGAAAGTACATTTATTGCTCAGTACTACACCCAGAAATGTTGACTTGATTTAAAGGTCTAGAGTTGGCTGATTAATTGTTTTGAATTTACATCTTTTAGTAAAGAGGACAAGTTCTACATTATTGCAAGTGGTTAGACGGGCGAAGCGATGATTTATGAAATTTTTTGTCAATTTTCAGCCTCGAAATGTTGAGAAAAAGGAAAAGTGAAAGATCGGAATTAAGACTTCCAACATCATAATCAACTCATACATATGACTCTTATAGGGTTCCATCTCGGTTAAAAGAAGCAAATAAAAAATGAATCTAAATATATTTGATTAAATTACCCTATTCTCTACCCAAAGAAGAATTTCTGAATTGAGTCAAGTCTGGCATGTTAATAACAAAACTATTGAGAACATTTGTCTTGCAAAAAAAGCAGAGGAACTTTTTAAAGAAGCCAGGAACCGATACATCTAAAACTGTTGAATAAACTCCATTACTCATTGGGTCAGTGAAGCCAAAGCGAATATGCTCTATGTAATCAATTGCGATACCGACTTGAATGATTATAAGAGAAAAGTTAACCATAGCTTTGAGGAAAGAAAATTGCTTGAGCGAACTTCGCTTCATGTGAGTCTCGGTGTTATTCCCACAAATGTGGAAGGTGATTGATACTCATACTAATCTTAAATTATTACTTTTTTACTCGTGTATCAGTAATTCAACCAGAAATATTAAAGTACCCTGCCGAGGACCCACCCTCATCTATTCTATAATATATTTCTTCGTCAATTTTGCTGGGATAGTGCCCTAAACGACATTGATCTTACCACGGAGACTCAATATTGATATTACGAGACTTCATACACACATTTTCAAACTCATTGAACTCGAGAGTTCTCTTGCAGAGTCTTCGTGAATTAACTAACTAAAACTAATTTCGGTGGAGCTCATAAATGATTGCATTTGCTCACCGACTTAATGTGTTGGATTGAAGTGCCAATCTTAGCTGGCCTTTATTATTTAGCTTTTCTTAAATGTCGAATAGAGGAACTTTACCTGCTAAACGTATACCAACGAAGGGCAATAACAACTATTGTACACAAATATTAGCGTATCAACATTAATCACATAAATTTGAGTAATCACGTATTCACATATACCTATTCATACAAACACATTCATACGTATGTAAGCCTATAAAACCGTACAGAGTGTTAATTATGCTCCATTCGACAAATCAGAGAAAAACTCACACGTTGTTTTCGACAATTTCGTTTTGTTCGGTTTTTCTGTTTTCTGTTTTTCTGCCATTTGCCGTTACATTCGTCAGCTGTTGGTTTGCTCTCGAAGGTTATTTACACGCTTTCCGTCATTCCCACATTTTCGTTTTCGTCGCTTTTTTCAGCTCAACGGTGTGTGAAATGTTGTAGACTTTATATGGCTGCAGTGCCAGCCTTACGCTACAGATACACTAGAGTATATACATACATACATACATATGTACATAGTTCCATACATATTATGTTGTTGGTATGTATTCACATGTGTTTCTACGTAAATATCAAAATGAGTTTTTAAACTTAAAATTGGTGGATGTTCTCTAATTTCTTTAAACTTAACTGTTAAGCAGTTCAGCTTAAGCAGTTATTCTTCTTACCCATTTCTCCATAGTGGCTGAGCAGTGAGAACTGGAAATTGAAATTAAATTTTTGAATTCGTGAATAAGGCCTATTCCAAAATAATCCATCTCCTATTAGCGAATATGATTTATGTAACTAATATCCATAAGTATTTATATATGTATGTTTGTACATAGTACATATCCCTTGCTTCCTTATTTGTTGCACTAGTGGATGTCATCGGAAAAATTTCATCGTCAATGGTTTCATTATGTTTGTCGAAATCCACGGAGTATGCGTGCCTCGGGGGCATCGTAAGTCGTCAATAGAGAATCCTCATCAGTTTGGTGTCCAGTATTGGAAAATAGTAAAATAACGGATAAATGCTTACGTAGGCCATAAATCATATTCAGAAAAGAAATTAGACGGTTGCGGTCTCACACCTAAGGAAGTGAATTATGGGAACCAGACAAAGTCTATTCAAAGCGATACCCTCAGCATGCTCACATCAATATTCAGTAAATCTTCCAAGGATGGACTTAAATACATGCTTTTAGATAGGGTTACCTTTGGGCGTGGTGAACTTCTGTGAGGTAGCGATAGTATACCACGCTTATTTTCCGCCTGCCAAACTCTGCTAGAGTGAGAGTGCGATAATTACTACCTCGGTCAAGCGAGCCTTGGCTTTGTCAATGATAACCTACGACATCGTCAATAACTGCATGGTAATACATCCCCCTTAACTGAGTTTCCGGTTAAAAGAGCATACATGTTACTGAAACAACGGACGCGATGATAAGATCAGATGTAGCTAATGAGCTGAGGAAAAGGATAGACTACTCAATAAAGACTCGAAACGGCTCTCCAACTACTCTATGACTGCCCAGCTATCTAGGAAACAATTAGCGTTGAATGACTATGTACTAAGAGGCCATGGTATTCAAGTAGGATATATTACTCAATATTGGGTCAAAAGTTATAGCAGCGGGAGTTGGGAGCTTGAAATTAGCAATTCCTTTCGACAGAATTGCACAAGCAGATGAGACTGTCAATTGTCTATATTTAATGGCACTCTTGGTAAATTTTAAATTTATCTTCTCGGATAGCCAGATAGTATTAAGATCTCTGGAATCTGTAGCAATAAAGTCGGAAACAGCAGTTTTCTCTGAATCTATTATGCCTACTCAGCCCAAAGTAACACCTGTTGACAAGATTGATTCTGCTTAGGCTTTCAAGACCGAGCAGTTACATAAATGACGGGCAACGAGGTAGAAGGAAGGTCGCTGCAATCCTCTTTTCATCATCGTGGAAGAGTGTGAGCGTGACACTCTCTAGATTATAAGAGTAACTAGCTTAAGATGGAGGAGTCTCGATTGTGGTGTTGTGACCAGGATATGTCCGACATGGAACAAAAGAAAGTCAACAGTGTTAATCTGGCTTGGAGCATCCTTTATTTATTAAGTAAACATGCATAGAGACTGGGCGTTTTTTCAAACGACTGCGTGAGCTGAAGAAAAACATGAAACCTTACCGCCACTTTCTTTGCGAATGCCCTGCACTTTGGAGAAGTAGGTCGAATTCGTTATGGGCGACAGTGGACCCTTCCCGAAGAAACTTTCTTGACTTTAACCCGAACTAAAGTACTCCTTTCGTTTATTTGTTTGTAGTCCATACGTCGTGAAGCAATTCTATACCATTGCTTCTCCTGAAAGTGCGTTTCTGTCTTCTAAACAAATGATGTTCGTTTTTTAAGTTTTAAGCCGGCCACAACTGCATATGGAATTTTATGAGGAACTAGAAAGGAGTTGATATTTCCTGCAGAGGGTCGATCGCGGTCAATAATTTTGTGTGTTGAAACCCAATAGAAGTTCATCTGATGTACGAGAGTCGCACATTATTTAGTTATCTTTCAGCTGCTCTTTGGCTATTTTATATCGGAAACAAGCCAACTTAACAGTTCATAGCCTTCCTCATATTTGGGCTTTATTTGTAAAAACAACTCGCTACATTCATGTGCACATACAGATTCTTATCTAAATTTATTTCGATCAAAGTTAAGACCGTCGAACAAGAACAAGAGAGGGCAATTCTTTAATTTAGTTTCATTTTGAATGTTTTATTTTCAATCAAGTTAAATCAGAATCCAAACGGAAAATCATTTGTAATCACAAATGTAACGCGTGCACAGCAAAAAAAAAACCAAACAAATCTTGATAAGTGTGTATACTAATAAAAATACAATATATATACATACCTACATATATGTATATGTACATGCATATACATATGTATGTAAGTATGTATATATGTATGTATATGGCTTTATGCGTACAATTTCCGAATAAAGGGACCAGGGCAGCAAACCAAATAAATTTTGTTGTGAATGAGCTTTGGCGGCAATGACGCTGGCTGACTTGTTACGCGCCACGCGTTGATTATTGTTGTTGTTATAATTGGTTTTGAATTTATTGTTGTTGGTGTGTGTGCTTGGTGAAACGCATGTAAAGTGTCGGTGGCTGCGTATCGTAAACACACATACAAATATATGTATGTATATTTGTAGATATTTGGCTTCCCCTTTATACTTCTCCGTTGGCATCTGTTAAGTACATGTTAACTTACATATATGTATGTACATACATACTCGTTTATATGAACGTATATCTGTATGTAGGTATGTTATTTTACGTTTACGCATGTTTAACTACACTTTCACATATCACACGCTCGCTTTTGTGTCCTTCTCGCTTCGCTTCGTCTCGTGCCGGTCGTTGATTGTTCGTTTGCCTGCTCGCTTGTCGCCTTCGTTGTTGTCAACATCTCATTATGGTGAATATTTCTGACGCTCTTTTTAAGCGATTGTTATTTTAGTTAAGTAATTTTCGTCTTCTCTGCTTCTCGTTCTGTTATTCGTTTAAATTTTTATTAATTCAATAATTTATTATAATTACACTGTAACGGTACGCAAGAGTATCATACGAGTAGAAAAGTGAACCATGTTGACAGTGAAGGCGAAAAGTAGCAGCAACAAAAATGATTATTAAAAATGAATTTCATGTCAAGGCTTTTGCGTCAAGTGATTTATGGCGATTTCTTGTTAAATCCTACGAAAGATTTTTTTCACTCACAAAATGAATAACGATAAAGAAAAACTCAGTCGTTCGCACTGTTATTAACTATGTACATTTGTACATATGTACATATATATATATTTCGATGGAACGAAGCGAGGCGTATTTGAATTCTGAAAAAGAGTTAGACGGCTGGCGTAATCCTAGAAAATTCTATAACAGCAACTTATAGAAAGTTTCTAAACTGGGGCAGACTCAAATTGGACTAAAAGATGTGTTCTGTATATCTAGAATATACTGATGATTGCATCCTTCAGTCTTCTCAATAACACATTTAAGGTCCTACTTGCCTACGGTGTAAAAGAATAAAGCCCGTCGTTAACAAACTGATTGTACTTTATCAGTGCGGCTTCAAGCTTAGTAAATCTACATTCGACTAAATACTTATCCATGAAATATTCAACATGCGTTTTGCCTTCCGCTGCGTCTGAGTTTGGTATTCCCGCAAAACTTACACGGCTGTACAAACTAAGCTTAAACACACGGTAAGCTCCGTCCGAATCAGGAAATTCGTTCGTTTCGTTTTATCGTCGGATTACTTTAACTTAATGCTTAAGTAAATACGATCTGTAGAGCTAAAAAGGTATAATATTCCAAGAGTTGCCGCTGTCGACGGCCGATGAGTCGGCGTTTTGACTACGTCGGCTAGATCCTATCGTTCAGATAGGCATGTAATATGCTGAACTACCCATCTTACATACCTTCCGTCTATAGCAACCTATCTTATGAGAGCGTCATGTAAATAAAAAGTTGCCACCGCTCGCCCATACCGTTACTGACGGTTGTCCCGCTGAAACCAGTGGCAATTTGATTTTTTCCCTAAAACCGGATCGGCTCATTTTTCGCTGTTATGCAAGGTTGCCAGTACTGATTTTTTTAAACTAATACTAAATAAACTGAGACACATTACGTAGTTTTTTCAAAAGAAGAGAAAACTGAATTCGTAATTAATTATTTATTACCATATAGATCATGCACATTTGAATGGCTTTCATATTCGAAAATATTGTATAACTTATGAAATTCGACGAAAATCATAGATTTGTTTAAAAGTATGCAAACACACTGGCAGCTGGCAACATTTCGCCGCTGTCAGCAGCGTCGATAACTCGTGTATGTACATCGCTCTTCCAGTAGGGTGTTATAGCCTATTTCCACCGGACGTTAAATGCATTTCAGCTTAAATTTAAATGCGTGAATTCCCATGTGTTTGTTGTTGTATAAAAGTGAGTTAACTCACTTTCGGTAATTTAACACAAAATGTTATGTTAACAGTCGATGCTGTCACTACTAATGTAAATATTTCGGAAGTTTCGGCATATTTCTTGCCCGAGTCGTGTATTTTGGGATTTAATGAGTGATGAGACTTTTATTGTGCATGGTGAAATTTTTGCTGTAAAAATTACTTTTTTGCATTAGTTTTAACATAAATGCATATATTATGTAATTGGAGAAGATAATGCTTCTCCTCTTTCAAAAAAATGGAATAAGAAAGAAAAAAAAAAGAAATTGCGGAATCGCAATTGATACCCTTAACATAAAAATATGTGTGGCTCTCGCAGCTATCAGCTGATTGAACAAAATAAATAGCTTAAGGAAACAAACAAGCTAATGTGAGAATGAAAACATGCCTAAAAGCATTTTCGTTTCAGCAGCGTTTGTCCATGCAGCAATAATCTGCACTTGCCAAATAAAATGAATGCGGTCTCTTGAATTCATGATTTCAATAGTTGTGACAAATTTTGCATACTGGAAATATAAACAAAAATCAGCTGTCTGGTGGAAACGTTTGACATTTCATTCACTTAACAGAGGCTTTAAATGCATTTAAATGCTCGGTGGAAATAGGCTATTGTGGACGATAGATACGTAAGATGGGTAGTTGCAGCACTAAAGTCGTGATGATCATGCTTGAAACATGTCAAATGTGGAAGTATTGGTAGAGAAGTAAGAGGTACATACATATATTGCTTTTGAAGCGTCGAAAGTTTTAAATTTTGTCCGAATCTGGGGGATTTTGGGGAGGATCACGGTGGAAGATATAGCCAGGATCTTCAAAAGTCGAGACCTACCTAAAGTAAATTTCGTTAAAACAATATGTAAATTTTCTGTAATTTTTATAAATCTAAATAAAACTGTTTGTTTTCCAAAAGTAAAACCATATGTATATAACCAATAACAGCAAAAATGTAAAGGAAACAAGACTTGTGTTGACTTTTGTTATCGGTTTGTATAAGCAAAAAAATTAAAATAATATTTTTTTAGATTAGCAAAATTTCCAACCGAAATATGCAATATGCTTTTCCTTTGGAAGGAATCATAAACAAGATTGTTTGTACAAAAAAAAAACTTTTTAGGAATCAAGACATTAAGTCTGACAATGGATCATTCCTAAGAAATAAGCATCGTTTCGACGAGCAGGACGACAGCGAAGTTAGAAGATTATGTTGAGAATCCTCAAGAAAAATACGTTGTCTAAAAATAGTGCCAATATTATTTCATTAAGAAGAATTTGACACAAAACTATAAAATCGATACAAAGAAAGCTTTTATAAAATTTTTTTTAGTTGCAAATACTATACACTTGTAAATTTTATACACATATACATATTTACTCGTATGTATAAACATATGTACATATATCCGCGAAAAACTGAGTCTAGGTAAAGGTCGGTCAATAAACTGTTTATGCTTTTATGGTAAGTTACTTACTGGTTCATTATGCCTTTGGCCTTTATTATTTTATTGACATAAATTTTTCTTCTTTTTTCCATTCACTTAGATTAGATATACATACATATCTGTATGTATGTGAGTGATAATACTGAAGTAAATAAAAACATATCAACATGTATACTTATCTACATTAATAGAATATACTCGTATGTATTTATATGTATGTACTCGTTTATGTACATATATGTATACATAAGAAAGTAGATATAGTAATTAGGTAAATAAAGGTGCAATGAACTGCTTGTACTTGTATGTACTTGTATGTATGTATAGAAGTATAATTAATTCCGAGATCAAAATTAATAGAAACAAGAAAAAAGAGTTGCATTCGACCATTCGGAAGTCGTATACCTTTCACGACCATATAAAATGTATGGTGTTTCATTTTAAAATTAATATCAATTTTAACATCTAAACACATCGTTGTATGTGGGCTATACGACATAGTCCTCCGATTTCGATGATTTTCGGTGACATTGCTTATTTCTAGATACGAATGAGTAATGCAAAATGGCATACTGTTATATGCTTTTTTGTCGAAGTTTTGTTCAAAGCATCTTTTCTGAAAGCAAAAAACAGTGAATGGGAGCTAAATGATGTAGGTGTCCGATTCCGATCATTTTCAGCACCGGTAATTCGTCATATGCAACAGTAACAGCTCCGTCAGGATCGGAAAGGACCTCTCCGAGCCGTTCGATACCAAACGAGGTTTCAGACAGGGTGATTCCTTATAGTAAGACTTTTTTAATTTAGTGCTGGAGAAAATAATACGAGCTGAATATGGAAGGTACACTCTTCTATAAGAGTGTACAGCTGCTGGCGTACGCCGATGAAATCGACATTATTGGCCTCCACAACCCACCGTGAGTTCTGCTTTCTCCAGACTTGATAAAGAAGCGAAACGAATGGGTCTGGCAGTGAATGAGGACAAGATGAAATATCTCCTGTCATCAAACGAACAGTCATCGCATTCGCGACTCGGCTCCCACGTCACTGTTGACAGTCATAACTTCGAGGTCATAGATAATTTCGTCCATTTAGGGACCAGCATTAACACCAACAACAATGTCAGCTTGGAAATCCAACGCAGAATCACTCAGAATCAATGTAGGCCCATTTTTGAAAAGGAATATATTGTAATAATTTAAAAATTATGTATTTACGCAAATAATTCTTCCAGCATTCGAAATTAATGTAAATTTTCAAGTTTGACCTGAATTCGTTCACACAACACGGCTTTTTTACTGGCACAACTATTTTAAATCACAGTAAAATAGTACTGAGTAACACAAAAGGTAACGGGATTTCATGAATGTGGTGAACTACAACAGAAATTAATTTAAATGCAGGGTGGTATTTGTACCTACATCCTGGCATTGGCAAATTTAAATTGCTGGTATTATTTAAAGGTAAGAAAATAATTACTTAAATTTCAATTAGCCACTGCTATTATTACGCACGCACACAGTTTTAGTTAGTTATATATATATATATAAATGTAAGAAAAAAATGTACATTTAAAATGATACTAAATTATTTTTGTAAGTAATGATAATCTGAATTAAGTGTCTACTTTGACATTCATAGCAATACAAACATAGGTATTTACATCCATATGTATCTATCCATACATATGTACATATATTTGTATGTTTTCAATAGATGTTATATATATACATACATTTGTTTAAACCAATAGAAAATCAAAGAATACCAAAAGCTCATAAGATCTGCAATGATTTTCATTAAAACAACAACAACAACAAGAAACAACAACAAGAAACAACAACAACTAAAATCAACTCTGATTAAATACCCCTTGGGCTATTAAGTAACTGATAAAGACCTAATTGTATTGTAAGTTCCTAATTTTATTTACCAATGAAGTTGTTACACTTAAGTATGTACACTTTTACAAACACATGTATGTTACATACATATAACATACATACATATACGAGTATGTATTTATTTATTTGTACGAATCTAAACAGTAAGGAGTTCTTTATTTTTATTTACAAATCAAACAAGGCCAATTAGTGGCCGAATGAGTTGAATAATAAATAAGAGAAATTATTTGTTTTCGATTAAATGTGGCAAATTCCGGGTACAACAACTTGATTTACACATATATTGTACATCCATACGTGTATATATAAATGGGAGTACGTGGGCAGCATGATTTTGAAGTAATGTCACTATATTTGCCCGTGAGAGGTCTTGGACCACCACTATTCCGGAGCACTGCAAGGAAACTTTGGTTTGGTCTGGGAGATAAACTTACTAATCTAAATACTTGTATTTAATCACGAGAAAATATTTTCCCTTGCCTTTCACCCACCACAAAAAACCACAATCGTTTCCTTCATCCATGGCCACTTTCTTCTCCTTAACACATTTCTTTTTAATTTGGAAGCAGATAAAATTGATTGGGCAACAATTAAGAAGGAACTGCTTATAGAACCCGCAAAATTGTTGTCTCTAATCTTTTAGTTACGTTCTCTGTACAAGTTGTTCAACATTGCCAACTGATGCGGATGTGTGGTTGTCTCAACAGAGCCTGTACCATGAATTACTGAGAAAGACTCTTTGGCAAAATAAAGGCTGCAAAGTTGTTGAAGAAGTAGGTTGGGATCGCCTGTGGCAAAGCAGAAAGAGACGGGCAAACAGGCTGAAGTCTTTGGTAAAAATCGCATGTTTCGGCAAGTTTGATGACAGTCTACAAGCATCACTAAAGGGGTTAAGGGGCTTAAAGATAGTAGGTTATCTGTTACTGGCTAGTCATACTTATTCGGCTCGGGGTACCCAGAATTTCGGAGCAAGAGTGCATTCCATAGATGCCACAAGCTTTCACTACCTTCTAATGTCAGGAGAGTAATTCAGTTTGAGGACATTGACAGCCAAGGATGCTGTTAGCTTTTTACAATAAACGCCTGGACCTGCTCAGTAAGAGAAAGTGATATGAATTCAAGGAACTAGACGGGTCCATCATAGAGCGAACTATATAGAGCATTGACAAGACTTTTGAAAGGATTATGCAAAATTTCTGGAGCCCTACATTGTATAAAAATCATCTTTAATAATCTCAGAGGTTCTTTTCAAAAGCGTATTTTGTGAATGGTTGATTTTGTAGTAATTTAGGCATTAAGATAAATTGGGAAATCAGGTGGTCAGAAATTTTTTGTGTTCATACTCTCGTCCTTTCTCAACAAGCAAATGCTAGGATCTACAAACATTACAGCTCAGGCCATGAAAATTTTAGAAGCAGATGAAGAAGAAGGTCTTTAATTCCTTGTAAGGATCAGGTGGAGAGCGATCAGGCTTTACTTAGTCTCTCTGATATTGAACAATTTTGGATTTTTTAAACAATTTATACATATGTATTTATATTTAAAATAGTAACTGATCTTTTCATTATCCTTTTGACACAAATCCACATATTTATGTACTTACCATACATATGTACATACATATAAATGTAAGTGGAATATGCATGTTAACACAGTAGATATCCTTTTTATTACCATACTGTGGCAGATGGATATTGATATAAGTTTATATGTATATACACACATACATACATATATACTTTACAATACAACTTTCATGTTTCTACAGATACGAACGTGTGTCTAGAAAGACAATTTATTGCTTACATACTCGTACATACATACATATATACATACATGAAACCAATAATGCCAATGATATCAGCGTGCATTTACGTACTTGCGAGTACAAATATACATGCAAGCGCACATACAAATATGTAATTCTACAAGAATGTGGAGCGCGACGCACTTCATCACATTTTGATAGATGTTCACATACTCGAGAACATGAAGAAATGTACACACAAACGTGAGTATGCACAGGAAAGTACTTATGGGGATTTCTGTTTTTTCGTACATATGTACAATATGTACATATACCTATAAGGATATGGATGTATGTACATACATACGTATACTTACTTATTTATGTTCATGGTGATTTACTGACATTCCGACCAAACACGTGTTTGAGCGGGAATATCCGCGAGCGCAATGCGCGCAAAAATCTATAAATTTTATGGATCTCTAGCATTCGGGATATAAACATACATACATATACATACATATATATATAATTTATATAGGATTTAGAGGTCTTTGTAAAAGACAAGGAGGATAAGTTTGACTTTTCTCATCCATTTACCTCCAATCTTGGGATTCTTACATTTGTTGTCCCACGACTATTTTGTTTATATTATTTCGTACAATACTGTGAAACAAAAGGGGTGAAATTAATGGGGCAGGTTCGTCAAGAGACCTCAAAGAGCCAGTTCTATTATTATTTAAGTTTTATTGATATTTCCAGTAATGGATTTAAGACTAGTACATCAAGTCAAAAATCGAAGTATTTTAGGATTGAACCCGCTCAAAATCGCACCACTCATAAATGGAAGAGAAAGAAGGAAATTTACTGAATTTTCAACGAACACGATCCAGTAAAAATTAGCCAGCAAGTTGTACAACAGCTGTTTATTTTGGCGTTTAATTTTGAAATCGTTCATTTGTACAGTTTATTATTTCTGGTTTTAAGTATTTTAATAAAATTGACAATTATATGGCATTTTTAATTTATTAATTGTTTTCAAAAACTATTAAATGCAATGATGAATTTCTACATGCTTCATACCCGTCTAACCATAAAGATACCAATATTTTACCCCTGAGGGTTCTCTAAAAGGACGAGGATTGATATACATAGAACTTGCCGCTTAGATTTTCAGTAAGGATGACTGAATTACGAAAATAAGTTTGAAATTCTTTTCCCTTGTAAGCCGGCCATATTAACTCAACATAATAATAGAATATATTCGATTTCGTTTAAAGAAAAACCAAGCAAGACTTATATTTTTCTATCTAATTGCTACTAATATTTCATTTTATGCATCGTCGTCGCTTCCGGAAGTATAAGAATGCATTATTCCCATTGTGGCCGTAATAGCAACTGTACTGGCGGCTCCTTTGGCCGCCACTGCTTTCTGGTAAATTATAGAAACACAAAATCAACCGTTGTACTAGAAATATTAATATATTCTAATTCTATGCCTTCCTAACTTCTAATTTCTAAACGGCAGCTAGGTGATGTGCGGGTGATGATTCCACTCCACTGTCACCACATTTTCTTTTAACGAATGCCTTTACTATTGTTGGAATCATTAATATTGTTCAGTTAAATTAAACTACATTACATCTAACCGTTTATTTAGTTGACAAAAATTCAATCATATGATCACAAATCAGCTGTTTTTCATACTTCCTAGTTTTCACTGGATCAAATTTTCGCAGCACGAATTTGCAACTTTCTCTCCAACTAAACGTCGAAAATTGCGCCCTCTCGTTACCAATTTTTACTGGGTTTTTGGCTCAACGAACACGATCCAGTAAATTTTGGTAAAAATTGTTACTGCCCCTCTAGTCAACGAACAAAACTAATATCACAACACTTTTCAAACTTCGTTAACTCAACTAGCCATTTTACATACCTTCCAGCCGTACCACCCGACTGAAAGATAGTTATGTAGACACAAGTTATCGATGTTGCTTGCTGCAGGAAAAATGTTGCCAGCTGCGAGTGTGCTAGCACTTTTAAACCAATTTATAATTTTCGTCAAGAAATCTCATAAGTTATGGTATATTATATATTCGAATGTAAATACCAATCAAATATAGAAATATAACATATGTAAGTTGGTAATACTCGTAGATATGTAAGTAATTAAATAACATGAATTTTCTTAGTTTATTTAAAACTCATTCATATAAGTCAATACTTGCAATTTTGTATAACTGTGAGATGGTTTTTACGGGTCAAACGTCTGTAACGGCATCGACAAGCGGTAACTTTTCGTTACATTACGATCTCATATGATAGGTTGTGGGAGCTGAGTTGGTTTATTTTTTGCTAGTTGCAGAGTGTACGCTGATGAATGCGATAAATACTTTTTATAGCCGTATGTATAGAAATCAATGTCGGCCGCGGTAGCCGAGTGACATTCGGAAGACAAAAGTTCAAGCCCTGGTACAACCAACATTCGAAAGTCATAGAAAGTTAATTTAATTAAAAAATGAAGTTAAGGTTTTTTATTAAGGTCGTCCATCAGCCGTTCGGAGGCGGCTTAGTATAAACTGTAGGTCCCTCCATTTGTTGGAAAAACATCAAGAGGAGGAGCTCGGCCGAAAATCGCTTCAGCGGTTACAAAGCGCCAATTATCTACATGTTAGTATATATATACATATATAAAAATAAATACAAACTGTAGCCGAGCCGAGCGGAGATTATAGCTGACCGATAGGAAACACACATTTCGAATTGTTTTTTTGTACATATACCTATATTGTAATCAAAAGTTTTAATTTTCATTTATTTAGTTGATGTAAAAGTTATTCATTTTATTTAAATAAAATTAAAGTAAGCGCGAAATTTTATGCTCGGCTGGGCTTTCAGTGTGCACTCTGCAAAAGGTCTTCTACCCTAATTAAATCACTATATACCATAAACACTATCGAAATAATTCCCGAATCGCACGATGAAGCGCAATCAAAAACTTTCATAGGTACCTTTCCATTCCATTAAACCTCAACAGATGTTTTACCGTATTTCAAGCATATTGATACAAATCATCTAAAAAAGCCACTCATACTTAGTAGATCGTTCTCATAATAGAATACATGAGAATTTTCCCTCTCTTTCCCGTCTTGCCAAAAACTCTTACAACATATTCTAATATATTTCTACATCCCATACTATGAGGAATCAGCCCTTCACTACTATACAAGACTTCACAACTTTGGAAATACTCTTTCTTTTTTCCTTATTCGACCATTTCCGCTCACATCTATATGATTTGGTCTCTTTGTACTTACTTAATTTACTTTAGTAGAAGGTCAACTTGGTCAAAGGATTGCCTTTGTGTTTTGATCGGACTATGTTTAGTAAATATCAAATCTGTTCACGGCAACCTAGCACGATTCCATATTTAGTTTGTTATGAACGGACTTAGGCCTTTGATTGTTAAGATTTCTATTTCTGGAGACGTGTTTAATAAGAAAACACCGCTACCCACTTTTCCTCCCAGCCTCGACTCGTATGTATAAAGTCAAAAGAGTTTCTTTGCCCGATTTTCCAGAACTTTTAGGGGTTTATTGATGATGCACTTGTTCTTTAATGTCGCACACCATACTTGCGATCCGTATGTTAGAAATGATCCTACAATATTTACTACACACATACATACATATGTACTAAAGCCTTTGGGGTCATAGCTCCCATTTTGATGTACTAGCCTTTGAACAGGTAAATAAAATTCGGAGCGTTTTACGGGCATTACCTTTAACATGTTTTCAATCAAGAATTACACCAAGACACTTGACCGAGTTGAAGAGTACAATAAAGATTATCTTTCTTGTGAAGAGTCACAACTCTGATTTTTCCAGGTTTGCAGTGGATCGTTGTGGCTCCGCCCAATCAGCTAAGATTTCAAGTAATCTCTATATTACCCGGTAACAGGTTGGGATATTTGTCCAAAGATATGATGATCCTCACAGCAAACTGTCGTTCGTAAAGTATGTTTGCTGCCACGTAACCTTCTATTTCCCCTCGTCAATACAAAGAAAAAAGTTTTCTTTTTCTCTAAATGAAGCAATGGCAAATTTCCAAACGGGTCAGCCGGCACTATGGGCAACCCCAACAATGAAAAATGGGAAAAGATGCAGTTTTTGGCATTCCCTGGATACAGTACATTCAAAATCAAATTCGTCGCATAATTACAGGCAATCCATAACATTAACCAAGGCGTAAAACAGAATGAAGCAGAAAAATAGACTGTACGGGAGAAAAAAAATCCAACAAAATTGAAAGGAAAATAAAATAATAGAAACAAACACATTATGCAGCAAGTAATGAGACCGTATGACAAATCGGGCAATGAGGCATGAAGGCAAGGAAATCAAATAAAGTGAAATAAAGTGAAGTAAAGAAATGTGAATGATGACAGTGACAACAAAAAATAAACATTCTCTCCTTGTACTCTCCACAAGAATGGGCTGCCGAAGAAGTGCACAGTGGTTTGAACGAATGTGTTTGTGTTTTAAAAGAAATTTATATGATGGGTCGTGTGTATGTGTGTGTGTGTGTGTGTGTGTGAGTAGAAATGTGTGTTTAACATCGCATTGTCGATATACCAAAAAGAGAAAAGAAAAAAAAAAAAACTGCCGAGAATTTCGCCAAACAAATTGAGGAATGGGCATTAAAATGTGATAAGAAAAATAGCATCGGCTCGAGGGGAGAAATACGTGCACACACATAAACATTTATGTACATCTTCTTCTTCTTTATTGGCGTTAAAATTACATTTAAACATTTATGTGCATACGTATGTATATAGGTATATGAATATGTAAGCGTCAATTTCCCGCCGTAGGATTGAAGAAAAAATATGTACGACATCGAAAAAACCCACCCTTGCAAGATTTTGAGACAACGCTGCGCCAAACGCTTGAGTAGAGTGGCTGTGTGTGAGTGTGGCTATGTTTCAAACTCAGCGGTTGATAGAAAATTCATATAAAACTTGTTACATTGCGTGCCACAAACGCCACTTTGTTGTTGTTGTTTTACTTATTGTTGCAGTTGCACATACGGTAAACATAAATATTTCAAATCCGGCCACAAGAAGTAACGCGAACTCAATGATTGCGGCAACTTTTCGACACAAAATCTCAAATGCAACAACAAAGCGAAGCTATGGAAATTATTTCCACTAAATTCATACAATATTTATTTAAACAAAAACAAGGAAAATGCTGATGATTGCAACAGATGCAGTGGCAGATGAGCCACAGACAGACAGAGCGAAAAGGGCGTTCGATGGGTTGGTTGGTTGGTGGCAATTCAAATGCCAAGTGAGGCGGCGTAGCATGCGGTTAAAGGCACTTTGGCGGCAAAAAACAACAACAACAACAACAAAACATAAGTATGCATGTACACATGTAGAATATGCTAGAGGCGAACATACATATGTATGTACATACATTATGTATCTAATTGCCAGTTCGATGCCCCCCGCGAACTTGTGCTTATCCAAAAATAGTGCAAGCCAAACAAAAGTAGATATTTACATACATACCTACGTGTATGTACATAAATATGTATGTATGTATGTATGTACATAAGCATGTTTACACAGAAGCTCTACAACTCAGCATCGCGTTCATCTGTTGTGACTTGTAACGGTTTAATATTATAAATGTATGAATGAGCGAAATGAGTTGCTCTCACTTGTGTAAATATGATGCATTGCTGCTTGCATACAGACATACATACATACATATGTATGTACATCTAGAAAAATGTGCAGCTAGAAACTGTAAACATATACAGTATGCGAGTTATACTACATACATATGTATATATGTAAATGCATACAATGTATGTATGTATTATAGGTATTTCATACCATCAAACACAATCTGTTGCCGTGCTTACTCCACTTACTTACTTATGTATGTGCCTACCAAAATACAGATTATTTAACTAAAATGTGGCCGCGACAATTTATGTACGTGTAAACAATGACAACATCAACATCAACAACAATAACATAACGAATGCTATATGGTAACAACAGTGGCATTGACTGAATGCATTTGTATGGTATTTACATACATATGTACATACATACATATTTATGCGAGTACACAGTTATGAGTATCTTTCACTCATACCGTAAGGTGTGTGCGACTGTCTGGCGTTGAAGGTGGCAAACACTCCACAAAGCTACCACACTCAACTACACATAAATAGAATGTGATTAGGGAGGAAGCTGCTCGATTATCTTCTAATCGGTGAAAAATATTTAAATTAAACGATTTTTGTGGTGTTTGAAATTTCTTCTTTAATTCTCGTTAGAGTATATGCCGAGATCGGCTTCTCTTTGCAAAAAAAAGTCTCGTTGCGAGGGACAATTGCCATTCAATGTTAATTACGAGCGCAATTTAACAAATCAGCTAATTCATAATTTAAATATCACACTAAATTACGTCAATCAGCTGTGGTTAAACATTGATTAAACATTAATTAATTAAACATTGATTAAACATTGTCGGACTCATTCGAGTGGGCTAGACTCCTAGGAATTTATATATGTACATCTTATTTATTATTTTGAATATTAATATTTGATCTTGCTTAGCTTTTTAAGAAGCTTTAAAAGCCTCGTCAGCTGTTCACACAGGCACTAAATTCATGAAAATTTAACAAAAACACAAAAATTTAATATTTTAACATTCTTAAAAAATAATCATTAGCGAATTAGTGAGCTTTCAATTAATATAATAATAATAAAGCTCAAGGCTGGAATTCTAAGTTTTTGGGGATGAGGAATTTCGTTGATTTTGGTGTATTATTAAATAATCCTTCGCCTTTTTTATTATCTTATGTTGTTGGATAAGCTCAGTATATCTATTGTGGGCTAATGTAGAATTAAAAATGTCCAATTTTGTTCCGGGTGGAAACTAATAAGGTCTCTGTCGCGGTATCAAAACACTTATTGGTGATCTTAACGTGTAGGGTAAGAAGGTAGAAGTATTGTACAACGGTGAATATGTGTCAACACCAACCTTGGTGAGGGAATTCGAGATCAATTGTCTCAGAAAATATATCAGCTTGAAGAATCACTATATCGGCAGCATTGCCTACTTGAAAATCCTTTGGAATGGGTTATGTGAGCACATATTGTACATACCTACATATATATGCATATTCCAGGATTGAAATAATTACTAGTGAACCCTCATCTTATACTCATTCTTAATTGTCGTAGTATTGCTCTTTTGGTGATTTGGTGATTTGTAAGGCCACTTGCCTTTCTCCCTCTCCCCTCGATCTTTCATCTGCCATAACTGGCATGTACTCCATCGAAAACTTTCATCCTATCGGAGGAGTTTACCTAGCCAGCTGAATACTTATTCTCTGTAAAATATTATTTTCCTCATTAATCCCGTACCAACGTATGCTCCGTCGAAAGCAAATATTTTTCCTAGAAAAAGTCTATCCGAGTAGTCTTCGTTAAGAAGAGTGTAGTCTTTGTTTGACTGCCAACAGTGATGGGAGACTGCTATGTCTGTTTGCCTACAAAAGATAATTCGCCTTGTCCACGCTCACTATTAGCCACTTCGCTGGGCTTCTAATTGAACAGCTTTCCAGGCAGATGATACCAGTATCACTCTTCCAGAAAGTGACAGTTCTCGGACTAACTGTACGGCTGCTATTATTTTCTACACCATTAATTAATAAGTCCACACAATAAAGTTACCGTTGTACTTAGTGAACTTCTTATAATTTGGAGAGTACGAGTACTCCGTTTAATTTTACTAAAACAGGGAGAGGGAGCGCGGACCGACTCGCCTGCTGATGACAACAAAAGACGTTCAATGCTAACACAATAAGAATGGCAATTAGAACCCGGGGACCTGGATGGAACAGACTGCCGCGAGCATAAGTTGCCACATGGGAAACTATTGCCAACAGTCAGGTGTCATTTTACCTTAGCAACGACAGCAGAAGCGATGCGTCGTCACAGAAGCAACTGAAGAAGTTGTCCGGCATTAATGCAACTGTAAGGCAGTACAAGAAGAAGAAGAGAAGAAGTGAGATTTATACATATATACACTTATAAAAAAGTATTTAGTTGTAACAGTGATAAAAAGCGCCGGTAAAACAGATGGGCAAGCAAACTGCGGAGCTGAAAGACCAAAGACCGAAGACCGAAGACGAACATTAAGTAGAACTGCTGAAGTTAGTATATTATACATATACGTACATACATATATACAGATATGTATATGCATGAAAGTGTGCAAGCATTTCGTTGAGGGTAAGGGTACGTGCTCATAAAATATGTGAATAAAAAGATGCCAGCATGAGCATGAGCAAGTTGCCTGCTGGCTGACATTGTGTGGCATGAATGTGTGGCAAATATGTATGTATATGTGCATATGTATGTACATGTATATGTTTTTATATGTTTGTCCACAGCAAACTATTACCTACATACATACACACATATATGTACATACATTTATGCACGGCAGTCATACAATCGCAATCTTATAATCACACATACATACATACATACATATATATTCGTTCATACATTTTAAAAGTAAACATTTTGTGGCAACATCTGAGCGAGTGAGTACTTTGTCGGTGTTACTGCCGTTACCAACACCACACCTCCACTTCAATTCGAGCCACAACCTAATTCAACGCACCACGACACACCTCACCTCAACTCACCACACCTCACCTCACTTCAGCTCAGTTCGCCCCTACACACTAACGGATCAGCGTACATAGTCCGGTCCGTCTGTTGCTCCTCTAAATTTCAACCGACACAGGCAGCCAACCAACTCTCTGCTCCGTAGCTCGGCGCACATCTACATACATTTGGCTTACAGTTTGTTATAGTTGTTGCTTTCAGTTTCGTTTTTGTTTTTTGCTACAACCGTTTGTCTTGCTTGCTGGGGGTTCTTGAGGCGCTCGAAGTGTTGAAATGTGTCTCTGCCACGGCTATATAAGTGCCTGGTAGAATGCTACAAAGGCAGCGCAGCGTGTTGAAAAAGTGTTGCAAGCGCAGGAGCTGGCTGAGGTAGGGACTTTAATGCAAAGTAAAAGATTCAATGGACGAGAACAATATTATACATATGTACATGTACATATGTATGTTTATTTATAGGTATATTTTTGTAGGTTTGTAGATTTTTTCTCAACATACTATGTGTTCCCCTAAGGTTTCGGTGCAGGCACGTGTGAGCATCTACATAAATATATTAGTGATGTCTTTGAGGCTGGTGAGCCTTGTCAGTTCGGTATAATTGTACAGGATAAGCTTTGAGGCGTCCAGATTCAGACCCCGACCCAGGAGGAAGTAGCAGCTATCAAGGAAGCGGTGGACACTTTGCACTGAAGTGTGGTTTCTGTGAGATAGAATAGCCTTGGGCTACACTTATGAAGTTGTGAAGTAATGTTTGTGATCGAAAATAGCGGAAATGAGCGCTCTTCTGTCAACATGTTTTCTGCTTCTGGACAGGTGGGCATTGTACCAACTCAGCGAAAGTTAGACTCATCATGTGCGGCTGCGAGATCATTCTGACTAAAGGTGGAATATGGAAGGTCAGAAAAAATATTTTCTTTCCCAAGAAAAAAACTTGCGTTATTCGCAGATCTGAACGCACATTGTCCCTAAGGAATGTCCCTGTAAAACTTTATGTGGAAAATCTGATTTTAGAGCATCGCAACACTATGATGTTCTACATCATCTAATCTAGGCGAAAATAATAGGAAAGGGTAAGACCAAGCCAGCTGTAGTTCGAAGAGAAGGAGCTGGAGCAGACTTCAGTCCGACGGAACTGAGATCAGTACCGATGTTGTTCCCTCTAATCTATTGGGGCCGAAGTTAGTATTGAAAAATAAACGTATAATTTTCTGTAACAAAGCCACAATTCTAAGCTACAGAAAATAAAACAGAGCTAGAGTAATTTGTAAAATTAATCAAGAATTCCCACCTCTTCGAACCGAACTCGATCAACCATTACATCCCTAGTAGCTGTAAAGAGCTGACTATGGGGCAGCCATGCAACAAGCTGGGGCGAGCAACCAGCCTGATACAATACATGTAATGGCAGCGTAGAAGCTGCAGCTGTCTGCCACTGGTTGGACGGTTGCCGCGCAATACAGAAGCAATGCCGACTGACGTTTGTTGCTCGGTAGATGGCTTGTGGCTGCTGCCTGCTGTAAACTGCCTTATGCTGCCTGTTTTCCTGCCTACAAGGGCGCGTTATGGTGCGTCCCCTCTCGTATCGCACAAACCAAAACTTGACTACTTTTGCTGCAAGTTATTGCTGTTGCTGTTGCTGTGGCCTGACACGTTAAGTCGCATGTGACTTTTGTACTTGCATCCCATTGTTTTGTTGTACTTAGTTGTCAGTGTTGTTGCTGTTGTTTCTGTTGCTGTTACTGTTCCATCTGTGCGTTTTATATGGAATTGAGTTCATTTCAGTTTCGGTTTCAACTGAGCATTTAAGGTGTTTATACACACACACGCGCACTCGCACATATTTCCTCATAGAAATTGAATGGATCTGCCTGTCTATCGCTTGAGATCTATTCAAATTGAGGGTGCAGAAATGGTTGCCTGTATTCTAAATTTGAAGAAAATCTCATAATATTTTGGGGCCAAAGTGGGCATAAAAACAAATTAAGTGGGGGAGTTTTGTAAAAGTTCAAGCAGTAATTACAGATCAACACATTAAAGTGAAAACTCACATCAGTTTTCATAAAATATTTCCCTGTGAAATTGACGAAAGTTTTTAGGGAATGTCATTAAATGTATTTATGTACATACAAACATACATATATGTATATATAATGCGATGATACGATGCGTATCATGTCTCTGAACTTCCAGCACGAAACATTTGACGACCAGCTGACGACCAGCTGTCGACCTCGATTGATATTTGCTCCGATTATGCGGAAGTGAGTTCTAGCTGGCAGCGTAAAATTCTTCTTCTTTATTGAAACCAGGTCGCTCTCCACCTGATCCGTCCAACGGAGTGGAGGTCTTCCTCTTCTTCTGCTTCCACCAGCGGGTACTGCATCGAATATTTTCAATGCTGGAGTGCTTTCACCCATTCAGACGACATAACCTACCCAGCGTAGCCGCTGTTTCTTCATTCGCTGAACTATGTCAATATCATCATATAGCTCGTACAGCTCATCGTTCTATCGTCTGCGGTATTCGCCGTTGCCAATGCGCAAAGGACCATAAATCGTCCGCAAAACTTTTCTCTCGAAGACTCCTAGAGCCGACTCATCAGATGTTGACATCGCAGAGTCGCGAATGCGATGACTGTTTGTTTGATGACAGAAGATATTTCCTCTTGTCCTCATTCACTACCAAAAAGCAGAACTCACGGCGCGGTTGTTGAGGCCAATAATGTCAATATCACCGGCATGCGAAACCAGCTGTACACTCTTATAGAAGATTGTACCTTCTTTATTCAGAAGAGGTGGTGCGTGTCAATTCTCTTTTCACGGGTCTTTTCCAAGATTTGGCGCATGGTGACTATCTGGTCAATGGTTGACTTACCAGGTCTAAAGCCACACTGATAAAACAGTTTGTTGACGGTGGGCTTTAGTCTTTTACACAAAACACTTGATAGGACCTTACATGTGATGTTAAGATTAAGATTGGGCGGAGCACATTTAGGTTCCGTCGGGCATGCTTTCATCCGATCATATTTTGCAAAGAAGCTGATGCATGCACCCATCAGTTCTTCACAGCAGTATTTGAATAGCTCGGCCTGTAATCCATCGGTCTCCGCCGCTTTGTTGTTTTTTAGGCGAGTGGTTGCTATTCGGACTTCTTCATAGTCATGAATTTCGTTTTCACTGCCCTTCAGCAGGCGGGAGAAGTGCTCCCTCCAATAATTCAGTATACTCTGGGCATCTGTCACTAGCTCGGCCAGCTTCTCAAGCTCCCCCTGCAAACGCGTCTTGCTTCCCTCTTCAGATCTCGATATCTATCCCACTGCGACACGGCAGTCCTCATCGTACCAGCTGTTTTTGCGACCTTTCCGAAATCCAATAGTTTTGTTTGCAGCTCTACGTAGGAAGTTTGCAATGCCGTCCCACAGTTCTCTTATACCGGGTTGCAATTGAGTACTCTCAGAGCAGGTGTGCAAGTCGAATAGAAAACCGCTCTGCAGTCTGCTCTGATTGCAGCTCTTCAACATCCTTGTGTTTGTTTACGGGCGTTCACATACACAAAGGCGGGTGCGTATCTTTGCTGCGACGATATAGTGATCCGAGTCGATATTAGAACCTCGGAACGTACGCACATCTAAAACACTGGATACATGTGATCCGTCTATCACAACATGAGCGATATAGTTGACAGATTTTCGATCTGGAGACAGCCAAGTAGCTTGGTGAATTTTTTTGTGCTGGAATCTAGTGCTACGGACAACCATATTTCGGGCCTCGGCGAAGTCAATCGTGGAGGCTGAATTTTCCGACAGTTGTGCCAAAGATACCTTCTTTACCCACCCTGGCGTTGAAGTCGCCAAGTACATTTTTGATATCGTGGCGAGGGCAGCGTCTATATGTGTGTTCGAGGTGCTCGTAAAAGGCATCTTTGGCCAGGTCATCCTTCTCTTCCGTCGGGGCGTGGGCGCAAATTAGCGTTGTGTTAAAAAAATTCGATTTGATCTGGATTATGGCGAGACGTTCTCTCTCCTACCACGAATCCGATACCAAATTTGCGCTCCTTTATATGACCGCCGCCGTTGTCCCGTCCATCGCATCTCTTGGACATTCCAGGTGCATCCTCTCGAATCGTAATCCTTAGAACATTTGCGGGGTTCGTCGTCAAAAGGGGGTCTCTCAGCCCAGGCAAAATACGATTTTACATTGGAGTTAATGTGGTGGGTCCCAAACCGTACGTACAACCGCATGAAGTTCGCCTTCTCACTTTAGCTCGCCTCCAAACGGATGTTTGTTGGTTACCCAGGGGATACTTGGTCTAAGACCGCAAGTCGTGAGCTGCTTCAACCATTTGCAAAAGAATCGTCTCTGGCCACTCCCAGGTGAATGGCAGTCAAAAACTTTCCTCACTTGCGTGTCTTCTGCACATGGCCCCATCCATTTGAAATTAGTAAGAGCAAATATGACACTAGTACGTAATTGGTATATGGCTATAAAAGCCCTAAGATTGTGCGGGGAAAAACTTTAAGTGAAAACGAACAGAAACAAAGAATTAATTTTTTAATCTATGAATAAATTTTAGACTACAAGTTTAAAGCTTAACCCGTTTTTTAACCTTCTGCCAAAAGAGGCTCCCAATAAAATAATAAAATTTTATAATTTCCCACTACTGCCAAGTGATACAGTATGTTGGTTTCAATGAAGAATTATCTTCGTATATTGAGCCACTTCCAAAGTAAAAAAAGAACTAAACTTTAAGCTTGCTTGTTCATTCTGATCCTGCCATCTTTTAGTTTTGAAATTAGAGGAGCCAGAATAGGAAAATCTGATATATTCTCTCTGTGAGCTGCTAAGTATTAAACTGGACTGACTTCATTAAAATAATGATGGAGGAAATAATACGAGAAGCAGAAATAACAATCGAGTTCTGCTTTGCCTACACTAGACAAGAAAGCGAAGTTAATCGAATGGTCTAAACCGCCTGCTGGTTGTCTCTTCTCGGATTAACACGTTCGTTATAACTTTGAACTGATAGGCAATTAAAAAAGTAGAGTCCAATCACAGCGTGCAAGAACAAATTACTATTCGTCAAAATGCGTCAACACCCGATGAGTCGAAACCAGAGCTTTAATTTTTTAGTTTTGTGAGTAAATTATGATCCTCCGCGTAATAACCACAACCACGGCTTATATAGTTCGACTATCCGCATCGTAAAATCGTAAGGATATTGGGTATCGAAGGTTCTGAGATAACCGATGAACTGCACATAGAATGGGTAGTCTTTGAAAAGAGCATAGTGAATCCTATTCAGGGAAGTAAAACATATGTAAATATACATATATGAAATGATTTTGTATCGTCTAGTAGAGAGGCTTTTGGGTTGCAAAATGGCGCAAATTATGTAAGAAGAAAACACTCCTAAGATTCTATTGGGAACAAAGAGGTCAGATTCCAGGCTGCTTATGGGGTTGACTAACTCGACCTAACCTAACTATTCCCTGGTGGCAGTTAGAATAAAAGACGATGCGTCATTACTTATTTCAGAAAATCAAATATGTATGTACATATGTGCATACATATACAGTGTTGGAAAAAATAATAGAAAAAATATTCTTTTTTGCGCTTCAATCCCAATTGCTAATTATGTACGAAAAATATATGCATGAAACCAATTGCACATGTGCACTGATAACGGTGCTTTATTTTGTTCTCCTTTTTGAGTAATTTTCGAAGCAAATATTTGCGCTGTTCGCTAAGTTTGCAGGTCAACACGTGTTTTGGCTGGAAAAAAAAATAGAAACATCTTCGAATCGTGCGAAACTTTTGACTTAAATTGGCTTTTTTAAACAAAAAAACGTATAGTTTAAATACCTTAAGGTGAGTTAAGCTCAAAATTAACCAATTTGTCAAAATACCGTTCTACATTTGGATATTATTTTCAGAATGGGTCGAGGAGTACATTGCACTGCTGAAGAACGAGAAATTATGAAAAAAATGAAAGAAGATGGAAGCACATTAAAAGAAATTTCTGAACTAATGCAGTGCTCCCTAAAAAAAGTGTTTTCCGCAGTTCACTTTGTAGCGACAAAGGAAAATCGATGAAGAAAGCGTGCCACATCAAAAAGGTTTGACGACTTGTTGATTCGCGAATCAAGAAAAGATCATTTTCTTTCGTCGAATGAGCTCAAAAAACAATTAAAGGCATCAGTATCTAGTCGCACAATAAGGAACAGGCTGATTGAGAAAGACCTCAAAGCATATTCAGCAAGAAAAGTACCATATCTGAGCCAAAAAAATATTGGAAAAAGACTAACTTTTGCAAAGCATCACCTATGCCGCCAAAATTGGAATAATGTCCTTTGGTCTGATGAAACTAAAATTAATTTGTTCGGATCAGATGGGAAAACTCATGTAAGGCGCCCAAAAAATACTGCCTTCGATCCAAAACATACCAAAAAGACCGTTAAACATGGTGGAGGTAATATTATGCTGTGGGGATGTTTTTCTGTTTCAGGAGTTGGTCCGATATTCTGGATAAAAGAAAAAATGTGTGCTCCAGACTATTTAAATATTCTCCAAAATGTAATGTTGCCATATGCTGAAGAAGAAATGCCTCTTAAGTGGGAGTTCCAGCACGATAATGGCCCCAAACATGCGTCAAAACTCGTAAAGAAGTGGTTACAGGATAACGAAATAAATGTATTGGAGTGGCCTGCTCAATCGCCGGATTTAAACCCGATTGAGCACTTGTGGGGGGTGCTAAAAAAGAGAGTTGGTGCCTTTAAATGCAAAAAAAAAAAAGATTTGTGGGGAAAAAGTGCAATCCGAATGGTACGGGATTGATGCCTCAATTTGCGCCAATTTAGTGAAATCAATGACTCGTAGGTGTTCCTCAGTTATAAAAAGTAATGGCTGTACCACTAAATATTAGCAAAACCACTATTTCAGTTTAAAAATTTAAAAAAGCCATCTCTCACTTGTATTTTTGCGTTTTTTTCTATTATTTTTTCCAAGCTCAAAAAATGAAATTAATTTTTTACGTTAATGGAAAATCAAAAGAAAATATTTTTGTTCCTTATTATATAAGTTACCTATATATATGTTTAAAAAAAATAATTAAATAAATGTTAGTTTCTTTTCCTATGAAATATTTCAAGTTAATGGACGAAAACAAGCTTTTTCTATTATTTTTTCCAACACTGTATGTATACATACACGTATGTACAGTAAAAGAAAAATCGACTGATGCGCTCTCATCGAGATGACCAAAGTACGCACACCGTTTGCTGCTGCGCCAAGGTACTCAAGTTGCATTGTGATAATTGTTTTCGAAATACATATGTATGTATATATGTATGGATGTGTCTGCGCTTTGGACATTTTGTAACCGCCGACCGATTTTTATGTATGTATGTATGTATGTAATCAAAAACTGGTTATTTTTACTGGCGTTAATTTTTCTTATCTACAGATTTCTCAGTCGAACGAACAACAAGCAACAACAGCAGCGATGAGTTTAAGGGCAGATTATAACTGTGTGGGACCAATATCGTTGCAGGTATGTACATACATACAAACATACAGACATACATTCATTCTTATTGTATTTCATATTTCTTCGTTGTTGTTTCTTATTTATCTTCTTATTTTGATTGTAGCGTGACGAAACGTGATTGATCTGCGCCAGAAAAGCTGACATCCAACGCGCTGAACCGCTATGTGTGGACAACAACAAACCAAAATGCCAAGAGAGTGAGTCACACCGTAGCAATTCTATATACAAATGAGCAGAGAGAGAGAGAGAGAGGTTAGAGTGACGATGGAAATGTTCAAAGTGGAGTTTGTAGGGAAATATGAATGTACATACTTACATATGCGAGTGGCATTTTGACATTCCTTACACGATTGTGCCCCTATATGTATATACATATGTACATTGCATGTGCTTATGGCTGCATATGTATGCACATTAGTATGTATGCTTGTATAAATACTTTTTAAAAACTCGTCTACTCGTCTTTAGATTCCAATGCAATTGATGATGTTCAACAACTGACACACCAAATCACATTTTGTCAACTTAATAAAACTGTAAGTGGAATTGTGAATTGACGCGCTGGCAGCAAAAGTACCAAAGGAATTACAAAAACACCAAAAAGAGAAAGAAAAAAAGCACAAGCCATCATGTTGCATGGGAAATTCATGAAAAATTGATAGTCTCGAGGCAGACAAGCGACACGTTCATACATATTATATATATATATATATGTATATATATACATATATACGAATATATACATACATACATATATCCAAACACAAATAAAATGAGGCGAACGAAAAAAAGGTCGATGAGTGCAAAAGGCGTACGGAGAGACCAGTTGAGAAAATTGTGTATGCGCGCCTGTGTGGGAGAAAAATGGAATATCTGCAGGGAACACAAATGGGAGCTGGAGAGAGAAGGATTTAGGCACACATACATAAATATATACATAATTGCAAATATGTATGTACATATATACAAATGTAAGCAGACAAAATTCATAGCCTTTTTTGCTCTAAAGCGACAAGGATATGCAATGCGGAGGAGCGCTTTGGCTATAGGCAAACAAGACGCCAACTTTTACTGCAGTCTTCAAGAATATATGTACATATGTATAGTTACGTGTATATTGCACAGTTTGCAATGTAAAGAGAGTATCAAAAAGGGAAAGAACTAAAACATAGAACAAAACACAAAAAAACAATTGCATTAAAGCGTCGAGCTGGCAGGAAACTGAAACATTATATTTCAGAGGGTTGGGTTGTCAGGGTTGTTGCTATCCTTGAAGTATTGTAGACTCAACAGCGGCGAGGACGGTGTGGGAAGTGGCGGCTTTTCCTTACTGGCAAAGTGGCGAATGAGGTTAAAAAATGGAGCAAAAGTTAGGTGTAGAAGAAACGCAGTAAAAGCTATGTACATATATACGAGTATGTATGTATGCAGTTAACAGGAATAAGCAAGAATTTAGAGCAGTCGCTGTGAATGGCCTAAAAAAGTATGTAAGCTGTTGCTAAGACTGAAGTGAGTTGACTTGTTGTAAGGAATTCCTTGTGACTTGTGACTGTTACTGATGAACTTACATATTCACATTGGTCAATAGCATGTTGGCATTACGATCATGTTCCTTGCACATATGTACAAGTATGAGATATCAATTTTCCATTAAGAACATGCAAAAAGCTGGACATGGGCACAATTTTTTGTATAGCAAGAAGTATTTACTAGGCGGGAAAGAAAAGTGCAAAAGTTGATGGTTAAACAAGGACATTTATATATTGTACATATATGCATATAATTAAATTATTATTTTTCACTGCTTCTTCATGGAAAAAATACCATCCGATGGCTTGAAGAGCAGCTCGGAACGACAAAAGTTACATAAAATTGGTATTGAAATGTTAGAGAGAAGCTAAAATGATTGTGCAGCTCTCTTCATGGAGAATACGTTGAGGAATCAGGACAAGAAAATAATAAAACGTTATTTATTATTAAATTTGTACAGAATGTGCCCTAAGGTGAAAGGAACGCGAAAGTACATACTACATAAGTATGTAAAGACATCTGAACCACTGGATACATATCTTTCGTTCACCACAGTGCGGTTAGGCATCTTAGCGGATTATTTGTACTGAAATCTGGTTATACATAAATCAGGTTACGGGTTTTGGTCAACGGAACCTTATTTTGTATAAAGTCTTCTGTTTGGTACAATAGTCGAGCTTCTCCTCCAATTTGTGGTTTTGCGTTTTGATGTGTTTCCAACAAATGGAGGGACCTACATTTTATACTAAGCCGCCTCCGAACGGCTGATGGGTTTTTTTACGAGGAGCCTTTATTCCATGTCTGAAATACACTCGGAGGGGTGGACATTCCCTGCCGAGGGGCGACCGCAATTAGAAAATTAAACTTAATTTTTTATTTAAATTAATTTTCCATCACTTTTGGATGTTGGTGGCACCGGGATTTGAACCCGGGCCTTCCGAATGGCAGTACGCAATGCTAACCACTCGGCTACCGCGGCCGCTAGTGTCAAAATTCCTTAGCGCAATTTCGTCATCTTGGCGGTGGTAGTGATTTCATTTTAAACGTTCATGTTGCCCTTTTTCACAAAGGCAAAACTAATTTGTTTTATCTCGAATATAGCGGTATATTCATATTCAGTAATGATATTCTATCCGAAATCGTTCTATAATAACCCCAATGCACTGTCTTTCCAAATTATTCGAAAGAATTCTGATATCTAAGGTATCTACTTTTCTCCGTGCAATTCTGTAACTCTTATTGACACGATTTGTCGGATCGCAAACTTGCGAATTTTGTCGCTTACTCTGACGATTATGCGATTCTCTAACTCAATTTTTGCGATAATCAACAACGGACATTTTCATTGCAAAAAGCACAAAGAGGAATGACCAAAAATAAATAAAACCGTTATAGCAATTATTTTTAGCGATTTGACGAGTAGTTTCCGACAAATATAATAAGTACACCGAATATTAAAATCGTTAAAATTATCGCTAAGTCATATTTGCGATCCGAAAATCGTTATACTACGATAGACAATTCCCCTACAGAATTAATATAATAGAAATAATACGAGCTGTAAAGCTGAATAGAGAAGGTACAATCTTCTATAAGATTGGAACGATAAGCTGTTCGAGTTATACGAAGACATGGACATAGTTCAGTTAATCAAGAAACAGCGGCAACGCTGGCTAGGCCATGTGATCCGGATGTGAATACTGCAGCTTTGAAAGTTTTCGATGCAGTACCCGCCAGTGGAAGCAGAGGAGAGAAAGATCTCCACTCCGTTGGAAGGACTAGGTAGAGAAAGATCTGGCCGTACGTGGTATTCACAACTGGCGCCAAACAGCAGAAACAAGAAACCAATGGCGCAATGTTGTTAACTCGGCTATAATCGCGTAAGCGGTGTCTACGCCAGTAAAGTAAGTAAGTAAGTAGATCAAGTACACCAAATTATTTATGAAATTAGGAGCGCATTCGAGTTCAAAAAGTATTGCTGTGCAATATCGAAAACTTTCAGAGCTGGGGTATTCTTATACATACGGACCACATGACCTAGCCAGCGTAGCCTCTGTTTCTTGATTCGCTGAACTATGTCAATGTCACCGTATATCTCATACAGCTCATCATTCCATCGGCTGCGGTATTCGCCGTTACCAACTCGTAGAGGACCGTAAATCTTACGCAAAACCTTCCAATCGAACAGATGTTGTCATCGTCCATGCTTCTGCAGCATATAGTAGGACGAGAACGATGAGGGACTTGCAGAGTTTGGCATTCGTTCGTTGGGAGAGGACATTACTTTTCAATTGCCTACTCACTCCAAAGTAACACCTTTAGGCAAGACTGATCTCGACCTACACTCAGATACAAACCTCATTCGGAAGAGATATGTACCTAGACCAAAATACAATATTACACATGAAATTAAAAGTAGATAGCTTAAATTGTTCTAAAATTGGAATTTAGTTTAGTACTTATTTACAATGTAATTATAAAATGAATTCGTATGTATGGTATTCAACCTGTGCAACCAATATTGAGAAAATACAGAGGTTCCAAAAATATAATGATAATTACGGGAGCACCTTAGTACGGTGATAACATAAGTATACGTGAAGAACTTGGTATTGTACTGATTAAGCCTGAGGTTGAAATGAGTAGAACGAAATACCTCATCCCAACTCATTAGCTAACGCTTTGTGCAAAGTTGCAGACAGAAAGAAGCACCGGAAAGTTTAAGGCACTTTCTTTGCGAGGAGTAGGCTGAAGTCTCCAGAGGCATTAACCTATGGTGACCTGAGCGAGATACCGGGGGCTAAGATGCGGCAACTCAGTTTTGCAAACTCTAGACGATTAACGAGTCGGGGTCTTTGGGATCCTCAGTGGTATCACAATGTGCCCGCTCAGCAGCCACTTGTACCAACCAACCAACCAAGACAGAGCACTGAGGAAGCTTAATATCGATTAGGTCTTAATAAAGTATTTCGATATAAATTTTAATGAAATTTGAAGATTCGTGAGATGCCTAACAAATAATACAGTATCTTGGGTTGAGATTGGATCACAAGCGATGTACGAATAATCTCAAGACTACTGAATTTTACTGTTAAACTTATTACAAGCTTTTTAGACAGCCGAGAAACTTAACTCATAACACTGCACATATAATCAATGAGAAAGTTTTTATTGTACATATCTGACCTTCTTTTTGTGTATAATTTTAATCCACCTTTCATTAGCTTTCCTGGTCTCTTTTGATAGCTTCAATCTACAGTAGCAACTACATTTCAGCATTCCAGGACTCTACCACATCACGTTCACCAAATGGCCAACCGAAGCCCTTCACTCGATGTTTGTATGTAAGTAATTAGCAAACCTTAAACACTAGGAATTTGGAAAAAAGTAAAATTCCAAACGCGGATGATAAGTTCAGCACTAATTGTTCGTGCAAAACTTCATATATTGGATATACTAACGTATCATCGTACCTACAGCAAACTCTCTGCGCTCCAACGCTGTTCATGTGACTTTCCTTGGTTTTAACACGCCACTGCTTCCCTTACATGGTTGGTCGCCATCCTTGCTGTCGCTGTCACTGTTGTTGTTGTTGGTGCCCGAAAGCGAAACAAATATCACCGCCAACCACCAACCCACTAACCTCCAACCATCAACAAATGTCTGTCATGTGTAACTGCTGTCGTTGTAAATTTTATGGATTGTTCCAAGTTACTGCTTCCAATCTACAAAGCACACAACGATACAAATATTTACGCAACACAGCTAATACTTTTTCTATGCTCTCATGTCTTGCTATTGCTTTTGTTGTTCCACTCACTTGAAATGAATTTTCACAGCGTTGCCTGTTGTCTGGAAGTTTTTGAAAGAGCTAAAAGGGGTCGAGCCGTTGCAGGCATCCGCGTCAACATTGGTGTCTTTGGGCACGAGTTGGCGTTGGGTGGCCGGCAATGGCATTTTTGTTTACTTCGCTTGTTGATCCTGGCTGGCTGGCTGGTTGGTTGGCTGACTGGCTGGCAACCGCCTGCATAGAACGAGCTAAGTAGACCTTGGCTGTGTGCACATTTATCTTTATTTGCAACAGGAATAACAGCAAAGGCAACAACAACACGAAGTTATTACATTGTGGCTCAGGTTGGAGAAGTTGGGAAGCAATTGCTATTGTGTCTGTTAGGAGCTTGGAAACTCTGAAAATTCTCATTTTGAAAATAAAGCTGATATACTTAAAATATGTAGACTCATGTGAATATATCTACATACACATATATATACATACATATGTACATATGTAAATGTAAATTTATCTCACCTCACATAAATATATGTGTGTTCGTATAAATTCCTAGGCAACTTGTCTCGGTTCGGCGTAGGTGTTTTGCGTTTATCTTTAGCCGCAAAATTATTGAAATTTATTAAATTTGCTTGCTGCCAGTCCGATGCTCTAACTCTGTGTCGGTTGCACAGAACAAAAGTTTGTCTTAGCTGTGCTCACACGCGGCATGTAAAACGAAATACAATAAAAGGATGAGTAGATTTATTCGCAGTAACTCCTCTGATGCTCCAATAAACTTTACATACAAATTGGGAACATTACGATTTATATTAAGCGTGGCATGCGTACGCTTATTTACACACACACATACAAAGAAATTTGTTTCTTTTTTATCACCCGACTTTATGCGAAATTTAAACCAAACATATATTATATTATAAATTCCATTAATATTTGATTTCGTTGTTAATGCCACAAAATATTATATATCCTTATTAGAACCCTCTTGCGGGATAACGACAGGCAAATCGGGTTCTGTTCTTATCTTTGAAACCCACATCGTATGGCTGCCACCTGCCGTACTACTTTTTCGACACCACTGCTGACCTACATCTATTGTAGAAGATCATGGAAAATTAGAGCGAAATCAGGGGAATACCGTAGGATAGGAAACAGTCCGAAGGTAGTTTTGCCATTGTTTCTATTGGCTTAGATAGACGTCTCACTTGGAAGAGACACATAGAGGCAAAAATACTACACATGAAATTAAAAGCAGCTAGTTTAAATTGGCTACAAAGTCCTTATTTACAACGCAGTGTTAAAACCAATTTGGATGTATGGTATTCAACTGTGGGGTACGACCTGTGCAACTAACATTGATAAAATACAGAGGTTCCAGTCCAAAATTTTAAGAGCACTAACGGGCGCACCATGGTACGTTCGTAACGTAAATATTCACCAAGACCTTGGTATTTTACTGGTTAAGCCTGAAATAGAAAGAAGCAGGACGAAGTACTTCACAAAGCTGAGAAATCATCCAAACCCGCTAGCTAATGCTTTATGCAACCCAACAAGAAATTCCCGCCTGCAGCGAAGAGATGTTCCCGCCTTCTAAGGAGAGCGCCGTAGTTTGAAAAGGGCTCAGAGTTACATAACTCGAGCTATCATGTTTGTAATTTAGTTCTTAAGATTTGTACACTTACTGTTAAGCTTATATTAAAGCAGATTCAGTAAATAAATAAATTGTGTATAAAAAAAAAATTGACTTGTGCTACGAATGCGCCATCCTAAGATAATCGATAATATTAAACCAACATTCGGAAACCCCGAGACCATAACCTTTGCCGCCGATTGCTGTGCTTTCCGGCACTTTGAAAATGTTCAACATTGGTATCCAATCAAATCGTTTTAAAATATTTTTTAATATAAAAGAACGGGTCAGATACATTAAAAGTACCAGAATGATAGTTTATATAAATACACAAACAATTGAAACGCTCTAAACGGAACATTGAATTTGATTTCAGAAAGAAGGAAAGGACTAGAAAATGAACATAGAATCAAGCATTTCCCATTGCTAATCTCTTAAGGCAAAAAGAGAAATTGTATTTATATGTATTCCATCAGGGTAAGTTTCTACTTCCGTCTCAGAATTATCGAGCCGTACACCAGGGTAGGCCTTACTAATGTTATGAAACAAGTTTTGATAACATTAGGTCCTTGAATTCCTTTGACCCCGCTTTACAAATGCCAATATATGTAGCTATGGCTTTGTAAACTGTCACACCAACGTGTCCATATTGTTACCCTGCTGAATAAAACGCTGAACCAAATTATAGTTAAGCTAAAGTAAGTAGCTGTGTGTACGGTTGGCCATGGGAATCTCATAACTTTTAAATTTTTTAAAGTTTAGAGGCATTTGGTCATTCTGCCGTGCAGTTTTAGTCTGCTTGTAGCAAGATACCTTTCCTTTGCCGAAGTCTAGACATACCAGGTGTGTTAGTTGAAATTTGCCGGTTTTTTCGATAAAGAAAACACTTAATTTTCAGAGGAATCTCAAAATTTTTTTATTCAAAGTATTGACCATTGGTTTCTACACATTTCGCCCATCTCTCAGGCAAATTATGGATACCATTCCAAAAAAACTTTTTCTCTTTCGAAGCAAGCCATTCGACGAGCCATTTTTCGACTTCTTCAAAATTAGCGAAGCACTGCTCTGCAAGGTAGTGTCCCATCGACGCGAAAAGGTGATAGTCGGACGGGGCGAGGTCTGGAGAGTACGCCGGGTGCGATAATATTTCCCAATTTAGTGTTTTAATGCGTCTTTCACCAGTTTAGCGGTATGAGCCGGCGAGTTGTAATGTTGCAAGATAACTTTGCCATGTCTTCGGGCCCATTCCGACCGTTTTTCGATCAACGCATGATTCAAATTGATCATTTGGTGTCGGTAGCGATCCGTGTTCACCGTTTCACCAGGTTTTAACAACTCGTAGTACACCACACCACACTGGTCCCACCAAACACAAAGCATTGTCTTACGGCCAAAGCGATTTGGCCTTGCAGTCGATGGGCCAGCTTCACCAGGGGAAAGCCATGATTTTTTTCGCTTCGGGTTCTCAAATAAATCCATTTTTGGTCCCCCGTGACAATTCGATGCAGAAAAGATTTCCTTTCGAATCGTTGAAACAGCATTTCACAAACGGTTTTTCGATTTTCCATTTGTCTATCGTTCAGTTGGTGTGCACCCATTTTCCATGCTTCTGGATCTTTCCCATGGCTTTTAAACGTTGGCAAATTGCTCCTCGAGTCACATGTAGTGTTTCTGCCATTTTTTGTTGCGATTGGGTTGGATCAACATGCAATTCCTCGTCTTCGAACTTTTCGCTGCACCAGGATGTTCATTGTCTGTCAAATCGAAATCTCCGCTTTTAAATTGACGAAACCATGTCTCACATGTTCTAATCACTGGAGCATGTTCACCATAAGTTGCTACCAGCAACCGGTGAGCTTCAGCTGCTTTTTTCTTTTGATGAAATAAGAAAATAATAATAAGAAATAAGTCGACATATTCACTGAGGTAAACAAATATGACGCTGTTATTTTGGCGGAAAGTGACTTGCGTATTTTTGTAGGTTAATGTCAATAGAAAAATATTACATACATGCCACATCATAGAAATTTATACATATTGCTAGCGACATCTACTAGTAAAACCGGCAACCTTCAACAAACACACCTGGTACATATAAAGTTTTACATCATCCGCATACAAGACAGTGTTTATGACAGCTTAATACTCGCATCACGCGAGAACTTGGAAACTAAAACCAATTTTTTTCAACGTGATCATTGTAGTTTGCACACCCGACTGGCTCCAAGCACCCAAGTGCGAAGTCGCATTCTCGCAATCTTAGCTAAATGTGTATCTTGGTGTTTTTCCAACAAATGGAGGGACCTTCAGTTTATTCTAAGCGGACGCGAACCCTGTCTTTACGTATCCGCCAATCATGGATCCAGCGTCAATAATTGCTGGCACATTTAAATCAAGACGGGCACCTCGACGGCGCCTACTCTTCAATTGGGGTGGCCAACGGGATGGCTCGGAACGCTTGTCATTCCCTAATGACAAGATTTTATTCTCGTACGAGCTTGTTGTGATATTGGAAGTCACGTCTGCTGTGACTGATCCCGTAAGGGTTTTAGTATGTGGTTTGTGTTCCATCCCCATGCTCCTTATGGAGCAGAAAGTGATGTTGCCTTTCATATTTAGAGCTGGCTGAGTTATTTTTATAATCCTTAGTCTTGAGATTACCTGATAGGCAGTAAGGCAGATATTGAACTTCGTTACTGGATCAATTCGCGAATTGGGAATCATTCATGGATGTGCAAGCATTTTGAGAGGAGATTGTCAAAATATTCGGTTTCCGTTCAAGAGTTGTGAGTATGTAAATTTGCTAGGCAGGCTATTTGAACTAGAGCTTCTTTAATTTGTTATAATCTGCATATGATGCATTCAAGTTTGACAGACACATTTGGTATTCCGCCTCCACCTCGGTCCCTAATGCCTTTAATTCCTCGTGTTGAATTTCAAGAGTGAGAAACGTTTAAATTTTATTTGTAGGCGTTATAACCTCCTCAAATACCACAAATTTAATTAATACAAATATATTTGTTGAAACCATGCTTTTGCCAGAAAGAAGTTTGAATTAATTATACGAAAAACATTTTTCAAGAACTGGACCAGGAACTGACATATTCGAAAAAAAATCGTATTTATGGTTCGATTTACTTACCATTCTTTTTTTACGCGAAGTGAATTGATCTCTTTGAAAAATATTATGCCCAAATGGAATACTTTTGTTTGCTGGAAATTAACATAATACTTTCTCTTTGATTTGGAAATAGGCATAGACGTGCGTAGGTATATTCTCTTCGCGTTTTTAGTTTTCTGCGGCTGGAGACTACAAGATATTCTTATACGCTCAACTTGACTGTGAATAAGCACAGACCCGAACGGTGCGTTTGGCTTATGCTCCAACTACCCATCTAACATACTTTCCGTCCATAGCAACCTATCTTATGAGAGCGCCATACAAATGAAAAGTTGTCACCGCTCGCCCATACCGTTACTGACGGTTGTCCCATAGAAACCAGCGGCGATTTGATTTTTTCAGTAAAACCGACTCGGCTCGGCCTTCAAAAGAAGGCAAAAATGAATTCGTAATTAATTATTTATTACCATATAGATGATGTATATTTGATTGGTGTTTATATTAGAACATATAGGTAAATTATGAAATTTGTTGACGAAAATTATAAATTTGTTTAAATGTATGCAAACACACTGGCAGCTGGCAACTTTTCGCCACCGTTCGCAGCGTCTATAACTCGTGTATGGTATGTACCTATATCGCTCTTCCAGTCGGCTGTTATGGACGTTAGCTATGTAAGATGGGTAGTTGCAGCATTACTTTTCTTTTTTTTTTACTATTTTCGTTGTACATGTGATGGATATATGTATGTATGTACAACTTCAGATAAAATGAATAGAATTATTCCTCATCGTAGTCCTAATGTGACTGGAAGAGTATTTAAACCTTGGAATTCTCCTTCACGAGATACATCTCGTCATCATTGATAAACTGTTAAAATAGTAATAATATTTCTAAACGGAATAAAGAAATATATTGATGAAATCATTTTGCTAAACCTGAAACGGATGTTACAGCTCCAATTGCTCCTGTTGAAGGTCATGGGCTGTAATCAACTATATATATTTAGATTTTTAAATGTGGGAAAGAACGCGGTAGATTTGAAATATAATATATGCATATACATACATACATACATACATAAATATGCATATTTACATATGTGTGCAGAAATGGCGGTAGAGTTGTACTTATCGAAAGGTTTGATTGGTTTGATTGCACCCTTTCACAGTCAAACCTGTTTTCCTGAACATGGACTGAGCTGTGATTTGAATTAGTAGAAAAATACCAACAGATCTATCTAAACATCCAAATTCAGTTGGTTCCAATTTTATATCTTGATTCCTATTGCGGAAATATCTTAGCGACCATGCAATTTTTGCAGCGCAAGTTCCCCGGACATGTTGCGTCGAAAAATGGTGATTTGGAATGGTCGCCTCGTGCTCAAAATTTAACTGCACCTGACTCTTTTCTTTAGGGCTGTTTAAAAATTAAAGTTTGTGCCAGCAAGCCAAAGACAATCGACGAACTAAAAGGTAACTCACGCCGAAATAGCTGCTATAACGCCTGAGATGCTGGCCAATGTTATGCAGAATATGAATGAAGGTGGTCATTTAATCGTCCTTGTGTTATCAGGTGTACAACATTGCTTCCGCCGTTTTCCGATAGGTGGCTGTACCGGCTGAGGCTGGTTGAAATACATAGATGATAATGCCTTTAAAGTGAGTGTGGACAGTGCCTAATGAATTGTCATCGCCGTTTCAGTGACAGTTGTTCTTGTTTTCGTATTATTCACACTCGAAAATGTCCGTTTATGTGCCCAATTTTCGCCATTTGCTTTTGTGTTATAATTCGAAAAAATGCAGCTGAAGCGCATCGAATGCTCTCAGAAACTTACGGTGATGCTGCTCTGAGTGAAAGAACGTGTCGGGAGTGGTTTCAACGTTTTAAAAATGGTGATTTCGATGTCGAAGACAAACATGGTGGTGGAAGAGAAAAAACCTTCAAAGATGAACAACTAGAAGCATTGCTTGATGAAAATTCGTGCCAAACCCAAGAACAGCGTGCCGAATCGTTGGGAATGAGTCAGCAAGCCATTTCAAAACGTCTCAAGGCCCTGGGCATGGTTCAGAAAGAAGGAAACTGGGTGCCGTACGAGTTGAAACCGAGGGACATCGAGCGCCGTCTATGTTTATGTGAGCAACTGCTTCAAAGACAAAATCGTAAGGGGTTTTTACATAATCCTAAACGCAGAAAATCATGGGGAAAGCCCGGGCATGCTTCTTCGTCGAACGCAAAACCGAATATTCACGGCGCCAAGGTTATGATTTGTATTTTGTGGGATCAGCCCGGTGTGATTTACTACGAGCTCTTAAAACCGGGTGAAACCATCACAGGAGATCGCTACCGAACGCAACTGATGCGCCTTAGGCGCGCGCTAAAAGAAAAGCGGCCACAATACCAAGAGCGACGTGACAAAGTCATCCTCCAACACGAAAGCAAAGTTGTACACCTGATATAAAACTGGTTCGAAATAAATCCGGTACATAGAATCTTAACACACCTTAGATCAACATTTGAAAACAAGCAATATTGTAATGCAGTCTTTCTCGATGTTGCTCAGGCAGTTGATAAAGTTTGGTTTGTGGGCTATTATACAAGCTGAGCGGCACGCTTCACGTAAATATTTATATCGTACTAAAGAGCTTTCTTAGTGGTAGAAGACGGAAGTGTTTTAGGGCCAGTCTTATAATTAATTTACACGAGCGACCTTCCCACAAACCAAAAACTCGTCACATCAACTTTTGCGGATAATACGGCAATACTTAGTGTACATTGGAGCCACTTTGCGCCACTTTATAGATTACAACAAAATTTCAAAATAATAGAAGAATGGATAGCTCCTTGGAGAATTAAAGTCAATGAGTCTAATAGACACAAGTAGCATCTATCTTAAGAAAAGGCACACGTCCTTCAGTCTCTGTAAATAGAAAATACAATACCACAGAAAGAGTTTGTTACTTACTTGAGAGTTATATTGGATAAAATACTCACCTAGAGAATACACATCGATCAAAAGATTTCTCAAACTAAATTGAAAGTTGGAGATATGTATTGGATTTTAGGTTCTAAGTCCAAACTAAGCTTAGAAAACAAAGAGGTACTTTTTAATGAGCTTATTAAAAAGTCCTGGTCGGGAGAGAAGAGGCAGAAAAACTTGAGGTTATCTAACCATTCAAACTTTCTAGCTAAAAGCTTGTTAAAATGGAATTACCCCAAGTGATTAAAGAGAAAGGATTTTCATTTGAACTATGATTAAGGGCTCTGCCACATCATACCTTCAAGATATGTACTTATTACCCCTCGGTAGGGAATGTCAACTCCTCCGAGTGTATTTCTGACATGAAATAAACCTCCTCATAAAGTAAATCGCTCCTTTGGGCGGCTAACCGCCCCAAAACCACTGAAATTCTGTAACTTGTGGTGCAAAACCGCCAATGAAGGCAATCAAGAAAAGAAGAAGAGATTAGGCATCACTCACGTGACAGTTTGGAATCATTAAAAAAAAACACTGTACTCGTATATTAGAAAAATTGTTTTTCATCATGCAACGTTCGGCCTAACAAATATCTTTGATGACCAGGGAAAAATTGATTGAAAATAAAACAGTGGATACCTTTTTTTCAATAAATATACGAGGGAATTAACAAAAGTTTGGTTAATTGACCACAAAAAAAATCTTTTTGCATTTATTCGTATTCTTTGTCCCTTTTTATCTTCTCAAGCCTATAGATCCACTTCTGAAAAAAGTCTTCAAAGTCTTGCTTTTTAAGCTTGTCAAGTTCAGCATTAACCGCGTTAATTATCTCCGCGTTGCTATTAGAGACCTTTCCTTTTACATTTTTTTTTAATTTTTGGAAATAACCACAAATCACAAGGTACTATATCCGAGGAATATGGTGCTCGACGTATTTCTTCGATCACAATAAAATGACTCGTTATTTCAGCAGTGTGGATGGCGCGTTGTTATGATGTAAAAAGTAGCGTCGCAAATCCTCTTTCTTCCTAATTTAAAACAAATTTTTGAAAACTTTTGGTAAGCACTCTTTGGTGTACCATTTCGCAGTTACCGTCTGACCCTTTTCCAGTGGAAAAGCAGCTACGACTTTAGATCGGGTGAAGTAAACTGACATCATTACCTTTGCTGATGATTTTTCGGGTGTGTTTGCTCCTGTTGGGCTCCATACCAAGGACTGCTGTTTGGTTTCTGGATCGTACTTATAGAACCAAGATTCGTCACCAGCAACGACTTTACTAAAGCTGCTAGACTGTCCACTTTCGAATTTGTTAAGGAAAAGTTGAGCAAAATGCACTCGAGCCTATTTTTGGGTCCCATTTAAAATTGGTGGTTCGCATCGAGCAGTTCGTGTATCCCATAAGATTGTTTAATATTCGCGATATAGTCATGGCATTCTAGTCCAATTCATTAGCAATCATTTCTTGTGTCAATCGTGGAATTCAGTGGAAGATTTTGGTCGACCTTCTCAGGGCTCGTTCTCTACGGAAAAATGACTCAGCTATCTTGAAATTGAGAGTCCCCAACTGACCGAAATTTTGTTAATGCCCTCGTAAGTCAGTATTATATAAAATAAAGAGATAAATAAATATTGTCGAGCACTTTCTGAAAAAACCATAAATTAAATGAAGCAAAATAAAATAAAGTAAAAAAATAATTGTAGCTGAAAAGAGAACTATTTGAGCATAAGTATCTAACAATGTTTGTATTTACAAAATTTTATAAAACCAATACAGTTATTACTGCATAAGTCAATTAACTGTCATTGAAAATTGAAAAGCCAAAACAAACTGCACGTGCCGAGCAAACGGTAAGCGGCGGAACGAATTTCGCCACGAAGAGCTGTGACTCACCTGAGCAGGCGATAAGTGTAGGCCATTCTTGAAATACATACATGTGCACCTATGTATGTACATACAAATATATTTTGTGTAAGTCGATTTTTGCACATTCAAAACAGCATACATACCCATATACATACGTACATATGTAAGTAGAGTAACGGTATTTACTTGTTATGGCAATGTTTCGGCCATATTGTTTTCCACTTATTACTTTTTTCCTCTTTTTTCCATTTATTTCATCATTATAGCCTTTGGGTTTTCCGCTTAATTTGTCGTCATTCCACACCTCTGTTGAGAAATGTGTAAAAATATGCATACCAGTAGACACATGCATACATACATTCATAGATTCATAGATACATATGCATGTATGTATATATATACGTGCGCCATTATTGACGCTTGTTGATATGCCAATATTAGGGAGCCGCTTTTCAACCTAAATTCACTAATGACTACTCCATGTAGGCCAACGACTATGACAACAACAACAGCCTTTGTGAAGGTCACGAGCAAATACTTACCAAAATAAGAAGAAGAAAAAATAAAAGTACTAAAAACATTCATATTCACAACGCAATTGAACGTCCGTGACGTGGTCGTCAACTACAAAGCGTACAGGTGCGAAAAATATGAAAACAAAAGCAAAAAACAAAAACAAAAAAATGGTGTATGTATTTTCAATTGAACCAATAATATAATAGAAGGCGTGACACAACTCACATAATTCATCAATATGCTCGCAAGAAAGTATTTAAGTAAATGTATACACGTATGTATGTATAAAAAGCAATTATTTTATTATGTAAGACAATCCAGCATTTATAACTTACTTCTTTGGTTTTTAATATGCTTTAGGTAGTTTAGGTCATAAAACGTCCTTTGAGCTCATTCTCTGTCACTTCTACTCCTCTAAACCAAAGATCACATCTTCAAAACTTTACATGCCAACATACTCGTATGTATGTATATCTGCTCCTGCAAATTATTGGACATTTAGAATTTTCAGGATTATCTTCTCGTAGAATCGGAGTGAATTATTCAATCAAGACTTTATATCATCTGCGAAAATAGACATGGCTTCTGGTTTGATTTCACCTTGTTCGGACAGCAGCTTTAAATGCTCTAATAGATATAGAGAGCTCTTTTTCTATCCAAAAGAATGAAGATAGAATTAGTTTGTAGGTAGTTTCATCCAGTTTTTTCGATCTATTTAAAAATGAGGATTAGATTAAGGAAAGTCTTCATTGCGTAAGATGGAAAATGCACTTGAAATGAGCAGATTGATCTACAATTTATGGTAATGAAACCACTTTCCTTCAGTTGTAGTACGAACTCCCATCAACAGTCCGGGCGAGGGGAACTAACCACTACTGCTGCGGGCAGCTGATAAGCTAATTTACGTTACGAGAGTGCATTTTCTGTAATGTAAGGAAGATAATGTTTCAAAATCAATCACGATCAATGAACTGATTGTATCATAAATACGAAAAGACATCGCCACTTTAAGAGGCCCTGTGCCTGGGTTTTATATACTTTTAGTCAATTGTTGAAAATTTAATACGTTCTGCAGAGAGTTTACTAGAAGTACAATATCAATTTTAATGGAGTTTCAAAAGAGCTCCAGAGCTCCAATTTCAGTGAATACGTTTCATAATTATGATGCAAAACTTCCACACATACCTTTAGACCTAAGTATAAAGCATATTCAGCAAATTAATCAATAAACTTTGTAAGATGGTTTATGGTTTCAACAAGCGGACCCTTAAATGTATTTTCAACAAACTGGACAAAGAAGCGAAAGTAAGAACAAGGCAAAATATAATATAAAATATAGCATCTCTAAGCAGCGTTTTCGTGAACAGAGCCGCATCAACAATAACGCCCCTGTGATTTCTCCTTTTCGCTGTTTGGCGCTAATTGATTACGCGAAGCGAAGCTAGGTCGCTCTCCATCTGATCCTTCCAACGAAGGGGGAGGTTCTTAATCTTCTGCTTTCTGAGGCGGATGCTGCATGGAATACTTTTAAAGCTTGAATGTGTTCGCCCACACCGGCGGCATATCATAACCTGTCTGTGCCTCTTAATTCACTGAAATGTGTGCGGTATTATATTATGATACTGATTTCCAGTAAGGCCATTAATAAAATAAATATGATCTTATTTCAAGGCTTTCAAAAAAATGTTATTAATAATAATTATACATTGTATATAATTAATTTCTGAATGGGAGATCTAGAACATGATGTCTTTTAAGTCCAATAGTTTCTTTGCTTTCATCCAGTAGCATTACTGCCAAAGGATTGTCTGACTGCTGTCCTAGATCTTTTGAACTCAGCTTTAATAAAAGACCTACTAAGATCTGAATGGATGGCTTTATTTCAAGAAGTTTCAATCTTTCTTTTGTAAACTCCAAGTTTGATTAAAGGCGGCGGTCATTGTCATGTTTGTATTATTTCAAGCTTCGTGCAAGGCATTGTCATCTTCCCTCACTCGATATTCGTTTTTTATTTTTTGTTTTTGTTTTTCTCTATGCTTATGTTTATTAACAATTCTGTTCACACTCACTAAACTAAACGGCAAATAACGAGTACACTTTCCGGTCAATTAACGGCTGAGTTTCAAAATTTTAGAGCTCCAAGTAAATTTTATTTACAACTATAGAGAAAGAAAACCCAAAGTACTTCGGATGGTAAACACTTCTTCACCTAAAATATTTCCATTGATACCCTCAGATGTCGGCCGGAAGATCGGGGTTGGAGTCCCGGTCTGACCAATGTACAAAAATATAGAAATTAAATTTTTATAATTGCCGTCAATCCTCGGCGAGAAATCTCAAGCCTCCCGAGCCCCGAGGCAGCTTCAAATAAACTGTAGGTCCCTCCATTATTGGAAAAATATCAAGTGACACACCACAAGATGGAGAGGTAGCTCGGTCGAAAATCACTACAGCTTTTATAAATCGCCAATTATATAAATACTCTCGGGTTCATTAGTCTCAAAGATGAAAGACCCCCACCAGTTAACTAAAAAATACTACAGGCAGATCTGATCATGTACATGTGAGAATATCGTTATAGAGAAGCCAATTGAAGATTTTTGAAGGGATTGAAAGGTTTTTTTGTGAAGATGTTGAGAGCTTTTCTTACCACTGACAAGTCTGACTGATAATCCAGAAATAATATTAGTTAGTTAGTCTATTAGTTTTTGGGAAAGCGAAAAAATTCCAACAGTAGTCTGAGATGTGGAAGTTATAGCTCTATTTCGGAAACTTTTCAATTGAGCTCCACCATCACTTTCTGGCGTGCGTCTTAATATTATTCCAACAAACGGTAGGTTCCTCCGTTTACATTCTCTAAATAAATTTTCTGTAATTTTTTATATTGGTCTGGCCAGGGTTCGAACCCAAGACAATTGATTTATGATGGTAATAGGCTCGCCTAATGTTGGCTATTAAACTCATTTTGTATCATGAATTCCACAGAACAACTTCTAATTCTAATTATGGTTAGGAGAAAGTATATCTCTATGTACATATATATGTACGTACTTGTTGGTACGAGCCGAATATGCGAATTTAACAACGAAAATTTGTTGATAAATTCATTACTTATGCTTTTGTCTCGATAGCGATAAGATGAATTCAAACCGCAAACCATAATCATATGGTGTATACATACATATGTAGATATTAGTACATTCATAAATATATGTAAATGCATGTCCGCATGTGTCTTAGCTACGCCGCTATCTAAGAAATATGCAAAAACCAATCCATAGCTCCGATTGCAATAAGCAAACTACAATACATACATACATATATCAGTTATTAATAGCTCACTCTGCACACACACTTGTTTTGTCGGTTAAGCAGCTCGGCTCAGTCGGCTCTGCCAACACCGCTTGTAGTGTCTTTTCTTTTTACGTTTATCTAGTATATTTATAATTTTATTTTATATTTCTCTCTACTTCACCCATTCGTTTTATTATCGCTCACTACAATTGTTATTTTATTTCAACATTTTTGTCTTTATTACTTTGTTGGTTGACTGTTGTTGTTGTTGGTTGACTGTTGAAGACGGTTAAAACGAGCACAAACTGGAAAGGGGTTTTGATGTTTTTTATACATATATTCTATTTTATTTTATTTATTTTTTATGCAAAAGTGGCTAATGTCGACGGCAAACGTTTATCAAAGTTATTATGGCAAAGCCGTGATTGCGATGATGATTTCGAAGAGAAGAGTTTGGAAAAGATTACGAGCAAAAGAAAGTAATTGAAATAGGAATAAGGGAGAAACGTGTAAATAAAAAGATAAAATGAAAATTAACAATAACATGAACCGTTAAAGCACATTAATGCTGAAATTATTTTTATAACGAAAGCATACACACAAACGGATATATGGTACATGCATACATCTTTACAGTGTTTCTTTCTTTATGTATTTATTTATACGTGTATGCTACAATTCAATTAAGCCACAACTACTAAACAACCAAAATAAAGCAACAACAATAAATAACACAAAAAATTTTAGATTAAAGTTTATTTGTAATTCGGGCGAAGTAGTAAACTAGCAGAGTCTACTAATTTCATACATACATAAATAAATGTGTACATAAATACCCTGCAGGGAGAAGCTAGACTAGTACAATATATACTCAAAAATTCTAGTTGAATACTTGTATTTCGAAGATGAAATCAAACCAGTTGCTTATTTGTATAGCAGTCCACCAGTAACGGTAAAAATAATACTAATAAGGTCCCCTGTTCGAGTCTCATTAGAGGCAAATTAACTTTTTATTTCTTTTTTATTTTTGGTGAATTTTTAACCCACCATTCGTATGTTGTTGTTGTTTTTAGTACTCTACGGCTGAGTTTTATCTCTATACCATAACAATGATGATCTAACCACTAGGCTGTTAGAGGTCATCACCGTGGTGTGTTAGGATCACAGCAGGCAAAACCGTTTTTATTTTCATTTTTTTTTTTTGTTTTTGTGAATAAACTGGTATGAAGCTGATGCACAGTCGGACAATTGCCATCTTACAAGACCGCGCCGTTAAAAACACCAGTTGCTCACATGGGTAATGGACAGAAGTTGAACTAGCTGCACACCAGTTGAATTCCAATAATCAATTAGTATTTTTCCTGCAGGGTACATCCATACCAGCCAGTATCACTTTGATGTTACAAGTCGTTGGAGTTTCTATTAGAAACGCTTTAGATCCATATAGGTACACGTGTGTATATATTAGAGCTCAAGGTTTTGTTCAAGACGCAAAACGACAAATCGGAAGAGGAGCTCGGCCGAAAACCGCATCAGCGGTTACAAAGCGCCATTTATATATATATGGTATACATGCATATTCTTACATTATGGCTAATCGTTTTTAGTCACCCTAATCCTAAGCGCATTCGCATAAATAAACTTCATTGTAACTCAGTTATAAAACCAACTCAATTCAAATAAAGAAAAATTTGTTAGCCAAACAAGCAAATAGAGGGGTGGTACTTCTCACTTGTCTCAAAAGGAGTCGATTTTACAATACGTGTAGTCTAAAAATTGTTGAAATGGAATGACCATGCCCATTTCTTGTTTACCGGTACGCAGAGCGTTTCTACTAAGGTGAGGACCAGCACCGTGATCGATCTGTCTCTAACTTTAATCACAACTTTCGTTAGCCATTCAGCCGAATCGAGACTCATACCCTTATCTAGACTCTGAAGTATCGTATGGGCCGTCACTTCCGCCGGATCATCCTTGCTCTGGAACTTTCGGCCACGCTTCTATGCTTTCAATACCTTCTACTGCGCTTTGCAGTAGAGGTTGGTTGACTTTTATTTTGTTTATCTTATCTCTTCGTGACATTGTCTTCGGGCGGTTGGTGGCTCAGTAGTTGCCCAGCCGTTTACATAGGATGGCTCTATAAACTGTGTGATGCTGCGGTTCTAAAGCCTTCCACCTGCAAAGCAACCAATGGTCACTGTAAGCATAAAACCTTGATTTGCGAGGCGTGATAGATCCATGTTAATGCTTGATTCGTCGCCCATTCAAACCACATCTGGAGTTGGCGAACTAAATTTCACTCGATACATTAACTTCACTTCATTGAATAAATATGTTGTAAATAAAATTAAAAATTATTTCGACTAAAAAAAAGCGATTCACCATTCAGCATATTCTTGTCCGTATGTATGTAAATATATGTATATTTTTTTCATTTTCATTTTCATTGCTACCAGCAAAATTTTTTCTTTGTTCCAAATTAGCAGCTATCAATTACCTGCCTACCTATGTACATACGTAATATTATTAAAAGACATACATACTCGTATGTACATATGTACATACATACATATGTTCAAAGTTACATCCGAGTAAGCCCATATTAACTATTAACTAATATTGCACATACCTATGTACATATTTATATACATACATACATTCATAGCTATGCATGTACGCGTATTTACTACAAGTTTTGCGGTTTCACTTTATCATGCATAAATTATATAGAATTCACATTTTGGTTGTTATATTTGTGGTTGAAGGCCACACTTGTTCGCTGATGTTAAATCATTCAGGCATACATACATACATATTTACAAGCGTTGCGTTATGCTCATATCTAACTATCTGAATACCAACGATAATTTAGTTGAAACGGAAATATACATAGAGTTATATACAATAGTTACGGCTGATTATATGTATGTACATAGGTATGTATGTACATATGTAACTAATGGAGCATCAAGTAAGGAAACAATAGGCGTCCCATGTCGTTCCAGCATATCTTACTTATTACAAATTTACTTATGAGGTCTATTTACTGGCATTCTTACTTATAAACAATTTCGCTGGCAGAAATTGAGTGTATTCGTATTAGTTCTATCATCGAATAGATATGTAGGCACATCTCTAAAAAACCTCTACAAAAAATTATGTACGCTGAAGCGTTGCTTGTCTTTACTGTAAATTTGTACAATTGTTAGCTGATCTTCGTATTAGCGTCCTCAACAATTATGCACAGTTAGTTTAGTTTTTTCTTGAATAGATAAGAAAGCAAAGTGTAGACCCATTCAAGAGAGCAAGACGAAATATTCTGTCCTCAAACAAACAGTCAGTGCACTAGTATTTTGAACACCACCCTTAAGGTTATAGACTATATCAAAAATCCAAAAAGAATTTCAACCTTAAGATAACACAAAAACCGATTTTCTCCCCTTGTCACGTCCTTAACTTCACTCGGAGGGTATAAATTCAGTCTTAATATTAACGAAAACATCTCCGAATGTAAGGGACCTGATATTCCAGGTGCATACACGTAAATCATAATTCCTAGAAACCCTCATCCGACAGTTGTTTATTACTATCATTGAAGATCTCATTTGTGTTGTGGTTTTCAAATCCAGTGCACCTTATCGCTGCTCGAAAGCGTACAACTTTAGAACATATTTATATAACCAGTTGATTGCTGAAGCCCCTCGCAGCCACATCTCAGGTTAATAAGACTTTCTAAAGCTCGCTCTCTTCCCGCTGTAACTCACACCGTTTTGGTAGAAGCAGGACTACATCCCAATGCAAAATCGCTCATGCCAAGAAGGGCCGGGTGGATAATCTATCTCCACAAATAAAACTCAAACTCTGGCAGCTGCTCATCGTGTCTTTCTTCTGATGTTGCGGAAACTTTCCCCCGGAAACAATTTGGAGCACATAAAATAATTGAAGAGAGACGCTTAATAAAGTAAGCTTTTTTAGCATGAAATTAAAACTAAACTTTTTAATATTTTCTTTTATTGGAGAATGTCCAACAATGGGAAACAGAAGCCTACAAAACCCTAGATAAGTGAGCGACATAACTATATCTAAAATCCGGCGATGGTTTAATTAATTTTCCCTTGTTTAAATGTACTATTCTCTGAAATAATTTTTTTTAACATAAAAAACTTTTACAAGGCGAAGAGTTCCATGAACTGAGTGCCAGATTAACAGTGGACATATTATCCAAACAACGGGGTGATTGTTATGATTATTTTTTTTAATTCACATTTTTCCTACTCTCTTGCGCCTGTGCATCGCAAGCGAATACAGATTGAAGCAATGACGTAACAACTCTACGGATGAATGTAATTCACGCATAATTGTATCTTCATTCACATTCTTTTCCCTACACAGCCGGCCCCTGCTGTGAAAGTGACACGTCACATAATTAATCAGCTGTAGCGACCTCCAAAGACATAATTACCACCGGTTGTTACGTTGTACTATGTGTGTATGTAAAAATGTAACATACATACATACTATGTATATTACAATAATATATTCAGGGATATTTATTCAACTGTTCCAAGCTAAAGGTAAAGGTTAGTTCGTTTGAATGCCAAAGAGCCCTACGTATACGTATGTATATGTATCTAGTTGATATACTTGTACATATGTACAAAGTGCACATAACTGAACATAATTTTGTATCTCACAAAGTAAAGCACCGAATATGCATGTCTAAAGAGTTATTTTTCAAATTTTCTTTTTGTTTTTATGATTTTCATATAGGTATGTATGTATGTATGTATTTATTTTCCTGAGCAGTCACCTTCTGCTGATTCGCTGTTGTTGTTTTATTTTTCTTCAAAGAAATCTTTTATTGTTTCAGTTTTGTGTTTCTTCTTTAATATGAATGTATGTATGTATGTATGTATGTACCTATGTGTACATATTGTTAAGCAGTCACTGGCAGTTCTGCTGTCGTTCCGCTTCAGTTGGTTTTCGTTTTGCCTTTAATTTGCTTCGTTGGTAGAAATTGACTCGCAAACTATAAGCCATAATCTTTCTACAATACATTGAATTCACAAACATACCTACATACATATATACATACAGAAATATCAACAACATAAATAAGTATTGCAAGTTTTCAAAACAAAAACAATAAACATAAATTCACTGCACTTCATTGTAGTTTCCCTGCAGGGAAAAGCTAAACTGGTTTGCAAAGATTTTAGCTAAATAACAGTATTTTGAAGATGAAATCATACCTGTTGGTTATTTGTTAACAGTCCACCGTGTATTGTTGTTCTACACGTATTTAGCACGATACGGCTGAGTTTCATTTCCTAATAAGCTCTGTTGAAGTGCGCAGATTTCGTTGTTCTTTATATCCTAACGATAGCCTACTGATCAGAATTTATAATTTTTTTTTTATATTTTGGTTTTGGTGAAGAAGAAATTCAAAGAAACTAGTGTGCAACTAGGATAAAGTTGATGCACAATCAAACAATTGTCAGTTCCTAGGACATCATCGTGTCGATTTACATGGGAGACAGATAGAAGATGGACCAGTTAGTGTAAAAATGCTAACTAGTTTGATTATAGTTAAAAGCTAGAATTTTTCCCTGCAGGGTACATACATACATACATATGTATCTATAATTATGCATACATATTTATGTAAATGTGCGATTATTTATTTATTTTTTATTTTTGCTCTGCTCAGTGCGTTGTGCGGGTGCGTGTGTATGGGTTTCGGTTTCGGTTTCGTTTTCATTATTGCAAATCAAATATTTAATGATTGACGCTTAAACTCGGCTTGTGGCCAACGAAGCGAAAATGACATGCAATTCTCAAGCAAAGAATAAACAAATAAACTACTCATGACCACAAAGTAACAGCTTATAAATATGTTAATATACATATGTATATACCTACATATCAAATATGGTTGGAAAAAGTACTAGTTTGCTACTACTGCCATTTTATTTTAATTGATGTGATATTTTTATTTAATTTATTTTTCGTTTCGTTTTATTTTATTTTTTTTTTTCATTTCGCTTAAATTAATTTTTAATTAATTTTTTTTTGGTTCTGAATTTTATTTTCTATTATTTTTATATTAATTAATTTAAAATTATTCTATTTCAATAAATTTGTTTATCGTTTTTTTGTTTTGATTTTTGATTAAATTGATTTATTTAGTTTTATTTTGTTTTATATTTATTTGATGTATAATTGACGCTTTGGAAATTTGTTGTTGTTGTTGTTTTGCGTCTTAAAATTTTTCCAACAAATGGAGGGACCTACAGTTTATACTGCCACCGAACGGCTGATAGTTTTTTTTTACAGAGGGGCGACCGCAATTAGAAAATGTAACCTAAGTTTTTATGTAACTTAATTTTCTATAACTTTTGGATGTTGGTCGTACCAGGATTTGAACCTTGGACTTCCGAATGACAGTACGCAATGCTAACCACTCGGCTACCGCGGCCAACATTTATATTTATTTTACTTAACTTTAAATTTTGGTTTTAAATTGAATTGATTAAATTTTATTTCAATTTATTGTTTTATGTCATTTAATTTATTTCAATTTTATTTGTATTTTATTTTGTTATGTTTTATATGTTTTTAGTTTGTTTTTCTTTTTGTTTTTTAAATTTTATTTAAAATTATTCTGTTTTATTTTATTTCTTTACATTACATTACTTTTTTTATTTAATGAAAATAAAAACATGTTTTTAATATTTATTCATTTTATTTTAGCTTAATTTGTTTTATTATACATATTTCATATTATAGAATTTAATTTTATTTTATTTGATTTAATTTTTTTTTATTTCTTACCGTGGGATATAGAAAATTTGAATAATTTCAAAATTATTTTCCACCTTCTCTTCTGTCCAACTACAACAAGAAACTGAAATGAGCTTAACGAATCAGCATTTTTCCTTTTACAAACTTGAACAATCCAACAAAAGAAAATATGTAAATAACCGTGCCTTTGGAAATAAAGATAATGTACGAATGAGTTTGATCATAATCATCTGATTATTATTGACTACTATTGACAAAATAGTGTTGAGCTTAAATGTTTCGAGTTATCATCTAATAAAAATTTAGTAATAATTGGAATGGCTAATCATTGATAATTACCGGATTAAAAGGAATTAAGACCATTATGTTTTTTGTGATTGTTGTTATTGCATTCAACCATATACCATATATGTACATATTTATTTAAAAATTTATCATAGTAACAGGAGTACATAATTAAATTAAGCACTTAATTAATTTTTGGTAACTATTTTATAAAAAAATAAAATAAAATAAAATGCCTCAAATTTACGAATATAAAAGATATAAAAGAACTTCATGAAGAGGAAAACTCCTCTCTATCTTTTCTTGGTTGACCTGCCTATGATTCTAACTCGAGGGCATGGCTAGATATTCGGCTTCAGAGGTTGCGCATTTAGTTAATCCGTGGATGTTATTCTTGATGTTGTACTGCTTAGATGAAATGAGATTATATCAGTCTTTATTTATAAAGAACAAGCGAAAGTTATCTACTTTTGTAGACAGTATAATAGAATTGAAGCGAAATTTACTGTCACTTTTATGTACATTTGAGAATAACCCTTATCATAACAAATCCTCTTTAGGGATAACATGACGCCCTCGAATGACCCGTTAGAATGCTTCAGTCAAAACGAATTTTGTTTTTCACGAACTTTCAATTAGGGCAGTCCAGTTCAGAGAGGTATCAAATATATTTATGGAATCGAGCTGAAATCAATTTTCCAAAACATTATTTGCAGCTAACAAATTTTCATTCGATAGTTTACAAATTACATGGAAGCCTGCTTTCAGAACCTAATTCACCTATTCACTCTTGAAAACGACAAATGACAGCAGAAATCTCAACTAAGTCCTTATATGCTCAGCTCTTCTGTGCTCTTTTGTAAGCTCACTCAAGCGAAGATTTGAGGAAACTTAGAGAAAGTGAAATTTGATTATATCAATTACACAAATCACATTGCCATGGATGACTCAAGGTATTCAAATAATTGGTATTAGGTTGACAGCTAACTAAAATCCATTTGCAATCTTTAAATATACATAGAGAATAAAACTATAGACTTTGGAAGCTGGGCAAGAATAGTTTCTCCTTATCGTCATTTGGTTCCTACACCAGATGTAGACAGATCCTAATCTACCTTATCTTTCCAATGGAGTAGTGGTCTTCTTCTTCAACCGAGATACTGCATCGAAAACTTTCAAAGCTGAAGTGTTCTAATCGACCTAGACAACATGACCTAGAAAGCGTAGCCGCCGTCTATAGAACTGTGTCACCTTGAACCAATATAGCCGTATATCTCGTACAGCTTATATCGTAGTTCCATCGGCTGCGGTATTCCTCGTTACCAATACACAAAGGAGCATTAATCTTTTGCAAAACCATTCTCTCGAAAAATCCAAGCGCAACTCATCAGATGTTGCTACGACTGTCAGCAGTGACGTGTGAACCGAATAGAGAATGCGACCTCTGTTTGTTTGATGCAGAAGGTATTTCGTCTTGCCCTCATTCGCTACCAGAAACGTAAGCATCACTTCCTTATCTAGTAGAATTAACAGCGCCGTTATTTTCTACAGCATCAAATTGAAGAAATCACATGATAAATAGTGACCCGGTCCGAAAACTCGTTTTTTATCGAATGTCTCGAAGGTCCTTCCTGATCTTGACAGTGGTTTTGGTGGCTGCTGCTTAACGTTAGTTTACCCAGCTTATACGTTCGTTGACGCGATAGACATTATATGCGATATTAAGGAGGCTTATCCCACTTGATTGGCGCAGATTGTGCGATCCCCTTTTTTGTGATTTGGGCTGAGACTTGAATTCCAGTCAAACATGCTTTAGTCTGACCAGCCTGATGCATGCACCATAACCATGACAGTTCTTCGCCGCCGTATTTTCACAGTTATTCCAGCAGGCTGGAGAACTTATTACCTCCACTCAGTACACTCTGTGCATCTTTCTTATGAGTGCATCGCCCAGCTGGGCAGTGGCACCTTCCCCATTAAGAAGGAACTGTTAGGTTTAAATTTTGCACACATTTATACATATTGCGAGCCGCTTGCTTAAAGACTGATGCCTATTCTAGTGAACAGAGTAGCAAGCCAAGAATATCAATGGCGAAATTCACATATCCTTCAAATAAACTAAAATTTTCTAAGAATCAAAATTTTATTAAAATAATAATTATCCCTCGGCAAAAATCATAAAACATAATAGTCTCCAAATAAATGAAAAATAATGACTTTAAAAAAGAGTTTGACTAACAGTGTTTAAGTGGAAAATTGCCAACCAAAATTAGTGAGCAATAAAATTTGTTAAATATGGTCGAATGCAAAAAACAATATCCATAAAACATTAACAAAATACATATACTCCGATGTGAGTAATGTAAAATATGAAAAAAATTAGTACTGGGGTTAATAAACGCTCAAGATCAACTGGTGGCAAATAAGAGTCAACCACAGCAACAACAATAACAAAAAAGAGATAACAATCAAAGTATAGCAGCAGGTCTCAAGTTTTTTTTTTAACCTTCTTTCTGTTAACTTTTCACTAATTTTGTATTTTTCAGCAATTTTATTTTTATTTTTTTTTTTAAATTAAAAGTAACCGAAAACGACAGAAACAGTATGAAACCGAAACCAATAGCGTTAAAGTTAAGGTAATAAATAATTAAAATTATGTACTCATGTATGCGGCCGCGATAGTCGAGTGGTTAGCATGGCACACTGCCATTCGGAAGACCAGGGTTCGAGTCTTGGTCCGACCAACATCCATAAGTTATAGAAAATTAATTTAAATCAAAAATTAAGTTAATTTTTCTAATTACGGGCGTTCTTCGGCCCCACATATTGGAGACGGCTTAGTATAAACTGTAGGTGTATTGGAGGAGGAGCTCGGCCGAAAGTCGCTTCAGCGATTACAAAGCGCCAATTACAAGTACACATACATACATACTTACATACAATACATACATGCAAAGTTATGTGTGCACATACATATATACTACAACATATGAGACTATGAATAATATGTTTGCGCCGAAAATTCAATTACATGACCATACAAATGTACATATTTACATGAGTTTGTTTGTGTAGTTGCATACAATTTCGGCATTGCAAATTTTAATTCTCCATCTCTTGTTGTTGTTTTTCGGTTCAATTGACGCTGCAGTAGCAGCCAGTAACTGTGAAAGAGCAAATAAATAATTTTGCTTTGTATGTACTTATGTACATATGTACATAGGTACATACATACAAGCATATGATTCCACGAATATGTCTGCAGTAGCACACGGAACAAATAGACAGACATTCACTTGTGCTCGTACAATATGTATGTATGTACATATATTGTCGGCTTTGTTTACTTTATTGCACATTTTTTCCAATAGCAACAACAGCAACAATAGCAGCAGCAAAGGCAACCTTCAAAAATCATACGAAATTTGCTAAAAAAATGTCCATGAACTTAAATTTCGGTCAAAAAGCGCTTAGTTAGTGCTTACATACATATAGGTATGTATTTATATATATGTATGTACATATATAAGTATCTCTAACCGAGAAGCAGACAAAAATGAATTAAAATAAAAATTAACATAATGTAGACAACCACAACGAAATGTTATAACAATTAACCAAAACCAAAAATATATTGAGCGCGCGGCGGGCGGAACTAAAATTGAGTTTAAGTCAGCGGAGGCTTCCAATTAAGAGAATTAGGTGTTGGGAAAATATTAAAAAAAATTCCTTCAAATCTGCAATAAGCAGCTGTGCATATTGTGTATATGTACATATGTATGTATGTTTATGTAACTTTGTATTTGGTATTGCATTTAATTTAATTATTATGAATTTTATTATAATTTAATTGGCGGTTCGATTGCTTGTTTAACAGAATGGCCGGCAAATTATTATTCGTAGGTGCAGAAGTTGTAATGCTAATTACTTTGTTGCTACTTTGAAACTATTGTTATTGCTTTGAAGTGCAGTGTTTTTTTCAGATGAGTTCAGAAAGATGCGAATTGATTTAGAACAAATCATCGGACTAGTTTTATTGATTTGTTCATTAATTATAGTAAAATGAAAGTTATATTAACTTATGAAGAATTTATTAAGAATAGTGTTTATTAGTTTATTAGTGGGATTTCAATGCAGTAAGTGAACGAATTTTCATCGTTCATAAGGGTATAAAATTTCGGGAAATTAGCCTGTGTTTCCGGTATGATTTGGAGTTGATATTTTGTGTGAGTTTCTGCTCTTCAAAAATGTGGTCGAAAATTCCGGACTCCAGATAGCCAAAGTAGGACACTATAGTACAACGGTCGAAAACACCGTTCCTTAAATATGGATATCTATAATACCAGGTTCTAGCACAAGATACCTGGCTGTTTACCAATTGTCCAACTGTTTCTAAATGATTGTTTATTATTAGTATAAATTTGGCAAGTGCGCCGAAAGTATCCTAACTTCTTCGGCGCTACACGCGCGGATCGAGCAGACTAATTCAGAGAAAAATGTCTGACAACACTGGAGCCGATCACGTGAGCTATTTAAGTTCGGCGGTGAAGAACAGACATGGTGCATGTATTAGTTCATTTGGGGAATATGGTCGAACGAAAGCACCCGCCAATTATCAGTTGCTGACTTTCAATTTTTTTTTTTTAAATCTAAAAATATCAAATCCTTAGCGATTACTTTATTAGTCTTCCTTTAAAATTTAAAACGATCGGTTAAAATGGAGAAGGGAAAACACAAGATAGCTGAGGGTAGGTCAGACGAAATACCACCAGCAACGCAAACAGAAATTCGCTATATGATTCTCTTCGGGTTTCGTCGATTTACAGCCAATACAGATACTCAATGAATGCCTATATGCATATGGAACGATTGCACCGTCTTTAAAGACCATTTCTAAGTGGTTCCGACGAAGGTCGACCAAAATCTTCCACTGATGACCTCACTGTGGCTGGTAGTGGTGGAGCCCAAAATTGACGAAGACCCATGATTGACACAAGAAATGATTGTTAATGAATTGGACTTGAATGCTATGACTGTATCGCGAATATTAAGTAATCATCTGGGATACGCGAAGAAATCTGCTCGATGCGAACCACCAATTTTAAATGAGACCCAAAAATATACTCGAGTGCGATTTGCCCAATTTTTCCTAAACATATTCTAAAATCTTGGTTCTATAAGTACGATCCAGATGATAACTGTGAAATCGTACACTATAGAGTGCTTACCAAAAGTTTTCAAACATTTGTTTTAAAACAGGAAGAAAAAGGATTTGCGACGCTACTTTTTACATCATAACAACGCGCCATCCACACTGCTGAAATAACGAGTCATTTTATTGTGATCTCTGGGATCGAAGAAATAAGTCGAGCACCATATTCCTCGGATATAGTACCTTGTGATTTGTGGTTATTTCCAAAAATTAAAAAAAAAGTTTAAAAGGAATAGCAATAGCAATAGCGATTATGTAGAGAAGATAAAAAAGGACAAGGTTACGAATAAATACAAAAAGAACTTTTCTTTTTTTTCTGGCCAATTTACCGAAATTTTGTTAATCCCCTCGTATACTATGCCTCCATAATATCACATACAGATTCCTGTTGAGTCTATTATGTGAAAGAACGACGCACAATTCCATAGCACTGTTAACACTAATAACTATGTATGTCAGCCTGGCGATCCAACGTCGAATCAACAGGTTTTGCTATCGACTAAATCTTTTGTGGAGGATAAAATACCCAACTCTTTAAGTCCGTCATTATTTTCATCTTACTTTTTGGTCTAGAAGTGTTGACGATGACAACTTCCGATGTGGCGACGTGTCCCCACAGTTTAACAAATTGGAGGTAAAAACACAGCAACCGCCGGTGGAAACAGGGGGAGAGGAAAGATCAGGTAGACAAGGCTTCATTTGGTATCAGTAGTTGGGACCGAACGGCTAAAAGAGGAAACGATTAGTTCGCCATTGCTTTTTCGGGTATAATGGCGTAAGCGGTTCGTATTCCAATTAAGGAGTATACTTGTTATAATTATTATTATTATTTTTTTCTATCTATCTATTCCCCTTTTTAACTATCCACCAAGAGAGTTTTCTCGATCCTGTAAAATCGCACAGCCACTTGTAAGAAATTGCGCAGTAGTTTAGCATGATGGTGGCCACACCCAACTTTCCTGAGCTCTTACGACAGACTCATCAAACTGTGAGGTGTGCACTTAAACTTGTCTGTTAATTTAAGTCCTTTTGTCTTATCAGCAAAGCAACTGAACTTAGAGTGTATGTATAGAGCGAATTGGGATTGAATAATCTTGAGTAATTTAAAGAGAAACTGTTGTGCCTACTTACATACTTTCTGAAGAATATTGATAGCCTTTTAATAATAAAATACTAATATTTGTTACTCATAGCACAAACAAATGCTTGAGGTATTTATGTGTAAACATAAATATGAGCACGAATATTTATAAGTTTGTTGAAATGTTTCCACTTCCCAACACTGTATTATTTTGTGGTTTTAATTTTTATCTTTCATTGGTTTCCATTGCTTTTTTGGTTGTTTTGGTCTTCGCATACATACGTTTGGCTTGTTGCCTGCTGCACGTACATACCTTACGTACTTATGTACTACATATGTACACGCAAGCATACGTACACATACATATGTACATACTGGTATCGGGCATGTCCGGCATTACTGCTCGCTTCTGGTCGGTTCGTTATTATTAGCGTATCGTTTTGTGGTTATTTATCTGCTTGTTTGGTGTTGTTGTTAGTATTGCACTTTCAGTTGTTATTGTTGGAATGGTGTTTTTATTTTTTGTTGTTTTGTTGTTTTTAACAACATACATTATCCGCTAATCGCTGCTTTCTTGTCTTCTTTGCTGCATTTCTGCGCTCTCTGTATTTTTGTACTCTTTCTTTTACTCTCCCAGCGTCTCTCGCTCACTTGCTGTTGCTCATTTATTTTGTTTATGTTTGCACTTGCATGAGTGTGTATGAAAATGTATAATTTTTAACATTCTGCTTCCTCCTCTCTTTTGGCATGCGATCCGTCGTTATCGCTCTGCTGGTATCTTTATCTGTACCTCTGTAAGATACTCGCCGATTTTTTATGTGGGTTAGACGACCTCAAAGTATGTAATATCGGAAATGTTGTAAATTAAATGAATGAGTAAAGGAACAAAAACAACTACAAACTGTCAGTGTGCGATTGTTTAATTTTTTATTTCTTTGTTCATTCTTTTTTTTTGTATTTACATTTTAAATTTGTACTACAATAAACGACGCTTTTCAGTTTACACATTTCGCTCTCTCTTTTACGTCGCAAAATCTTTTTTCTTGTATTGTTGGGCACGATGGCATGTTTACTTCATTGTTGTACTTTAACTGTTTCTGACAGCTGTTGCTATTATTTCAATACGAAAGAAACTAAAATCAAGAATAACAGCAATGAGTAGGCAGAGAAAATAAACTAAGAAAACCAGCAACAACGTTCGGGATAAGAAAAGAGCAAAATACGGTTTTCTGCTTTGCTTTGCCTTTGCTGTGTTGATTTTGTTTCTGCTATTTTTATTGTTAATTATGACGTGCTAATACTAAATAAATACTTTCTATGATAAGATTTGCTTAAAGTTATTTCACCCATATTTCTCGTAAAAATAAATATAAACTATCAGCGGTAATATTGTATTTACTTTTGAATCTATGTACATATATGTATACATACATATGTATGTACATACATGCATATGTATAAATGTATGTTGTAGCCATCGTATTGAAGTTCTAAAATTGTTGAAGGGTCAAGCGAATCTTATAGCCTATTTCCACCGGACGTTAAATGCATTTTAGCTTAAATGCATTCAAACATCGCATTTAAATGCAAAATTTTCATGTGTTTGTTATTGTATAAAAGTGTGTTAACTCACTTTTCGGAGTTTTATTTTGCATGGTGAAATTTTTTCTGCAAAAGTTACTTTTTTGCATTAATATTAATATAAAAATATATATTAAGTAATTCGCGAAGATAATGCTTCTTCTCTTTAAAAAATAAAATAAAATAAAAATAAAAAACAAACAAAAAGCAATTGTGGAATAGAAAAGGAACCCCTCAACATAAAAATATACGCGACTCTGGCAACTCTCAGCTGATTGCGCAAAACAAATAATTATGTATATATAATTGGCGCTTTGTAACCGGTAAAGCGATTTTTCGCCCGAGCTACTCCTCCAATTTTGGTTTTCTAGAAAAATAAAATAAATAATTACTGAAAAAAATAAACTAAACTGAAAATGGGAACAAAACGACCCAAGTGGGACCTTACGGAGGAGCAAAGTTTCCTGGATTGCTGGGAAGGAGAAGCTCACGAGGTTGCCGAAAAAACGCTCATGTATACAAAGAAATGGCGATGCAGTTAACGCAATCGGGGATCGAAGTCACAGACATTGTTGGCAAAGTTGTAAGCATGCCAAAAAGCATTTATTGTATAAATAGCAAAATAAAATGAATGCGGTCTCTTGAATTCATGATTTTAATACTTGTGACAAATTTTGCAAACTGCAAATGTAAACAAAAATCAGCGGTTTGAGTTAACTCACTTTCGGTGGAAACGTTTGACATTTCATTCACTTAACAGAGGCCTTAATTGCATTTAAATGCTTGGTGGAAATAGGCTATAAACCTGACTGTGCATACACACATACATATTATTGAGAATTTGTGACCTTTTTTGAAAAAAATGGCTAATAGGCAACCAAAAAACCTCACACAACTTAAAAGGGCTATCATTAGAAGAATAGCAAAATATACCCACCGTGTATGACATGAAAATGTTGATATATTCCATGAGGAAGCGGCTGCAATGCGTGGTAAATACAATACTAGAGGCAGCCATACTAAGTACTAAATATTTTATATGGTCATGTTTGAGATTAATAAAATAACTACACATATAGGTATGTACATACATTTCATTATTAGTGAAAAGAGTTGTTTGACACTCACAAATTCGAGTAGTTTTTTGTTTTTTTATGTTTTTCGCATCTTTTGCAGTCAATTGATTTTTTTTTCTTTATGAATCTGTATTTGATATCCAAATTTAAAAAAAGTGAATAAAATGAAGTATGTATGCAATTTAAGTTGAAAAAGTGTGTTCTTTTGCCGTGTAAAAACTCATTCATATACATACATACAAATGAATGTAAGATATTTAAATGACATTTGTTTCATGACCAATTATTTTGATGTATGGATTGTAGTCCCCGGTCAAGCACTTTGTGATAAACGATATGTTCCGTTTTGTTATCAAAGGAGTAACAAATAAAAGAGACGTCTTTCCTATTTGTGAACGTGTGGCATGCATTTTCAAGATTTAGATCACAGATACTCAAGGGTTCGCTTTGTGTTCTTCGTAATGGCGGAACCTTCGGTATAAGGATGTCACCTCATCCTTGAACTTTCGCGTAACATCACATTTACCGACAGTCTACTCATCCCCAAACACTATCCGTTGCATAGTTGCTTCGTTGGTATACATATATACATATGTACATATATGTATAATACGTATGTAGGTACTTCAGTCATAAATCGTGTGGTGGTAAACCAGGAATATTCCAAGAGTTTCAAAATTCTGTTGGATAGTTGGTGGGTTTATTTTCGTTTATTACACAGTCAAGCAAATCGAATCTTGTCTCTGGTAATCTTCTGAGCAAGAAAAGTACTCTAAATATGGCTTCGAGTTTTTACTATCGGTGAGGATATCCGGTTTCCAGGCTGCTGGAAGGTCTGATTGAGAATAACAAATTCATGAAATGTGTTCAGTGGAGCAAGTAATCGGTGAGTGTCCAGCATAATGTTCTTCATACTAGAAACTTAATAAAGAGTTGAGCAGCGCAGATTGGTAGTATGTAGCGTGTCCGGCAACACTATGGACGTAGTAGATGACATCAATTTTGAATTTGCCAATGGGGTATTTTCTTGCAATTGTACTTGAAGAATCACCATTTTGGAAATATGTTTTCAATAATTCCCAATTTTCTTCAACCGTTAACTTAACTACATCGTTAGTCATTAACCCTGTACTAAATATTTAACCCATCGGGAATGCCATTGAAGTTGTCAAAGTTCAAATAAACCGTAGTTCAAAGAGCAAACGTTAGATGGCCCATCCTATATTTCGAACCAATGAATTTGCTTTTATTAAATACATACATACATATGTATTTACGTATATTAAATCATACAACTGAGTGGGATAAGTTTAAAATAGAAAATAGGCATATAAAGATTATAGAATGTCTGAAAATTTGTGCATCAGTTTGTCATACATTTATTATATAGTGGGTGTGGCACAACTTACTACACGTATTAAAAATTTTTTAGAAAACCAGTTCCAAAAATCATTTTTTTTAATTTCGATTCAGTTTAATTAATTAATTTTTTCTGATGAGAGTATACTAAATATATATGCATATACATATGTGTATATGTACATATATTAAACGTGGGCGAACCATATTCAAATAGAAATATATTATCTTTAAGTTAATTATTTCCCTGAGATGGAGTCTCAAAAGATCAGGAAGTTTGGAATATTTGAAAATACAGAGAAGCACAACAAAAAGAAACTGCTACAATGGACGTCACAAAGGACAAATATGCGGGTTAGGATCACGATAAGGTTAAGGTTAAGTCAATGGTGTCATAGCATAAAATAAGGGAAATAACCATTATAGTGAGAACCAAGCAAGTGAAAAGAAAATGCAAATTAAAACTAACCAGAACCAATAGCAGCAAGCAAGAAATACAAAAACATTAAAATGCAAGCAGTTGTATGTGGCTACAGCGAAAATAATTGGTTGTTGTTGTTGTTGTAACCGCAAAAATATTCTTCAAAGTAATTTTTGGAGAATGTTGCGGGAGTGACAGTGCTGGGCCGGATAAAAAATCCGGGCCGTTCCCGTATAAAGACCAGACTGTCACGGGAACTATTGTATTTTAGGGGGAATAATTGGTAGCTGGGTATGTTTCTGGCAACGGTATTTTGATATAGCACCCATAATCGGAAACAATATTGCCCATTGAACTGGTTGGATCTGTTGTTATAGTATGGTACGATTAGGGCACCTCTAATTTAAGCTTTTTTCTAATGGAAAATTTGAGCTCATAAATTTTATGTAGGCATGAGAGAAAGAGACAGTTTTCATTCGTTATGTTTTCAGTGCTATAAACAGTTTTTCAAACATCTAAGTTTCAACACCAATTTCAGCAAGGAACTTTTTCGTCCAGCGTGGTCTAAATAGTGTAGTCTTCATGGTTGAGTAACCGTACTTAAGGAAACCGTGTGTTTCCTAGCACCTGTTGTTGGTGCATTATATTTATGCTCATAAATCTCTAATTGTTACTTTCTAACATATTAATAACTCTTATAAATATTTGTACCTACATACATAAGTATGTATGTACCAACAAATATGTGTGTGCAACTGCTTATCTAAATTCAAATAACGAGTAAAACCGAAATGACCAAATACGGCATATCTTGTGTTTGCACAAACACAAAATTTCTAAAACCAATAAAACATTTAAAAATCTTTGCTTTTTAATTGCCCTCGCAAACGTACATATGTCAAAATTGGGTTGTAGTTCTTGTTTTTGTAGTTGTTTGCAGTTGCCTATTGAGCGTTTGACAACTTTATCGCTTAAAATGTTTATTGTTGTTAAATGTATTAATTGTTCGTATTTTGTTATTGCTTTTTAGCTATAATTGCTGCTGATGACGTGCTTCGCGCTGGCTGTGCTGTGCCGTGCTGTGCGATGCGGCTATTTTTATATGACGATTCAGCGTTAAAAGCCAAAATACAGCGGTCGAGAATGTCGAGCGAAGCATAAACAAAATAAACATAGGAAAATCAACAGCCGAATAAAAAAGTACAAAACGGATGGCAACCAAAATAAAACATCAACTGCAATAACAACAAAACTTATGTCTGTGCATATGTATGTATGAATGTATGTACATATGTATGTAAATATGTCGTTTAAGTGACTGTGAGAAATGTCCATGAACTTAAAAACTGAGGCAAATGCTCTTGGTAAATACAAACAGACATACATATAAGCGTCAATGGAGTGTGGCTGTATGTATGCAGGCAGGAACATAGCTGAGACGTTCGTGATCTGTAGCGGAGCGCCAATTTTAGGCTTAATTATTAAAAGGATTCTCCTAATGCTTTTTAATTTTAAATTTATAAATCCCGTCGAGTCCCAGGTAAAGAAAGAGTAAAGAAAAGTTTGTATCCGGTTTGAGAGCAATGAGTTATAACTGTCTGCTCAAGCAAAGTTTCTCAAAATATCGCTTACAGCAGTCTCTCGCAACTAACTGTTAAAATTTTTACTCTTTTAAAGCATTCTCTTTCTTCACGATCATTGCTCTTTTCTCTGCAGTCTGTTTATTTTTTATTTGGATGTTATTTAATACATATGTACGTGTATGTACATATCTTGCTCTTCGAAGAAATATAAAATAAAAAAATATGTTGTTTTTGTGCCTCAAGTTTTATTGATTTGAGATTGGCATTGATTACATACATACATGTGTGTGTATCATATCGACTTATTTCTGTGGTAACTTCGTAACACTCCTTACCACAACTAGTACGTACGAAATAAATATGCTGGGAATCTTTAAAGCACTCTCCATTAGCATTAAGGCTTACATACATACACCCATATGTAAGATTGTATGCACAAGCAGAGAACTTATAATAAGTTCTCTGCACAAGAGTGAATTTAAAAAAATCGTACATCCATTCATACATATACATAGGTACCATATGTTTGATCAAATTATATATGTATATGTACATATGTACCACGAACAGCCTTAATAGGAGAAATCCTATTTATTGTGCAGATATATTGAAAATAAAAAATAATAATAATAATAACCGAAAACTTGCGCATTTTTTTGTCTTGTATACAGCTGAGCAGTCAGAATCGGGAACACCTCTTCAAAACGTTCTGTACCAAATGAGTTTTTGGACCAAGGAATTCTCTATTTTAAGACATAATATGTAATTGGCGCTGCAGCCATTTTCGGATGAGCTCCTTGAAGAACGACCGCAATTATAGAGACAAATTATTTTCTATAAATTTTGGATGTTGGTCGAACCAGGACTCGAACCCTGGTCTTCCGAATAACAGTACGTTCTCTGGCCCTTTAACTGTTGGCATTAGTTTTGATCGGATTAGCTCCCATTTAAGGAGAAACTTTGCCTCACATTGGTCTATACAGTTCTGAGCTTTTGCTCTCCTGCTTGCTTCGTAAGAGTATCGATACCTTATTGTAGTTTTTTAGAGAAGAAGGAGCAGGGGTTATGCCAACGCGTTCGAGTAAGGCCAAGCTCCAACAAACCATTAGAGACTGTGTGCCCAACCGAGATTGGTTTTCGGTGCGAATCGGAAGACACCTTGATTCAGCCTCAATAGACCACGATCATGAGAACATAGCACGGACACAATACTGTCAGTCCCCGTGTTTAATTTTTTAATTTGTTATTAAAATTCTGATTTTTAAAACTGTTTATAGGCTTTTCTTTTAGATATTTTTTATAGTAACTTTATGCAAAATAAATTTATTTGCTATATACATATGTATACATATGCATGTACACATGATAATATGTTTATTTGTACATTTTTAGGCACACAAGCATATTCTGACAAAGACTTACACTCACTTCAAAGTGAAATGTTTTAAATTTTTATTTGAAAATATTTAAAATTCTTTGGATTTCCGCTTTGTCTAATAAATTGATATACATTTTTATGGGTGTACATGCCTTACTGACTTTTATTTTGTTTGTTTTTGGTCCTCTTTCTATTCATGTTTCGCGTTTCGCTACAATAAAAGCCTAAGTAAGTAAGTAAACCTGTTTTATTTGATAATGTATGCAATAATAAAAGTTGCATTATCAGAAAATTATTTTGGTGTTATTGTCATTTCAACCACTTAAGTGGCGAGATACATACTTAAATAAGCATAATATGTATGTATATGGCTGAAATACACTGAGTGACGGAACAATATACCTAAGGACATTGTAAACTGTTCACATAAGGCACTCGATTAGGTAATGAGCCCACTACAAAAAAGGCTTAGTATAAATTGTAGGTCCCTCCTTTTGTTGGAAAAACATCAAGACGCCAAACCCCAAATTGGAGGAGGAGCTCGGCTGAAAATCGTTTCAGCGGTAACAAAGTGCCTTATATATATATTTATATAAAAATTAATTACAAAAAAAATTGAATTAAATTAAATTAAATATAGTATTGAAATAAAAATAAAACAAAATATGAAAATTATAGTGAATTAAAATGAATGAATTGAAATACCATTAAATAAAAAAATTCAGATAAATTATAAAATTGAAGTAAAATGAAAGAAAATAAATAAATATAAAGAAAGAAAATAAAATAGAATAAATTTACCATAAACTAACTAAAATTAAATAGGATAAAGCAAAATAGACATAAAATGAAATAAATAAAAAATATTGTAATAATAAAAGGAATATATAGGTATACATGTATATGTATGTACATACATAATTTACGCTTTGCACTGAAGCGATTTTCGACCGAGGAAATATACTAAACGTAATAAAATAAAATAAATCAATCAAAGTAAGGTAAGATAAAATAAATATAATAAGAGATAATAAAACAAAAAATTAAATAAAATAAATTCTAATAAAACAACAAGAAATATAATAAAATAAACTAATATGCAATTCAAAATAAAAAATCTACTAACACAATAAAATAAAGTAAATTGTTATAAACAAACATCAAATTAAAATACTATGATATAAAATCAAACATTTTAAAAGAAAATAAATTGAAATATAGTCAAATAAAACACAAATTGAAAATTAAAAAAAAAATAATAAAATAAAGTAAACATTTCAAATAAAATAAAAAAACTGAAATAAAATAAAGGAAAGTGAAATAAAAGTAACAAATTGATATGAGAAAAAGTTGAAAAATAAAGTTATTAGCAGTATCGAGTACTCTTTGGAAAGCAACACATATCGAAATAAATTTCTTCAGTTGTACACCTCCACTTTAGTGCTATACTAAGAAGTAGAGCATGAATATCTAAACAGTAGGCGTTGTTGGTACATCATTTTACCAAGTTGACATTGACCGAGATTACGACTTATCGCTTCCTGTCATGAAAAGTCTCGCCGCAAAGGCACGTGCAATCAATGGTGAAGTGTATTCGATGATAATTGCCAAATAAACTTTTATCTACTATTCGTATTGTTTACAAGCACACTTTCGCACTTATCTACTTAAATATTTATATACACAACAAATGTACGTAATAGCATTTACGGTAAGGTGAAACTTTGAAAATTCTGCAAGTAATTTTTTGCAAAGAACTTGAAATAATAAATTCTGGCAAAAAATGCACACAAATTTCGATCGAGAATCGATTCAATGGGCGTTGAAGCACAATTTAGTGCTTCACTCACGGAATGTATGTATGTTTGTATGCGACATTTCTGTGTATGCTTGCATTTATTACTAAAACTTTGATGCTCGAATTATTGGCACGAAACGGCGCCGGTAGCCGCCAGGCAGTGGTTGGAGGTGTGACGGTGCTAGACGCCCGCCCACACGTCTGTCGTCACACGAGCGCTTGGAAGCGGACGAAATTCATTTTAAATTTCTTGATTACAAAAAACACGAATAATTTGTTTATTGCAGAAGAAACAGCTATTGTGGGTGGAGAAATATAAACAAATTTGCAACGTTTCCCCAAATTTAGACACATGCACACCCACATATACACGAGTGAACATGCATGTTCACACGCCAACAAGCTGGGAAAACATTTCGATTATTTGCAAATTTGATATGACGAGCAGAAAACACGAGAAAATATTGAAATCTACTGCAACTGCAACAACAAATATTTGTCTGGCTTACACAAACATATGCACATATGTACATACATAATAACTTTTGATACGGAATTGATATTATTGGGTTCCAAGGATTAGAGGTTTTACATTTAAATTACGGTAATCCGAGTCTAAATCTCAATTGAACAGTTACGATTGCGGGGTCTGGTCGACCGATCCACTTTTATACTGACGGTTGGAAACTAAAACGTGATTTCTTTCTCTCAATAAATTTTTATTTCCATGAAAAGACTTTCCAGTCATTATTGCAACAAACTTTTCTCATTATTTTTATATCAATAACCAGAATAATGTTTTCAACTGAATTTCAAATAAATCTTAAAAAAATTTCTACATACATACATATTCATTTTTCGCTCAATCAATTCATAATTCATTACAGCGTAGAAAAACACAGCGAAACGGTAAATACATCCATGGTAAACATTTTATGTGCTCATAGATTGATGATTGAAATGTGTGATGATAGATAAAAGCAAATGAAAACAAATTAACACATGAGGAGCAATAATTTATAGTCTTTCTGGATATTTTCAAAATGCAGATTTTAAATAAGAATCATAGAAAGATACTTTGATATCTGTAAAAATTCTACTATTTTCTAAAACTGCAAGATAAAAACTGAGATGCTTTGTGAGGTTAATTTAATGAAGACTTATGGTCCACAAAAGAATTTTGGAGAAAAATTGAAAAGGAGGTGGAGTTGACTAAAATAACGTTGGGAAGGATATTTCTTTCACAATACTGTATAAGCTTAATACAATCAAGGACAAATACGTTACTAATCAGATATTTGCTAATCATGGACGGAGGTGTCTTCCACCGGAAACTAAAACTGTTATGCAGACAAAGTTATCTGTTGATCATTAGTTCATCTTCCGCAACTATCAGGTTGCTAGTAGAATCCTTTGCTCATTAAAGCGCTCAACAATTATATTGAGATGGAAATGAATTACTAAAGAACTCATGGTGACTGTATAAATTATTCTTAATAATAGTACTTTAAGTAATTAATGGCATAGAAATATCAGAGTCTACAGAACTTAAGAACTTGTTGAGTGTTTTCAATGTTCTTCTTACTGGCACGTTTATAGTATACATTGTAATGGCAAAAGTAATATTAAAAAAGTCAAAGCGGTCGACAGCCCGTTCTGACAGATATTACATCAAGCAGGATAGAAATATGTAATTTTTGTTATGAAATGTCATTAGATTAAATGAAAAGTCCAATATCAACTGGGGTCGAGACATGGTGGAAGGTCGAGGAAAGTTCGCATGCAAAACAACCAATGGCAATGACCTCTGCAACCGTTTATTTTTCACTGGTGGCCAGCACTCGATAAAGCCAATTTCAGGAGCAGACTAGGTGGACTTCAGCAATCTGCAGCTCTACTGGATTTGCACGGCAAACTTCAAGCGAGCGGCAAAACTTTCTTCTTCTCCACAAGAATCCCAGAGAGGAATGAATGGGAAAATGCTACGGTGTCAATCAATTTAAATTTTGGGGTTACCAAGCGGAACTTATCACGGTAGAATCAGTATGGGGCTGGGATCTCTGGTTACTAACCTATAAATCAGTATATATTCGGAAAGCCAAGTTGCCATCACATATCTTTAATGTAATTACACCAGCGGCTTAAGTGCAGTCCAGTCATTGAGATTTTTGACAATGGAATACTATTTTAGATTGTCTGCATACAGTAGAATTTAAGAGTGAAAAAGCAAGTTTCAATTTCGTATATGAAATAATTAAACAATAGCGGACTTACGCCACTACATTTCCAATCACGGAACGTCGGAGTAAATACTTTTGAAGAACCTTCCTTGAATAGCAAATAGCTTATTCAATTTAATAAAGAACATTTTATGTACCTAAGGATAGTTGAATGAAATCCAGGATGCGAAAGCTTTAAGCCTCCTCGGTCACAACACCATGTTGATTAAGACAATTAATTTAAATATAGTTTTTTCGAGATGGACCATTAATTAATCACATTATTCTTGTTTGTTACTCGATTTAAAAATTGCAGTAACTCAGCTATTAAATCAGATACATCCGAAATAGAGTTGAGCGAAATATTATTGAAAAAGACTGATTCCTTATGGATTTGACACAATGCCTGAAACTTTTTGGATTGCCCTTGATTTTAACTTCGCAGTTGGTACTGCCATTCGGAACGCCGAAGTATACTCCGATATGTGCATAAGTACGAAATGATCAAAATGGCGACTTTAGATGCTACATTTAAACAATCATTTATCGAAACCGGACAGATCGGACTACTGTAGCATACACGTATGACATGTTGGATCACAAATTCTACACGCATATCATTGGTACTGAAAATTATCGAAATCGGACGACTATAACTTATAGCTCCCATTTGTTCAGAAATGAAGTTTTGGCTAAAAAATCTGCCAAAAAAGGATCTAATAGCATGAAATTGACAATTTCTCCTTATACGAAAACGAATTTTACATATTGTAATAAATTTGATGAGTTCATTAAATGTATACTCACTATGACATAGCCTTGTTCTAATTGCGTTCGCAACTTGGCAGGGAATGTCAAGCCCTTCGAATGCATTTTTGACAACAAATAAAATCTCTTCATGAAAGTTCATAGGCTTTTGGGAGGGAAGTGGCTTAGAATAAACTGTAGGTTTCTCTATTTGTTTAAAACATCAAGAAACTCATCACAAATTAAAGGAGATCTTCCGAAAAAATATACATTTAATTCCAGTCCTTTGGTTTCTTATAGTCAAATAGCCTGAAAGTACCCAACAGTCCCCAACAGTTACAGGTAAGACCGATGACGTGAATATTTTGGGTAGTGGTTACTTTGTCCGCCAATTATTAATTTTATTTTAGAAATTATTCGAAGAAAATATAAAAAACCTGACCTCCATATCTAGGTATATTTAACCACTACCCGAAATTCTTAGTAGCGTCATCGTTCTTTCCTATGTTGGTGACGTGTGCAAGCAATCTTTCAGGTTTTATAAAATTTCGTAAGTCTGCTGCAGGGGGATCTAGCTTTATTTTTTAGATCCCAAAGCGGGGCTTCTGACGAACAATATCAACGCAATCGGTGTATGTCAGTCTGTCAAAGTGTATAAAATCAAATGCATATACATATGTAATTATGTACAAACTAATTTTTGCAGATTTCGGTGATTCTGAAAAACTCTAAACACTCGAATATTAAATGAAATGGATAGTGAAGCGAATTGGAGAATAAGTTTATGAGACTGGCATATTTAATTAAAACTTAACATTATATAATATTATTTCTTAAAAAGATACGATCAAGAAAACGAATAGACAAGACTCAAAACATTTACTGACATTAAACGGTGTCAGAAAACGTATCTAGAGCTATTGTAAAACGCAGCAACGAAAAACTACTTATTCAAAATTGTATCAAATGAAATGCAAAGCCAAAACAAGAAATCCATCAAATAAATAAAAAATAATAATCTTGTAAAAAATGATGCCAACCACACACAATACGTGTATATTGTACATAAATTAATTTAAGAGGCTGTTTTTCAAAAGCAAATTTTATGTGTTCTTTGTTTAAATGTCTAAAATATACCAAAGCAAAAGTTTATCCTGCAACTGCAAACCAGGGGCGATTTAGGTTTTTTCGTAAAACAGACTCTGCTGATTGCTCGCTGTTATACAAGGTTACAGTATGGATTTTTCTAAACGAATTTTAAATGAACTAAGAAAATGCAAATTTTTTTCAAAATAAATGTAAACAGAATTAGTAATTAAATATTTATTGGCATATAAGTCGGTTATATTTGATTAGCGTTTATATTCGAAAAACATTTCGTCGCAGCAAAGAGTGTCAATAACTTGTGTATGCCTTCCCTCTTCCAGTCGAACAGAGAAGAAAATGAGTAAATAAACACAATACAATTTTTTGTATTAGTGCTTCAACACGTGTGTATGAAAACGGTATAGTACAAAATAAATGCGGTGTACTAGTAGTTTCCGATGTACTGCTGCCCATCTCTGTTAGGTACGTGGTATGTACATATATATTTTGGTATTAACGGAATTTATGCTATCGCTTTTCTGTTCATTTACTCCTTTCGAAATCAACTTAGTTTCTAACGAACTAAATATGGCATATGTACATATTTACATACTCGAATATTAAACATTTTCATTTCAATTAAATTTTGATGGGCAATGGGCATGTGGCATGTGGCACGATAATCGTTTATTTGAACGAACGACGGGATAAAGCTATGAAAACGCTAAATAGTAAAGTCAGAATGCATCAGAAATAAATGAACAATGTTATTTCCATATGTACATATGTATCTACATATGTATGTACACACTCTTATGTTTGTTCGTACAATTAGCAATATATTTTCGTATTTAGTGGCTTTCATTTTCAATATTATCGGCTTATTGCTGCCGCATTTAAATTTAGCCGCAATAGAATTTGCTTTTGCATTTGCATTGATTATTTTTAAATGTGAAAACTATGAAGAAGTATACAAAAATAAATATATAGGTACATATGGATGTAGGCAAATATACACGCATTTGTATGTACATATGTAAATAGAAGAAGAAGCAAAGCGGCAAAACTTGCGGTAAGTTTATTTATACAGCAGCCGACGTCACTGTGTACTTATAGGCATACGTACATATGTACATACATATATACTACCATGCATATAAAAAGCAAATTATTTATATATTCGTACATACATAGTGCAATGGACATGAAAATAGCTACCGAGAGTCTATTTTTGGCTTCACTAAATTCGCACAGCCGAGCCGAGACAGGTATATTCGTTTACTTGTGTGTGCATTGGCTGGGGAGGTCGGTCAGCTGGGGTATGAAATGAAGCAGAGGAGAAAGAAATAAATATACTTATTATTCGTACGAGAATTCATACATATTTATGCGCATATGAATGTTAGCGCTTGTGTTGGCTGCCACAAATGCAACGTGTGTGCGCCCCAGTTTAGTGGCGCCCCACTTGAGTTGCCGCTTTTGGTTAAACCACATACTTACATATACGCAATCCATATGTGTACGAGTGTAATAGGTATACCCATATCCATGGGTAAATACATACATACAAACTTATTCAGTTGATTAGTGGGTTTGGTGTCCGCGGCTGGTAGCAATTGTTCGGCGCACGCCACAATTATGGTTATGACACAGTGTGCTGTTAATTGTATTCAGCGTAAAATATAAACATCTAAATATACTAAATATGTATACCTGCGCGAAAGATATGTATTTTTTCGTACGAGTATTTATGTAAATAAATTCATTTTGTTTCTTTCGTTTGTTCTTTGCCATTGTCCTTGAAAGTATTTGAAGGTCCCATTTAATCACTAGGTATAATCGACCTTTCCTTATGTTACAATCCTTCCATCGAAAATTACAATATAGTTTACACTTTCTCATTGTTTTCGCCTTCATTTTCCAGGAAGTGGTTGCACAACTTTTGCTTGCGAGTAATTCAATTACTAGTATTTATGGAATTTATTTTCATAGAAGGTAAATACAATGGATGTCCCACGAAAAATGAGACTACCTAATTGCTGTTGAACCTTACTGTCATTGGGTTTGGTAAATGCGAAGTTTTCTACAATTGGTCCAAAAAGTTATATCTATGAAGGATATAAACCAAATAGTCAAGTGTTGCTGGCAAAAAAGACATAACCTTTTGAATACCACTGTTTTATTAAGCTTGGTAACCCTGCTCAGACCACATCAAAAATAATAGATAATTTAATTGAAAATAGATTTTTCTTATTACGGGAGCTGTACGTTCCTACATCCATTTGTTGGAAACCATAAGTTGGATCCAAAAGGTGATTCAAAGAACATGTATCAAATTTTGTGTGAGAAGCAAAGCATGCTCATATCGATTGCTGACGATTTATCTAATGGTGAAGCTCTCTTAAAGAAACACTTATTTATCTTTAGTACTTTTTGGTGACGCTAATGACGAACTCTGACGCTTGGCTGGGCGAATGGGGAAAATAGTCGTAAAAGTGATGAAAATGGCAATGACCACACGTAGAAACACCATTAAAGAATTCACTGAATACCTTAACATAACCATAAATTCATTCCATTTTGCTTGAATGTCCATCACGACCTAAATTAGCTCTTGCAAGATCTGTGATATACCCATTGAGAGCTTTACCACACGTAGGGATGATTATCAGCCAGCGAAAGACACCCAGTTTTGTAGAGTGCAAAAATTTATAGTTTTGCTACATGAGAACATTGGTACAGAAATATATGAAAAGGATTGATAAAAATAATTATGTGCTAGAAGACAAAATTAAGCTGTTTACTTTAATCATAAAAACGGTTACTATTAAAATAATAATATTTATTATTTGACGGCATAATATTTATAGGTATTAACGTCAGTTCGGATAATAAGAATATGATTTTTTAGCACACTTCGGGCTTGATTTATCTCTTTTATGAATATAATGAACTCAAGAGCACACGTTTTGCATAAATACTTCCGTTAGGTCTACTTTCGGAAGTATTCAATGCTTTTTTAAACAACAATTTACTATTGGAAATCGTGTAAAACGTCGGAGATTATAATGAAAACCAAAACTGGAAAGCACTAAACTCTATAAATAATTCGAAAGTTTAATATTTGTTTACTTCGTATTTATACCTTCTACTCAAATATAAACGAGCCTTTATCCATAACTCGACAAGGACAAGACATATGGCCATTATGTCAAATTTGAGCGCGATCTGTCACATAGTTTTTTTTACGGCACTATAAACAAGTCAACCTCGAGTGTGTTTTTCGAATTTTACTATGGAAATTAACGTTGAGCAAAGATGTTTGTTTGAAATTTTGTTATTCCAATGGAATAAGTGCGACGGACGCAATGAAAATGTTGCAGAAGGCATATGGGGAGTCTTGCCTATCACGTACACGTATTTTTGATTGGTATAAGTCGTTCAAGGACGGCCGTACATCGCTGGAGAACTTGCCCCATGATCGTCGTCCAGCAAAGTCAATAAACGAAGAAAACGTCGAAAAAGTAAAGAAAATTGTGTTGGAAAATCGTCGTGTGACTGAAAGAGAGATAGCTAGTGAGCTCAACATATCAAATGGATCCGCTCATAGCATTATTCACGATGTTTTGGGCATGAGACGTATGTCTGCTCGACTTGTTCCAAAATTGTTGCTCATACGTCTCGTCTTGTACGCGATTATTTGACCAAAAACAACGTAAATATTGTTCCGCAAGCCCCGTATTCACCCGACATGGCACCGTGTGACTTTTTTCTTTTCCCTAAACTCAAACTGCCGCTTCGTACAAAGCATTTTCAGTCGATTGAAGTCATAAAAGAGAATTCGAAAAAGGAACTGAAAGCCATACCTAAAGCGGCCTACCAGAAGTGTTATGAAGATTGCAAAAAAAGGTGGCATATGTGTATCGTCTCTACTGGTGACTATTTTGAAGGGGATAAAATAAATATTGAAGAATAATTAACCGTTTTTGTTTTATTGAACAGTCTCGTTTATATTTGAACAGAAGGTATATTAGGTGCAGCAAAACGAAGTCTATTGTTATCCAATAGATTGCGTTATTTATCTGTATCTCGTCCGATCGGGTTCCGCTAGATGGCGTTTGAAAGATGACATTTCGTACTAAAAAACCTTTTTTGACAGTTTTGTGATTGGTTGATTCAGTTTTGTTTGAGCGCGCGTCAAAGATGGACATTAGCAAAGAGAAAATACGTTATATTTTATAGTTTTTCTTCTATAAGGGCGAAAACGTAAGCCAAGCGGCTGAAAATGTGAATAGCGTTTATGGTTATGATAAATTTCGGTAATTTTGATGTAAAAGATGCTTCACGGGGTGGAAGGCCAATTATCGAAAATGTCGATAAAATCATGGACATTGTCGAGTCCGACCGTCATGTAAGCACTGTTTCGATTGCCCAAGAGCTAAAGATTGCACAAAAACCATTTGGAACCATTTGAATAAGGCTGGATGCAAAAGTAAAAATTAAAGCATTGAATTTCATGCAAAAATAATTGATTTCTTTTTATTACACCAGCCCACACTGAGATTTTCGTTAAAGTATATGTAATCCATCCTGTGCTATATAGAAAACAGTAGCGCTTAGACGAAACTACGCCCATATTATTACCAGATGCACTGCATACGACCTAAGCTGCACTGTCATACTCTTTATTGTGTCTCTTAGTCTGAAATCGTTAAAGTCTGTTGAGCTCCGGGCACCTACACGTACATATTACGTGCTGCACTATCTCCACATATTTGATGCATTTGGTGTCCAATACCAGACCTAAATTGAAGTTTTCGCGACTCTGCAAACCTCCGTTCGCCTGCCAAAGCAAGGTTACTACTTGTGCGTACTTCACCTTTCTGAATGGGACTGGTAGGTTGTAACCATGAACCACCGTCTATATTATTGACTTCAATATGCAGTAAATATCAACCACTATTTTTTCAGCTAGTCTTTTGAGCATATCCTTATATAGAGCAAGCGTGACCGACTTCGTGTTATACACTAAGGTGTTAATGACCGCTTGGCTGTATACGTATATATGTAAACATTTCTGCTTGGAAGATATTGTATTGTACAGTTAGACGCTGTAAATTGTAGCTCCCACTCTACCGTTCTGTTAACTATACAGAGCTTTGTTTGCAGATTTCACTCTTTTGTTCCAACCATTCGCCGCTATTGGAACTGATAGCAGCATTTAGAGTGTGACCTTGGATTAGGCCTCATTTGCAACGAAATACTAAAAGAAGTTATTTTCCATTGCAATTAAATGTCTGGAATTATTTAATGTCATTCCATCAAGCCCCAACATGGTGAGGATTATTACCATCGACTTGCGATTACGCCAAATAATGTAAGAAAACAAGAATTAGTAGAACAACAACTCGCTTGAAAGAGTCAAAACTCAACAAATCGATGGTCATTGGTCAACGACTGTTATCGAACAATGGCAAATGACGCTGTCGAAAAATTCGACACAATGAATGAATTGCCTGCTGTCTGCTGCCTGCTTATAGTCGCACAGCACGTCCGTCCAATTGATAGCTAACTTCAGGTTGGTTAACCCCGCACTGCGGTCTGCCAATTCACTCGTCTCATTCGCCTGCCATTCGGATTATTTGGTTGCCAACAATTTCCCGCTGCCATTCACTTAACGGTTTGGTTTTCATTTTTACGTTGTTGTTATTTTTTGCTTTGCCTTAATATCCAGCTCTCTGAGCTCCACAACAATAGTGTGTTGCATAATTTCACTTTTACTCGGCAACTATGACGCCGGCAGCGTTGGTAATTGGATCGTGCCGGCGTCTGACCAATAGTTTGGTTACCGGAGTAGTAGCAGCCGCAGCAGTAGTCAGCGTTGCGGTTGGAATGGTGTTCAAAAGCGTGTTCAACATGCATACCAACAATGCTACCAGTTTTGGTGATCATTTGGGTTGGGGAAGCTTATGTTGCAGCATTTTGTGGCACTTCACGACGGGTGGCCAGCCGTATTTGCACCTCAAACAAATGACGACAATTCAAGATTTTGTATTGAAAACAGTTTGGAAATATGCGTTAACCTCAATTGATTATGATTGTTAATTCTCGATTTGTTATTTGCTAAAATGCCGAATAAAAGTTTATTTCTTAGCGTTAATGCTGAGGTTTGAGTTACTCGTCATTTAAGTTTCAGAATATTAGAAGCAGAAGTTTTGGGACGTGCCTTCTATTATGTACTTTCGATGATCAATTTGTGGTAAATTTAGAAAATAGTTGCCTAACTACTGAAACTTGGTCAATTGGCAAATTTCTGGCCCTTGCTTCACTCACTCAAAAGTAGGGTACAAACTTAAAAATAGCTTTCTGCAGGAGATGGCCAACAGCGAAGAAAATCACTCTCTAGGGTTGATGCCAGGCAGAAGAACTTGCGGATTATTAGGGGTAGACGATGTGCACAACAGGTTCTGCTTAGGAGATGGTGCCCGGTTTGATACGTATATGTCACCTTCCATGTGACTATTCCACTTGTGCAAAGCGAGTTTCCGAAAGCTCTTGCGCTATTTGGCTAGATACCTATCTAAGATTCCTAAGGAATCAGAGTGGATGTACAGTGAATCAAGTGAATCAAGACAACATCATGCCATAACAATGAACCTACCAACCCAAGATAGCTTGAGATCTCAGCTAAAAACGATACTTTACGGGAACTACAAACCAAGCCTACACGGCACAAATAAATAATTGAGGCCAGACTTAATAAGCTAGCTTACAGGAAGACTCCTCAGGATTACCACCCCTGTAGACACTTGTGGCAAATGAGTTGCTTAATAAATATGAAAGCAAATCACCTTATCTAATTTTCACATCGTTGGGCGACTCTAGCAAACTAGGAGGTAACTACAGGTGAAATGAACATGATACTCTGCATTAAAACCTACAAGGTCCCTGCATGGAAACCTCTGAAGCTGAAAGAAGTGGTACAACTACCAAAGGCAAACAAAATTGATACAAAGATGCATCTGGATGAAAAGTTGTAAATATTTTAGAAGGCTTTAGAAACTTGTTTACCATCGAACACTCTTTTCCTCATTGTCTAGCTCAATTGACGAAGGTCCTGGATTTTGTACGGCTTAAAATGTCCAGTACAATTATGATCAAATAGAGAACAATTAAACCCTTTTCGGGTTCGTTTTACAAAAGCAGTAATATTTTATGCACCAACCATATAAAAATTCATAATTTTGAATTTAATTTTTTTTTTTTTTCAAATAATTACCACAAAATAGAGTAGCGCCTTGCAGTCGGTTTGCAAGCCATGACACATCAGCTCATTACACCTTCAAATTATCAGTCGATCTGATTGGCAATATAATACGCAGTGTCTACTTGCGTTTGCATTGTGCGCCAAGTCATCGATGAATTCAACAATTTTCTAGTTAAGTCAATAAATTAAGCGAACGTCTACATGACGCAGCACTTGGCCGGGGCTACGAGCACACTCCTTGGGCTGCAACTTGAACGGATGAAGAGGAAGGTATTTATGTTATGTAGCGAATTGCGACGCGACGACGAGCACAGAGAGCGCGGCGAACGATCGTCAAAAATCAATGCCGAAGCACACAGCTCTGTTTGATTTTCATTATATTTTTGTTTGTGTTATTTTTTTTTCGGTTTTTGTTGCAGCAACTAACGACAGCAATAACACCATTACCATAAATATTGCCACCGTCTGACTAAGCCAAAACCAAGAGTCAGTCCGTTTTGAGAGGAGCAACTCGTAAAGCTAGCTGCACTAAAAACCGCGGGAACGCAGGCGAAATATCACCATTGCTATCGACTTAGCAGACAACCAACTATCGAGTCATTAGGCGTATGTGTGTTATGACTAAATGACTTTACGTTTGCTGTTGTTGCCACTTCATCTTCATCGCTCACTTGCTTGGCTGTGCATTCAGTGTACTCGTATATTGATTGTGTAATTTTTGTTGTTGCGAAGCTGTTTTGCAAATGTTCTTATGGCGGCGCGTCTAGGTGATGAAGGTCTACTAAATTTTTATTAGCGGTCTTTGCCTTTTCGCAAAACTCATTATTGGTTTTGTTATTAACGGTTTTTTCTTTTGTTGTATGAACGTAACTCAGGAGAGTTGAAGGTTATCCGAATCGAAAACCTCATTCACTTACATATAGGTAAATATGTATGTTTGTCCGAATGGAATCCATCTTTTGAGATCGATAATAGCAGCCACTCACTTTTTAATTGGTAGCCGACAAAAAGAACTCAGACTGAGGAATTCTTCCGTTTCCGATTCTGCACATTACTATAGATTTTCACAATCCCTTGGAGCTGAATTTTACTTCTTCACTTTGCATTGAGTCCGCGATAGGGATCCGAGAACCGTCTTCCAACTACTATATCACTGCAGCACTCTCCAAGCGGAGATTTCCCCAATCAAGAGGGTGGAGAATTTCTGACGAAGGGATCTTTGACTTGACTGTGAAAATATACCTTCTTGGTTATGAGCAATCTAGAGTTAAGGATATACCATCAGAACCACTTGAAACTAAGCCAAACTGGTATCTGTACCGGGATTCGATGGTGTTAACCTCATAATGCTGCAAAAGCTAAAGGTACCAAAATACGCATTTATTCTCTACAGAAAAATATCTAGAACATTGAAAAGCGAGTAATGAAACTATATATGGTATAAGACACTTGCAAGAAAATACTTAGCAAAACTAGACTTGAATGGAGGAGATATAGGTATGTATGTATACAGTAGGTGAAGAGGTTAAGTGCGGAGTGAAGGCGATTGTATCATAACGTGACAGGGAAAGAATTAAGGTAGATAATTATAGACTTATAGCCCCAATTACGTAACATTAGCTTTTTGGTGGGCCTGCATTTATACACTTTGATCCCATCAGATATCAAACTTTGAGTTGCTGACGACAAACAAAATATCGTATACATTCAAATAAATAATTTCACTGAGAACACTAAGTGTTTTGATCGCATCAACCAAAGTCATGTGATAGCAGGATATGAAGATCTTACGAACGAGAGCTGGAAACAACCTGCCGAAATCTACCAATTATAAAAGCAGCAATGCAATTTATTACCGGTTTGAAGTAGTAGAATTATTTTTTTGTTATGTGATTATTTCGCAAGCAGAACAAATTACTCTTTATCGGGAGTATCTAGAAGAGCAATTAAAGACTTATGTAATAAAGCCGCCAGTCGGCGAGGTCTGATATTTATTGCCCCTTGACTTCCTTCTCAAATGCCCGTCTCGAAGTTATTGCAATAGCTTACCGACAATTTTTCCGCTTTGCGTTACAGACTTTTACGTTCATTCATTCATTTCATTTACTAAATCACTTCATACTCTTTATTATTTTATGTCTACGTCGCTCGCAAAATTTCCAATTAGCAGAAGAGATTGAAAATTCCACTTGGCTAAATCATCGTAAATCATAAACAACCTGGTAATCGACGACACGGCAGCTCACACGTACTCGTACATAAATATGTTGCTATGTAGGTAGTGCAGCCGACTTCTTCAATCTCGGTCCAAAAAATGTGTTCATTACATTTAGTAATTAGACGTGCTAATCAACTTCATCAACACTTAGCTGTTCGCGGATGAGTGAGTGGCGGCTCTACGAGTTGTAATAAATAAATATGGAAGAGAGTTGCCTAAGAGTGGGTTAGCGACTGCCGCAGCGAATCAACACAATGCAGCTGCAACGCCACTGTAAATGAGAGATATAACATACATACATATACTCGTATGTACCACACTACAGATCTGTATGTAAGAGTAAACGAGACAGATGTGCCAACAAATGAACAATTGGCACTTTTCATGGTGGTTCCATTCACCGAAAAACATCCGGATGCCGAATAGACCATTTACTATAGACGTTGACATAGGCATCAATCATTTGATATATTTTTTATGAGTTTTTGAAATTGTTATATTGATTGTAAAGCAAATGTGATAAATCCGAATCGATCCGAAGATTGCCCCGACAAGAGTCTCTAGTGGCTGTTATTTTTTTTATTAACTTAATTGAGTGTTGAAATCACCACACCATATCTTCCATCTATTCGAAGATTGAAGCTAATGTTTGTAAATACAAAGTGAAGTCAGTTCCATCTATATCTGATATTTCCTACAGAGTGGAGGTATTCTTTGAAAACTTTCAAAGCAGGAGTGTCGCCCGTACAAATGACATGTCTTAGCCAACGTGGCCACTAAACTGTTTCAATTTCGCACTTCGTACTTCGACATGCTCGTCCCATCTTACGGACGACTGGATGACTGCCAAACTCGTTTCATCGGAAGAAGATATTTCATCTTTCATTCGCTTTTCGTTTCTCTCCAATCTGGAGAAAACGGAACTAACAGTGCGGTAGCTGAGGCGAATGTTGTCAATATCATTGGCATACGTCCATGAAGGAGGTGTGTGTCGATCCGTTTATCACAAGTTTTTTTCAAGGTTTAGCGCCGACCACACTAGTATACTTCACTCAGTTGGACTTTGCTCTTTCTCACAATACATTCGCTACACCATACGCTTTCTAAGCTCTTCGCCACCATATTTGAATAGCTCAGAGGAGCAATTGTCATTCGGACTTTATCATAGTCAGGTAATAGTCTGTGGCATCCCATCGATTGGTGATTTGGGTTTGCCAACTCTTGGTGTTTCACTTTCACTGCAACTAATAAACACGCAAAGTTTGGCATTCCCTGGTGAGGAGCGAGGAGCGATTTCAATTACAAATTTCGCTTATGAGCGCGTATTTTCTTATTCGTCTCTGTCCGGGAATCATATACAAAAGATATTCTTCTTCTTCTTTACTGGCGTTGGCACCACTTAGAGGTATAAAGCGGAATCAATATTAGCACGCCACTCCTCTAGGAGGTCTTCCTCTACCTCTGCTTCCACCAGCGGGTACTGCATCGAATACTTTCAAAGATGGAGTGCTTTCATCCATTTGGACGACATGCCCTAGCGCCCAGCGTAGCCGCTATCTATTCATTTGCTGAACTATGTCAATATCATCTTATAGCTCGTACAGCTCTTCGTTCCATCGTCTGCGGTATTCGCCATTGCCAATGCGCATGCGATCGTAAGTCGTTCACAAAACTTTTCTCTCGAAGTCTCCTAGAGCCGACTTTTCAGATGTTGACATCGTCCACGCTTCTGGGCCTTGAAGTAGGACGGGTATGATGAGCGACTTGTAGACATAAGTTTTCATTCGCCGAGAGGGGCTTTACTTTTCAATTGCCTTCTTAGTCCAAAAATAGCACCTGTTGGCAAGAGTGATTATGCGTTGGATTTCAAGGTTGACATTATTATTGGTGGTAATGCTGGTCCCTAGATAGACGAAGTTACACGTATCTACGACTTCAAAGTTATGACAGTCAACAGTGACGTGTGAGCCGAGTCGCGAATGCGATAACTGCTTGTTTGATTACAGGAGATATTTCGTCTTGTCCTCATTCACTACCAGACCCATTCGCTTCGCTTTTTTATCAAGTCTGGAGAAAGCAGGACTCACGGCGTGGTTGTTGAGGCCAATAATGTCGATATCATCGGCGTACGCCAACAGCTGTACACTTTTATAGAAGATGTACCTTCTCTGTTCAGCTCTGCTGCTTTTAGTGCTGCCTAAGGTCAGTTTGCACGGCCATATAAGTTTTGAGGGTATACCAACTTCAGACATAGTGACGTAGATGCAGCTAATTTTCGGGCTGTCGAAGGCGGCTTTAAAATTAACGAAAAGGTGGTGTGTGTCGATCCTCTTTTCACTGGTCTTTTCCAAGATTTGGCGCATGGTGAATATCTGGTCAATGGTTGACTTTGAACAGCTCGGTCGGTAATCCATCGGTCACCGCCGCTTTTTTGTTTTTTAAGCAGGCGATTGCTATTTGGACTTCTACATTGCCGGGTAACGGAACAACTTTTCCATCGTCATCAATTGGAGTTTGGGGTTCACCATCTTCGAGTGTTTCGTTTTCACTGCCATTCAGCACGCGGGAGAAGTGCTCCTTCTATAAATTCAGTATACTCTGTGAATCTGTCACTAGCTCACCTCTCTGGGTCCTACAAGGGTTTGCTCCGGTCTTGAAACCTTCCGTGAGTCGTCGTATATTTTCATAGAATTTTCGGGCATTTCTCTTAACGGCCAGCTTTTCAAGCTCCTCGTACTGACGTTTTTCGGCCTCTTTCTTTTTTTGTTGCCAAATGCGACCTGCTTCCCTCTTCGGCTCTCGTTATCTATCCCACCCCGCCTGCTCTCTCTTCACTGGGACACTGCAGTACTCATTGTACCAGCAATTCCCTCATGCCGGGTTGCTGATAAGTGACGGGCGTTCTTCGATACACAGAGGCGGGTGCCTATCTTCGCTGCAACAAGATAGTGATCCGAGTCGAAGTTCGAAACGAACGCACATCTAAAACACTGGACACATGCATCCGACTTTTGTTGGGGACTCGTTGGCAAGTGTAATTGACCAACACCATATGCCTCCGTTACTTGTTTCCTTATAGAAGCGGAGACAAAACTGGGGAATTTTCTTTGCGGAAATCTCTATTCGAAGCAGTAAGTATTATATCTAATCAACAATAAGCTCTCATTCTTCAGTTTCTGACTTTCCCCTAAGGAAGTAGCACATTTTCTTCGTACAGAAATGGCGTATCTTCTAGTAGTGAAGAGTGTTTTCAATATCTACTTGATGGCGGAGGGTGAGAACAAGATTAAAGAACATTGAAAAGATAATCCATGCCAATCTGATGAACCCTCGAGTACTAAAATTAGCTATGTACGTATATAAAAACTCGTACTCTAGGCTTTTGGTCCTGCTGTGAGTTCTTCCTATAGAAAAAAATCCTAAGCTACTACATATACAAGTACAAATCAACTCAGTATTTCGGTTGAGAACGTTTTGAGGAATTTATCCTTAAATAGCTCACCTCCAGACACCAGAGAGTAGGACATCCGCAGGTGATATGGAAATAAAAGTTAATTATTTCTCGAATGCGTAGCGTTCGGCCAATTAAAACAGAATATACAGGGTGCGCCATCTAGAACTTCGATATTTCAACATTGAGGAACTCTGATACCCATCTTACATACCTTCCGTCCATAGCAACCTACCTTATGAGTGCGCCATGTAAATGAAAAGTTGTCACCGCTTGTCGAAGCCGTTACTGACGGTCGTCCCGCAGAAAATACTAGTGTTTGTATATTCTATTACAGTCGGGTGTTATGGCCGTTCGTTATGTTAGACGGGTAGTTGTAGCAACAGTTCGTCGATTGTCGTTAACTTGCTGGCATAAATTTTACTTTTTAAATAGCCCCAAAGTAAAAAGTTAGAGACACTTAAATCTAAAGAACGAGGCGGCCACTCCAAAACAATATTTTTCATGAAATGAGCTTCATACGATAAGCACGCACTGTTTTCACAACTGAACGATTGTTTTCAATGTAAAGTGCTACGATTTCAGCGAGTTCTTTCGGTGTGTATTGGCTTATATTTAAAATTTCACTGAATGACGTTTCAGAATCATGAACATTTGCCAAAATTGAAATACTTAAGGTCGAGATGGTGCACCCTGTACATATTATCGTTCTTTGGAACTCCCCACGGCCTGAGAGGGCTCTAAAACCTTTAAAGAAGCAAAATACCTGCTTACAAATTAATGTCTGCTGCTGTGGCATCTCCTGGTGAAAAGGTTTTGCGGAGTTTAGTGACACCGTCCATACTAACGTATCTACTCCAGCCGTTCAGTTTAATTTAGGATTCCCATCTCGGATCATATATATGTATGTGTCTGTATGTATTACATCTTTCTTATTTTCGCATTTGCAGTCATTAACTCTTCCTTTGCTATTTCTAAAAAAATCCCCTTGTTCTTTACAACTTTACAGGTTGCTAGCATTAAGCTACACGCCACGTGTTAAATTAGCGTGAAACGTTTACAGTGTGCAGATAAGATGAAACGCTGTAAGAAAGGAAATCAATTTCCACAAAACACAATTTGAGAATGCAATAAAACGAAATAAATTAAGCTCAGATGGCGTATGGCTACAGAGGACAGTCTACTGGCTACTTCTGTGCTTAAAAGAAACACATGTCCGTCCAACCGTCCGTCCGACCATCAGCATACCTCCTGTCTAGCTAGCCATCAGCTCGGTATCTGTGCATTTGTAATCTAAGCTGACAGGAACATATCACGCATGCGCACCCAACGCACCAAAAACATCACAACATTTGTGCGAAGAGTTGGTGGAGAGTTGCAGAAAATTGCACAGCGCAAAGCAGCCATAAAAACCGAAACGAAAAGAAACACAGCAAGCAAAGCATGTGCAGTCCTTAAATGGTTGGCGCAGTTATAATAGCAGCGACTGGCAACCGATCAGTTGAAAACGATATAGCGCTGACGACGGCACGCAGCCAACCGGCAGGGATCTTAGGCCAGCCATAACGAGAGCGAGAAAACGAAAACGTAAAATTTGCAATTAAAAACAAAAAGAGAAATAAAAGCGATAATAAAAACGAAGCAAAAACAGCAGTTCGCCAATAAAAATGATTCTTTGCTGTGCGCGGGCGAGCGGAAGAGCCTTTGGCGATTGGCACGCGCTATGAGCTGAACGCAACCAGAGTGCAGTTTGTGTTGTCGGCAGATGGCAGATGGGGCTTGCATGCGCTCAATACTGCTGCTGGCGTGTCCATTGCGTGCAGACGCGTGAAAAACACGAGTAGTCACGAGGCCTAACTAGCAGCGCGACGACATTCGAACTTAATGCGGTTATATTTTGTGGAACCGGTTTTTCGGTTTTCCCTCTGCAAATAGCATATGAATATATGTATGAGTATGTGCGTGTGTCATGATGCAATGCAGCAATAAGTCGCTATTAAGCTTAAAAGGCAAGTGCAATAAAAAATTCGCCAGTGTAATAATTTGTAATAAGACAATCTACAAGACGACAGGGCACCTGAATATGGCTCTTCTTGTGTGTGGACTTCTCTTTTTTCTTGGCCAGAGACTTTTGTAATACTGCAATGAACTGTCAATCATGCAACATTTATGTTCTCGTATATATTATAATTAAATTTAAAATATTTTTTAGACTCAAATTTTTTGGGGAAAAATTATTTTTAACTTCAATCCCAGCTTCCGACTAGCCGCCCACTGGTAACAATATACGTAAGAGAAGCCAAGTCCTTTTCGAATTGATTTTTCCAATTGACTGGAGATATTCCTAACGTCTGGTCTTTGTTTGTACTTTGCTTTTCAATTTACCTACTTAGTCCCAAGTAGCCCTATTGGCAATAGCGATTCTGTGTTGGATATCAAGGCTGATATTGTGGTTGGAGTTGATGCTGATTCTAAGATAGACGAAAATATGAACGACAACAAAGGTCCTGACTGTCCACAGAGACGAGAGAGCAGAGTAACGAATGAGGTGTCTTTCTGCTTAATAATGGAAGAAGAGTTGACATGTGTCGATCTCACGGATCTTTTCCAAGATTTGACGAATTATGAATATTTGGTCAATATCCTAAAAAAGTCGGCTTTGGTTTTAAAATCTTTTGTAACTTGCTGCTCTTTTTCTGTGAATTTGCGAGCATTACCCTGTCGGCCATACGCAGTAATTTCGGTTTCTAACTTTTTTTAACTGCGAATGCGTTTTCCTTCACTCCTCAGCCCTCAGTATCTTCCGAGATATACACCTATCCTACCTATATTATCTCTCCACTACATTTCGGCATTGCTCATTGTACAAACAATCCTTAGTGTCAGATATGAAGCCCAATAATAAACCAGCTGGTTGTCGGTTGTGTGTTGCAGCTTTTCGACCTCAAACCTGATGTTTGTCGATGGGCATTTTTTGCTGTACAGAGGAAGATAACGATCCGAAGTGGTGTTAGGCCATTGGAGCATATGCACATTTAGTACATTGAAAGCATGTCTTCCGTTCCTTACATAGTAGTAAATTTCAGAAGGACCAACTTTCTTCCGTCCTTGTCCCGTACTTCTTCAACAGCGATGATTCCAACCAATAGTCCTACAAAAATATTAATCAGTTGGGCAGGGGCAACATCCTAACTAAGGGACATTCCAAGCGCCTACCCTCCAATCATGATCTTTACAACGTTTGCAGGGTAGCCGTTGGGTCACTCATTTTATGTTTTTTATTGTGGTAGATCTTGAACTCTATGAAAAAGGTAGAACATCCATGGTTTGAGCACCGGACATGGAGACATCCCAGAACTAGCTAAAAAGAAACAGTTTTAACTGCGCACGACGAAGGCATTCTTCTTTTCTCTGGAAGATACTTCCTAAGACCGCCGTTCACCAATGAGGTATTTTTTATTGGCGGCAAAATATTACATGCTAACTAGTTACATCTGAGAAGAGAAGACATCAAAATCTCTACTCTTTCTAAACCGGTGTAATAAGCGGAAACAGTCTTATGATAACTGACGGTAAGAGGATAGGCTACTTCGGTAACATCTGATGTTGCAGCTGCATGCACCTGGACGAGGAGGAGTTGACAGAGCTTATCTCTGCCACTGCCCAGCCCTCAGTGCCCTCAATGCCCTCAATGCCCTCAGTGCCTTGCAGATCATACACACTCAACAACTAGCTAAATAAGGGCGGCATAACTTCTATTGCTAGGACAACAAAGCTAGCCACACATAGGAACAAATACAAAACGGTTTGTGACCTGAATCTAACTTTGGACCCTTCATCCATAATTTTGAACAGAAATAAAAATGCTTTTCTACTATTGCTCTACTGCCGTCGGCATTTTTTTAGACCCCTTTTTATCTCACTTAATTTCTGCAGCAATCACAGATAAAATGGATTGAGCCCTTAGTTCACAATCAAAACAAACTCATTGTACTTTCCTTTTTCCCAAAACATTTTATCAATTTGTAGTTCCATTACGTTAACTAAACCAAAAACGGTTGCAGCAACACAAATAAAATTTAAACTCATTTGAATTTCCATAGTAATTCGAACTTACCTTCGGCCTTCTAAAACCTTTAGTTATAACTGACAATAAAGCCGACTAATTTTCTAAATATGAATGTATGTAACGCTCCTTTGAAAGAAGAAAAGCAAAGTTCGAAAATGAAATGTGAACTGAGAACAGAAATTAAGATGTCAAAAGTGAGGATAATCTTCCGGGGCTGAGCAGCAAAGCTATAGGAGTAAAGAAGACAATGCTGGAACGAATGCGTTAAAGGAAGGGAATCCAGGTATGAGTACATACTTACATAAATATGTATTCACTCAGGATGTCTGCAAATAATAAAACAATGATAACAAATGGAATTATGGTATGACAAAGGGCAAATGTGTGAAAGGCATAATTTTGGCATTATTTATCTCGTGTCTTATATACATATTTGAGTAAGTACAAACATAGATGTTTGTATGCATGACTGCATTTACCTCTGTGCGCCATCATTGTTGTTGGCCAGTGGTCGCTCCCTGGAGTTCGGTCATGCTTGCTGTGTTAATCAAAGCGGAAACATGTGTTTGTGTCGTCAAAAACAAGAAAGTATTTCTTGAGCAAATAAACTCGATTCATATGTATGTACCTATGTATGTATATACATATGTGAACCGCACAAAAGGATAATACATATAACACGGGAGTGAGAGCGGTGGTTCAAAAGTTGTAAAATGGAATGGAATAAATTTAAATTTAATTTCTCCCTCATTGCATATTATTTCGAATCAATAATTTTTGAACCTCGATAGCTTTTTTCTCAAAAGATGAGCCAAGTTCAGTTCTTTCGACTTCTTTGACTTCAGGACCGGTTCGAAGATATGACTGCGTAAATAAATTCTTAAGATGTTGTTCTTCTGGATTGGAGCCTATTGTTCTGTATAAATCTGAAAAGCGGAAAGCAATTGCAGGGCATGTAAACTAGTGTTTGTTCAAGGGTATAACGAAAGATCGAATCACTTAGGCAAGCATCGTCAAAGTTCTTTACGAACGGCCGAATCTTCTGACTGTGAAATCAACCGGCAAATTCAAATGAATATGGAATCAAGAAAAGCAATGAAAAACTCTTCCCTCTCCATCTTGTTAGGAACAATAGCCTTCGTAGATAGAACTCAATAGGCATAGTTCCTTGAATGAGCGCCAACATAACTTAACAGTAAAATGAAATGTGAGGCCTAAAGAGATAGAGGTGAGTGAAGTGCACCTAGATTTTTTTTAATGCAGGGACCTGCATTGTCCTGATTTTAAAAGCGACACTTCCCTAAGCAGAAGCCAATTACCGCTAAGTCGGGTGTTCTTTTCAGGTTGCTGTAAAAATAATTTCTTTCGCAAATTTTCTCAAGTGCAAAGTTAGACTGGGTTGAAGAGATCGCTAGATATTAGCTCACTTAGGCTCCAAAATGTGCCCATAGTAATACCACTGGAAATCCTAATAACCCCAAAATCGCTTGTTAAATAAATGCGTAATGTTTGAAAAACTGAGGAACATCTGCTATTTCGCCCAAATCTCCAAAGTTTACTACTTCAAGAAAAACAAAGCTACTCGTAAAGAAAGTATCCCAGGGATCCAACTCCTCTACAACTCCTGTAGAAGACGTTTGATAGTACGCTAATCCTCTGTGTGTACTCAATAGAAGCTATTTTACAAGAAAGCCTCTAATAGATTTAGCGACGTAAACTCTAATGATCCTCTGGATATATTGTAACCATTGAGACTTTTCTATCTAGGCGAAGGGGAAAGGAAACTGCCCTTCCTCGCTAGCTAGTCGGATATTAGGTTCGGAGAGAACTACTTGGCAATTAAGAGGTATTAAGCAATGTATAATATTCCAAATTTTCATAATACAAAATCCAAGCCTGTTAATTCTGTCTGGTAGTCCGTAAAGATATAAACATATTTAGCTGAAAGTAACAGTAAGGACTTGCTAATACTAAGCTCCTTTGAATAGACTCTCCACCGACTTTGTTATATTGTGCTGGCTTCTATTCAGAATATTTACCTTGCAGTCTTCCGCAAAATTAGTGAAGGTTAAGCTAGAGTCCGTTCTTTATAGTAGACGGAACCTTATGAAAATTTGAGGATGATTTATCAGTTTTCATTCAACTTTTGTAATATTACCATAGCACAAGGTATTATGCAACTGCCATTCGGAAGGATTGTACGAGTGTATTTCTGACATGAATTAAAAGCTACTCGCAAATGCCCATGGGCCGTTCGAAGGCGGCTTAAAATAATATAAATAGAGGTATAAATACAAATGTCAAAGGTGAATGGATCCAAGACGGCATTCATAACTTCGGATGGCATAGACTGCAATGCGCCATGGAAATTAGAAGTGGTTGACTTTTTCTCGACGTTAACCAGCAGTGTTGCGTCTAGGCAGGTTTAGAAGATGCGAGTTCTGTGACTACTAATTTTTCTGCGCAGAAAGAGTACCATGTATTTTACAATCTTATGCCTTCTAGTACAGAGAACAAGTTCCATCTTCTGTAGATTAACCCCTAAGCATCGATACTCCCGTGGGCTCAGGCCTTATGAAGTCAGGGATGACGTAACTGCGCTATATTATCGAAGGCCCTGTTCTGACCTGGTTTCATGAGAACTTGTGATTTACAGTGTCTCTAAGACCTTTCATTCTGGGTGTTGTTTGGAAATTACATTGTTAGTAAAAGTAAAGTGAAAACAACCAGACTCCGACGTCTTTACTGATAAAATCATAACTCATTTCAATGACAGTGCTGAATTGGCTAGGATGACCCTAAAAAAAAGGAAAATCTAAAGGATCTAACACTGAGCTGAGTTGACCCCATCTTTCCGATATAATAACCTTAATACTAACTTTATGCTCGCTAGTAAGTGAAGATGTTGAGAGACTTGATCTTAATGCTTTGAATCCTTACGTTGGATTTTTGTTATTACTTTAACCCATTCAATAAAACCAATATTATTTATAATTAAAATATAACAATAATTATATGTGTACTTAATAAGCATAATAATAAAACATAAATGGTATTTATGTACATCCGCTTATGACGAGCACCACTTCCCATTCAATCTGTGGCTCCTAATCAACCACATATTTTCTTAGAATCTTCTTGTGAACGCGTCATCACGTCACTCAATTCGACGTGAGCAATGACGTACACGAGGTTTTATGGCAAAGTGTTGACGTCAAGTGCGTTGAACATTCATTTGAGGTAGTAACGTCATAGCTACGCAGTCAGCTTTTGTGGTTGATAGGCATTGGATACACAATTATGCTTAACGAATATTCATATTATTCTCTTAGAGTATGATTAATGGTTGTTATTATGCGGCATTGGGAGCCATTTAGAATTTTGGTAAATCTTCCCCTTCCAGGAGCTTAGGGGCTTTTGGGTTTGCAGCATAGGAACGACTTTCTCTGTCGTTATTAGATGATCGCTTATGTGGTCAAAAAAGCTCCAATTACTTACATAATATATTTCTTTCAGAACAAAGTCGTGAAGGAGATATAAATCACATGGTGCCGGTAATAACACTCCTGCACCAAGCTCGAAAGTAAGAGAAAGAAAATTAACCCTTTGGGTAACTTTTTCATAGGTAACGAAATTTTATTGTACTAGGTGGGGTGAAAAGTAACCTTCTTGACCGACAGAATGATATATAAAATCAATACGGTGGAAGCGGAAGCAATTGGAGCCCTAAGTCGTTTTTGTCCATACTCAACATGACGCCAAACACGTCAACAAGAATCAGCTGTCAAAACAAAACTAAGGGCAGTATCGCACGGAAATTTGGCATGTCTGCCTAAATATGAACTCACTACAAGGCTCTATAACCATTTCTGCGGTAGCAAGGCGTTCTGGCGGTCAAGGAGGTTACTTTTCACCCCACCTAGAAGATGTTAATCAGTTTTTTTGGAGTGTGTGTTTCTTTAATTTATTCACTGTCATCTGGATCCAAAAATTTTCAAGAAAACATATTATTTGTAGTATTTGCTAAACTACTTGTTAAAACGTCTCCGACAGTTTAAACTAAGCCGACTCCAGATGGCAAGGCACTCCCTGCTGAGGAGCGACCGCAGTCAGAAAAATTAATTTAATTGTTTATGTACATTTAATTTTCAGCTTACAAACAGAAGTTTTAAGCCACTTTTTAGTTTGAAAGAAATTTTTTTCTACTGGCCAAATTTTGAAGAGCGTATAACTTTAGTGGCTGACACATTAGGTGAACTACCTCATAGCGTCGGTTATGTGGACGGAACGGAAATCATACTGGGCAAAAAACTGTTCAAGATTCCTAGGTTTTCTTTTCCTGTAAACACATATACATACTCGTATTCCATGGAAACTCAAACCGCATGCGATCAAAAACTTAGAGTTCACCTTTTAACGCTCAGTTATCCCGGTAGTGTGTATGGCGAGCTTATTTATTATAATATTATAATATTTAATTTTTAACGGTTTTATTACTCATTTTGGCGCAGATACAACATACCGAATACCGTTCGGATTAATGTAAGAACGGTTTAATAGCTTGAAACAGTTAATAATTCTTGTATGTCAGTGGATTTAAACCTGTGGGGAAGATGAAGCTGAACAGCAAAATTGTACCACCAATACGGATGATTATTAAAAAATTTCGAGAAATGGACCAGGGACTGACCTTTTTTAAGAAATCTTATTTATGGTTCCATTTACTTCATATTTCGTACATAGCTGGCTTTTTTCTTAGATTAACAGGAAAACTACTCTTCTCTTCGGGAAGAGTACCGGGGACTATTCAAAAAGGCGCACTATACCTCTCTCAGGGAGGTGTACCAATGCCAATGGTAATACCGAAAATGTTGTATTCCCACAAGTATTAGGTAAATAAAGTTATGATAAAAAGATCTCACGTGATTAATTATTCATACATTCGATGAGTATTTGCGACGGCGAAGTTCAAGGACAATGAGTCGCATCAAACGGCAATGCTGTCAATCGATGAGAAGATTTCAGTCTGGTACGCTTGGATTTAAAATGATAGGAAAATAAATATAAAAGCCATAAGTCCAAAAAATAATAAATTTTTTATTTATTCTTAACAAATAAATTTTTTAACGATAAAACTTCAATGATTAATTGAAAATGTACCGAACGGTTCCACTTGAGTAGGAAAATCTAAAAATCGTAATAATTTGTTTTAAAACGTTCAATACCTGATTATCTTAAAGGATTATGTAAAACAATTGAGGCCACTGAAAAAGGTAGCAGAAGTAGTTTACGTAGTAAAAGTCAGGGATTTATGAAAATGGATCACCTAACAACCGCACAACGCATCAAAATTGTTAAAACCTATCAAACGTGGGAATGTTTCGTGCTTTAAGAGAAAATTACTGTTATGGTTTAAAGAAATTTGAAGAGATTAGTTAGAGATATTGTAAGAACAGTGCATCTTCGTTTTGTCGATTCCACCTCAAATCCCACTTCTATAAGTGAACGTGTAGCGGAAGACCTAAATATGCCTAATTCTCGACGTTCTCAAGAGCTGGGACTTTCTTGCTGCACAATATGGCGTATTTTGCATTTGGACTTGCTTGACTTAATGTCCAGATCAAACAACAACTGAAGCCAGCTGACCATTCAGAATTTTTTTTTTTATAGTTAATTTATTTTACAATCTGTCGGTTGACAATAAGTAAATTATACTATAACTTAGATTTACATTGATGCATTAAGTGCAATTTGTCCTAAAATTAAGGTAGGTATGTAATATATTTATATATTATTTTAAATTGTTTTTTTTTTTTAGGATCTGAATGGCAAGTCTAGAGGGTGCAGACTTTGTAGTCTTCGTGCTGAACATTTTTATTTCGTCTATAACCATGGGTGTTTTTAGATCTTTATGTAAATGAATATTTTTTATGTACCAGGGTGCATTCGTTTTTAATCGGAGTGTTTTTGATTGAAATCTTTGTATCACATCTATACTGGTTCTACTCGCTGTACCCCAGATTTGAGTTCCGTAAGTCTACATTGGTTTCAACATCGTTTTATAAAGAAGCATTTTATTTTCAAGGCTAAGTTTAGATTTGGGGCCAGGCATCCAATATGGTTCATTTTTCTGGTTTTAATCTTGAGCTGCTTTCTTTTGACTCTAATATGTTCACGCCCAAGTTAATCTTTTAGCAGTCCGAGATCTAGGAATTACGGTTTGATTGAGGCTGAGGTTTGGACACTCTTCTTTCCTAAGTGTGAAGGTGACATGGACAGATTTTGAAGCATTTACCGAAATGTTCCATTTGGTAAGCCAGTTTTGTAGTTCATTCATTTGCCTTTGTACAATTTCTGCAGCCTCGATTGCAGAGAAAGATGAAGAAAGTATTGCATAAGTAGCAACAGTTATATTGGTGTCCTCTATTATTGGCATATCTGCAGTATAAATCATGTAAAGTGTTCGACCCAATACACTACCTTGTGGAACTCCAGCATTTACCTCGTATATGTCTGAAACTGAATCTTGTATTTTGTATTTTAATGTAGCAGTCCTGAATGGCAGACTCTGTCAAATGCTTGCTGGAAATTGAGAAATATTGCACAACATATCTTTTTTTCCTCCAAACTGCTAAGTATTGTTTTAACTAAACGATAACATTGCTCCGGAGTGCTATGCATCTGCCTAAAACCAAATTGATGACCTGGAATAATCGATTGTCTTTCTAACTCTGGCAGTAATCTTCGAAGAAATATTCTTTTGAGTATTTTCGAGAATATTGTCAGTGGACTTATTGGCCTGTACGAGGATAACTCATTTTCGGGTTTCTGTGGCTTTGGTACCATCATTATTTCAGTACATTTCCACTGGGTAGGAAAGTGGCTAAGCCTAAAGCTACAATTGAAAATCATCACTAAAAACAATAAACATTTTTTTGGAAGTTGCTTAATTGTCAAATCATCAATATTATCATAACCAGGAGACTTTGTACTTTTCATTCTAGAAATTTCAGCCTGAACTTCTGAGATTTTAACGAAGAGCCTGGTGTTATCCATTGGACACGGGGAGTCGATACAAGCTTCAACACTCTGTCGTTGGTTGTCACTGTTAAAATCAAATGGTTGAAATGTGGTTTTAAGATGATTGGCAAGCGCGTGTGCTTTACTTTCATTTGATTTACACCTTGAGTTGTTAACATCTCTTATGGGGATTTGTCGTAATATTGGCCTTTTTAAGTATTTTGTGGCCTTCCAAATGTTATATTCATCGTCTTTTTTTGAATCAACATTTTTAAGATATTCCCCGATCGTCTCTTCTTTCATTTCAGCTAGTTTATGTTTAAGTTCCTCGATTGCTTTGTTAAGTGCTGTTTTGTCATGTGGATTTTTGCTCAGATACCGCATCAGTATATGGTAGCTTATTTCTATATGGTTGCAAAGTTTTGTTGTGAATGTGAGATGAAGCTAAAAAGGTGGCTTTATGTACTTTGTTGGTGAAGTTGTCCACATCATCATCTAAGTCTCTATTCGAGTTTATCTCCATGTTGAGATTTATATGAGATTCTAGCTAGTCTTGAAATAATTTTATGTTAGATTTTTTATTTAAATTACGTAGTATCCGAGTAGTAAGTATTGTTGGTATATTAAAATTAATAATTAGAGCGGAATGGTCTGAGCTGAGGTCGTCATTATTAGTTATTTTGAGAAGATTTGAGTCAATGCCAGAGTAAACTGCAAAATCAATTACATCAGAAGTTTTGTTAGGATCTGTAGGCCAGTAAGTGGGTCCGCCTGTGGATAGAACGCTAAAGTTATTTTCTGTAATACATATATACAACTCGCGACCCTTAGGATTAGTTAAGCCAGCCAGAAATCTGGAGCCCAATTGATCAAAAACTGTATTAAATGCTTGCTTGTTTAAGTTGAAACGAGGAGGTAGATACAGTGCTGTTATGACACTTGAATTTCGACAGACGTTGCTTGAATTTAAGGTAACGATACCGACTTCAGTACTTTGTAATTTAAAGTAGACTTAATAATAATAGTAGAACCGCCATGTGCTTTACCGTCAGGATGATTACAAGTAATGACATCAAACCCCTTTATTTTAAAGTAAGACTTGTTGGTAAAGTGTGTCTGGGATATCATGAGTATATCTATGTTTTTGGTTAAGATAAAATATTCAATTTCTAATAAATGGTTACTAAGTCTGTAAAGGAGGTCAACATTGTCATCAGTGCTGAGGTCAGCTCAACTTGTTTAGAAATCAGTGCTTGTAACTTTTCTAAGTTGTTTTGGCTATTTGTGGAAGAGCTTGCTTGTCCTTTTGTGATATTTGTATAGGTGGCATTATTGTTGTAAAATATTGGACCGAAATTCGAAGAATTAATTGTATTCGATCGCGAGTTGTTAGGAGCCGACCTAAATGAATCTCTTTTAGAGACTAGTTCCTGATAAACTTGACAGCCCTTATAATTGGCTGTATGATTCTGCAAGCAGTGTACACATTTGGGTGAAGTATCAAGAAGTTTTTCGCATACAGCTGACGTATGGTCTAGTCCGCACTTCACACATCTAAATGGTTTTTTACAATACCGTTTGGTATGTCCAAAATCCTCACAACAATGACATTGCACTAAATCATTAAATTTTCGAGGTGGCTCAATTTTGATTACTGCATTACATAAACGATTGACATCAAACACACTTTTGTTGTTTGTTGATGGCTCAAGATCAACAAAAACACTGACATGAGCATTTTTGTTGCTTTACTTTTTGCGTTTTCAGTATTTCTCACAGTATGGCCCTTCTCCGCTTAGGCTAGTTTGATGTCGATTGTTGGTGTAGAATAATGAATGTTTTAATGACAATTTTGTACGGTTTATCTTCCATTAACTGATAAGTGTTGTAAACTAAGTTTTTATCGTCTAAAACTGCCACTAGTTTCCTGTAAGAATCGCTTTTAATAGGCATCACTCGGGCCACTTGCCCATCTCTGCCTGATTTGTATGTAAAGTTGTCTCTAAAAATTAAAACTGAGAAACTGGTGATCCTTTTATTTATGTCATTAACATCTAGTATGAAGATCGGTGGTGGTTTTTGAGAGATACTCTCAGCAGCCGCTGATTCTCGTTCAATTCTATTATTGTTCGAATTAGAGATGTCGTCTTGTTCACTCGTGTCTAGGGCAGAGAAGCGGTTTGACGTATTTGGTATATTGTTTGATTTTTGTTGTTTTTTTTTTTGCAAAATTAGATACTCAGTATTTTTCCGCTTAAGTGCTTTCTGTTGGTACGTGTTTTGCCAGCCTCCGCTGTCATCACAAATACCGCCCGATTCAGCGTCCTCGTAACCCAAGATTTGCTTTTACTTGTTGTTTTTTCTTTCGCTTTTAGTTCACACGATTATTTGTTTGGAAAAATGCAAGTTCGATTATAATGCAGCAATTGATATGAATTTGACCGCACTCATTGAATTCACGATTGGAACTGTGATCATTCAGAATGCTGCACAATCGGAGAAAAGGGATCATTAGAGAAAAAATTAAAGTAGCAAACAGAACATATTTTGTTAATTTTTCCTAATTAGCATAGACGACTATAAGGTAACCAGATAACCGAAGAACGCCTTATTGAGATATGATTTTTCAAAGCTGAGTAATCTCGACAACATTTGTCAACTAAATGAGTTCGTTATTTCAGTCAAAATATTAGTACAATTAATCCTTCGTTTACCAGTTTTGGTTGTTTTTTTGTTTAAGAAATAATAAACGTTCAAATTTTTTGTAAAAAAAAGTGTTTTTTTTTTTTGGAAAATTATCAATTTTCTTTGGAACATAACTTTTTTACACATCACAGACCGACGAAATACTTAATCTTTAATAAAGCGAATGCTACCAAACATATCTGCAGAGTTTTCCATTATATTAGGATATCACAATTTGAACTCATCTATTCAGACCAAAATTAGCTAAATTTATATGAAATTTGTTTTGCAAATATTTTTAGATTTTCCCAGTAACAGTTCATGCCATTACGAGCTCAAAAAATTCAAATTCGCTTAGTGAGCCTTGATTGGGTTGTCTTATTGAAATAAAAGTTTCAAAGAGTTCAGGTTCAACCAACCAGCTATAGAATTCAGATGCCAAAATTCCAGGAGAGATTATGCATACTGGTACATATATTTAAAAATATAAAATGCAATAATAACTGTTTTTTTAAGATTTGGGTCTAGAAAGGTAAAAATGTGTTAATAAGGGTTTCTATATTTCATGAACAAATGAACTTTTATGTACCGCATGCTTTTTTTGCGATTTTTATAGTGGTCCGATCTGGCCGGTTCCCTCTCCCCCTTATTAACATAAAAATCATACAGAAAAAAGTTATCAGTAAGTTTCACAAAACAATTAATGAAATTTCCTATTCGGTTTTATAAAGTTTTACAAGGAAAGAGTACTTCTTTATTGATTAAATTTGCTAAATTTAGGTTATCATAAAAACGTTTTCACACTGTAAGGACTTTGAATTAACCCGAATCAGTTGGAAAATGAATAATAATTGCAATTACTTATCAATAAGATGATGTTTAAGAAATTTTGATTTCCGACTGTAGGGTGAATAGAACTTATAAAAAAAATAAGTATATATTAAAATTTGTAAAACAATCCTTCCTTGAACAATTCTAAATGAAATGTCCATCTTTAAAGGAAATCTCATCAGTAATATAGAAAATACAGGATCAAATAATCAATGACCCTAAGCAATTTCCCGAAAAAGATAACAAAGAAGCTAAAACTACAAAGCAAACAATTCAGTTGATTTTTTTATTCATTTATTTTAAGAGCATACCAAAGTATGAATTTCATATAGTGAGATAAAGCTTTTGAAAATATTTCCCCCAAATACTTTGAAGTCTGGTGTATCAGCTTCTTAAATTATCTCTTGAAAAATAAATTAATAGCCGTCGCTATTAAAAAGCTCAAGAAGTGTTTTAAATAAATGCTCATGTGGTTTGCCCAAAGTAATTATTTACTATGCCAAATATCTATTGAAGTTCATTGGTCATCTTGAACTAGCTGTAGTACAATAATTTGCTGCAACAATTTAAAAGACAAAATATGTCTACTGAAAAGCCAGCGTAGATATTAGTTGGATTGAGTGGAAAACTTGTTTTTGATATAATTTCGTGTTTCCCTATACCCCTAGTTTACGGACTGCCATTCTCAAAAGGGTTCGAGTCCTGGTCCGACCAACATCAAAATTGACAGAAAATTAATTTTTCTAATTGCGGTCGGCCCTCGACTGGTAATACCAAGCGCTCCATGGTTATTTCTGACATGAAAAGTCCATAAATTTAAACCAATTCAATTTGCCGTTATTGAAATAAAGTAATCTATGAAAAAGGAGCTGCAACTAATGAGCAATAATAAAAAAAATTGCTTTGAAATTGGAAGATTTTAAGATTTCGCTCTCAGATAAGAGGTTTTTGGTCAAAACGGATTCAGCCATTATAACTAAATATTGAAATAAGCAAAAAAAAACAAAACAGAAGGTTTCAAGTTTTATTTCGAAATACATATATTTTATTTTAAAACAAATTTATAGATATATACGTGTACATACATACATATATTTCTTTAAACACATTTTTAACATTTATATTTTCATTTTAAGACATAAATATGTACGTATATATATATTTTTTAAACACTTATGTTTAACTTTAACATCACAAAAACATACACTTTTTATTTGCGCTCAAGATTTTATGCGCTTTGCGTCTATTTTCGGCCAAACGTTGTTCTTTTCTATATATACCATAGTGGAAACATACACATTTCTGCTGAATTTAGAATTTTTTATATTTTCAGAAAGATTTAGTAAAGTAAAATTCCATGCATAATCATCAGTATTTAAAAATGCTACATTTTTCGTAATGTAGTTAAAATTGTTGTTAACGACGATGATTTAATTTTGTTTTGTCTTGAAGATTTAATATGCCCATATGTTATTTACCTTGTCAGTTAAACGGGTTTCTTCGCCCTGCGGAAAAGACAAACGAGACAAAAGAGATAACAGAATTTTAGTTATTTTAGTTCAGAGAGAACGGAGCAGCTGTTCAAACACGTATACACTGCCAATGGTCAAGAGAGCATACATAAGAGTCAAGAGTTAATGGCTCATTAAAACTTTTGTCTCCTAACCTCACTCTGCTTAACGAGTTCGGGCTTACCTCGGTTGCCATAATAGAATTCATTACATTTGCAACAAATTTATCCCCAAGGTTCATCGGTGAAGTTGGATTTTTGGACCAGTTGGACTCTGATGTTTCATTGCTGTAGGCAACACTTTGACTTGGCATAAACATGTTCCGAATATCCGTTGAAATTGAAGGCGAGAAAGTGAATGAATTAAGCGCCGACGGTATCTTAGGGTGTATGCCATAGTTTTTTTTTAAACCTGTTGGTCCCCATTGTTTTTGAGTAATGACACTTTCAGTCGGCCTTGATGAACCTGGTGAGCGTTTACCTTTGAAAAGCCTCGGCCATTGTATATCATCATTTCGCTTCCCCGCAACATACGGAATGTTTGGCGATATCGTTGCTGTTTTGTTCATGCCGGCTATTTTCGGTACGGTTGTTGGTGGAGTAACCATATTTTCCTGTAACGCTGTTTGATTGTGTATATATCGCAAGCAAATGTCTATAGCGCCTTTGAGTTTCATGACTCTAGCTCCTCTTAACAATTCATCAGCATTAAGAGCATTTACAATAAGTTCGCCGGTATAACAGTATTTTACAAGTTCGTAAAATGTACCCACAAAAATGTCATCAATATAAATTAGTTTCTTCTCGCCCGGAATTACAGAGAACAAAGCTTGGAAATAAACGCTAGAAGCTGCCAAGACAATCTGATGAGCCCTAACACTGCGGATAAACATCCAAATATTGATATGTTATATAGGTGTTCATATATGTATGTATGTAGGTGTAAATAGAAAAAATAACAAATGCAACAATCGAGAAATTTCCTTGAAACTCACCGTTTTACACCGCATCTCCAAGCAAAGATCACATCGGTATATAAATTATAATTCCAAAATTCCAAAATTTGGTCGGACATTTTCAATACGAATTTATTATCTTTTGGAGTAGCACCATTTATGGGGTTCGGATAAGCCATTGTTGATTATCCTCGAGATTTGTAGACCTTTTAATATCAAACACATAATTAGTTTGCGAAATATGTATATATGTATGTATATGTACTCGGTAACGGTGAACATATATTATACATATACATATGTACATATTAGCATTTATATGTAAATACTCACCTTTTCCTATTAATTTTTCCTTAAAACAAATATGTATCACTTCAATGCGTGCAAGCGGGAAGTAATGGATTTTGTTTTAATTTTATAATATTTAATATTAAAATAATTACCTATCACATACATAAATTGACGTACTAATTACAATATTTATTCCAAAACATTCAACAGTAAAAACGTGACCGGTCGCTTCCACCTACAAAAGGCACTGATGAAATCGCTATAAGTTTAAGCACGACAGAGTGACTTTTTTTTAAGGCCGTTAAAAAGAAAATCCGTTTTAAAATTACGTATATACAACAAAAATCTTAATAATTGTAGTTGTTAGGAGTGAGGATTGGCAAAGAACGTATGGAGGCGATGTTTGAATACCCACCGTTTGTTTGCGAAACTTACATATAATATTTATGCATAAAATAAACGTAAAATTATGTATAAAAAATATTAAAAAAAAATTCAAAAAAATATGTGTTGCATAATGTATAAATTATATGTATGTATATAAAATTATATAAATATAAATATAAAATTAAAAAATACAGAAAATATTTGTAAAATATAAAAAATAAAATGAATTATATTAAAAAATTATATAAATATATTTAAAAATTATGTAAACATATACAAAAGAATGTGATGAATTTTGAAATAAAAAATGCAATCATATAAACTTTTATAAATCTATGTAATCGTATATAAAAATTCAAATTAAAATATAAAAAGGAAAAAATAGACACAAAAAATTAAAATGCATTAAGAGATCACTTAAAAATATTTCAGAGAAATATTAACATCCTAAAAAAATAATCAATGAAATAATGAGAAATAAGTAAAAATATAAAAAACGAATTGTGACTGTACCACAAATAGATTTTTTTTTAGAAATTTGGGCTAGTTGTTGATTAAATAGCATGCCATGGAGCGGGGTTTTTTCCTTAAATATTTTTAAATTACTTTAATTTTGTAAAACTGCATTTGGCTATCTTTAAATCAATTTGTCATAATGATTGTATATTGAAAATGCCCTATGTATTTATTATATGTACGTACAATGCATTACGGGATTGACATCACTAAGTTATCAGGGAATGAAATCGAATCAAACTACTCAATCCACAATCGTACATATGCATATACAAACATTAGTTTGAACACATGATAACTTAGCTCCAAATAAGACAACTTACTACATTTAAACTTTGAGTGCATATTTACTAACGGTACTTAAATACATGTATGTACTCAAGTGTTTTGTTGCTGTGAGCCGAGGAAATTTTTGTTTAATATTTGAGAAATATGGAGGATAAACAAAAGAGAAATTATAAAAATAAAATTATGTATAAAATATATTTTGTTATATACATACATATGTACATATATTGCTGCTAATAAAAACTTTTGGAGAGAAACGAAAATGAAGAAATTAGTTTTGTTAGCACTTACCAGCATGGAATGACATTGTAACAGCTGTATATTCAATGGGTTTTAATACCAGTAATATCTCAAAATTAATTTTTTAGAAGAGACCCAAAAGGACTACTAAAATCTTTTCATTGAAACTATCAATCCCGTGGAACTTCTAATAAATTGTATGCTCTTAGACGCATAGCCCAATGACTCTTCAAAGCCACTTTGATGTTTCAGTATCAAGTCTAAGAAGATGATTCAAATCAACCATTATGTTACTCACATTTTCTTTTTTCTTCTACTCTACGTGTAGATTGGTAATGTTCATCTCTAGAGCGAAGGTACTCTACTGTGTGATAGATCAAGAAGTGTGTTTTGTTATATGAATCATATAAGTAAAAATATATTTTTAGGCGTTCATCTGGACTCCGACTGTAGGAGAAATAATTTTCAAAAGTTTACTTTTAAACAATTTTGCAATTTTCTTAATTTATTTAAAAAAGTCCATACTAGCAGCCTTGACCTTCTCGGAAAAAATCAAAACCCTCTTGGTTTCGCTCTTAGAACCGTCAGTAGATGCAGCGCGATCGATCACCTGAGTCGTTATGTTTTTGACTGGTTGAGCTATTGCTCTTTAGTAAAAGTAATTGTTGTACTATCACTAAAAAGACATTAAACTGAATAATATGTTACATAAGTACGTTTTACAGTACTTTTTTTTCTTAATTGCGAATGTTTATTTATTCTGTTTACCAATGTTTCTATATCATACAACTTGAAAAAAGTATAAAAATAAATATTTCTGATTTTGACCATTTGTTAGAAATGTTTCCACCTAAAAAATGTTTAAATGGGGTATCGGCCTGATCATATCTGCTAGTTTATCGAGCAATAAATCGTTCGACATATCACTTTTTTGAATCGAAAGCACACTGCTATTGGCGTACCTAAATTAAGCGCGTATGGTGATATAGAATTCCTGTTGGACTACATAGTTCAGAGTTTGACAAGATTATGTTATCAAACGTTAGGCCTTCGTTTAAAGGAGGTGCTTTTCGAGTTTTCAATATCAGCGTTTTCGCTATATAACTATATAACTCATATAACTCACCATTTTCTCACTTGTATTCGTCGTCTCTTGTAATTCAGAAACGTATAAACGTTCGTTCGAAATAAAGGCTCCTCGTAAAAACCATCAGCCGTTCGGAGGCTGCTCAGTATAAACTGTAGGTCCCTCCATTTGTTGGAAACACATCAAGACGCAAAGCCACAAATTGGAAGAGGAGCTCGGCCGAAAATCGCTTCAGCGGTTACAAAGCGTCAATTATATATTATATAAGCGTTCGTTAAAAGTATTTTGGCTCGAGAGACGGGTAAAAAGATTGACTTGACTTCGACTTTACTTCTTAATAACCTTTAGCAACTATTGATAACACTGATTCTTCCCTTTGAGGGCTCCCAGATAGATAAAATTGCCAGGGCGCTAACTGGTTGTTTGTTTTCCAAATATATTTAGTCTTATTCTCGTGTTCTTCCACACCTATTCAACCTGCAGAAAAAAAAAAATAAAAAAAAACAATTTAATCAGGGCTCGCTTTTTGTAACATAGCACACCCTCTGATTTAGCTCTAAATGTTGTACATAACATATTAATTTATTAGGTGCATGGTTGAACTTCTGTTGACATCATAAGGAAGTCGTGTCTGTGTTTTCAACATTGCTGCAATTAAGCATCTGAAGAAATCTCAGTATGCTGCAAACGTAGAGTTTTCGACCATTTCCCGAAATGAAATCGTTAACGTTTAAACTGAATAAACTATTTTCTACAATATGATATTAACAGCATACTTTAACCTTAACGTTTGACTTTATCTGTTAACGATTTGATATTAACAACAACTATTCGTTTCGGGTGAGAACTAAATAAAATTTGATTTGATAACTGTTTCCAAATGTTTCAAACCAAACGATAAAAATTGTTTGATTAACCTGAAATTTATCGTTACGATGCAGCTTTGCTTCAGACAACGTGTCTTGCTTCGTTTTGCAATTCTCATTATCTTCTACAGTCGATCTCTCTTTGTTTGAATGCGTCTCGTCGTACCAGCTCTCCCATTTTGTTTTGAACCGAAATTTTGAGCTTTCAACTGAATATTTGTGATTAACATCGTCGTAGCACTTAAAAAACTCGTTCTTAGTCATACCTTCCAGAAGTAGGACTAGTTTTCTTCTTAGATGAAGCTATTAATCTAATGAAGTTACTTACTTGCCTTATTGGCGTAGATATGGCTTACGCGATTTTATCCGAATTGGATATACCAAGTAGAGCCTGGCCTTTCCAACGGAGTGGAGGTCTTCTTCTTCCTCTGATTTCACCGGCGGGTACTGTATCGAAAACATTCAGAGCTTGAGTATTGTTATCCATCCGGACCACATGACCTAGCCAGCGTAGCCGCTGTTTCTTGATTCACTGAACTATGTCAATGTCGCCGTATATCTCATACAGCTCATCATTCCATCGGCTGCGGTATTCGCCGTTACCAACTCGCAGAGGACCGTAAATCTTACGCAAAACTTTTCTCTCGAAAACACCTAACGCCGACTCATCAGATGTTGTCATTGTCCATGCTACCTCACCATATTACTATATGGGCAAGAACGATGAATGGCTTGTAGAGTTTGGTTTTCCAGACTGACATTGATGTTAGTGTTAATACTGGTTTCAAAATAGACGAAGTTATCCACGACTTCAAAGTTATGACTGTCTACAGTGACGTGGGAGGCAAGTGGCGAATGCGACGACTGTTTGTGTGATGACAGGAGATATTTCGTCTTGCCATCGTTCACTACCAGACCCATATCCTTCGCTTCCTTATCCAGTCTGGAGAAAGAAGAACGCACGACGCGGTTGTTGAGGCCAATGATGTCAATATCATTGATGTTTGCCAGCAGCTGTACACTCTTATAAAAGAAGATCTAATGAAGTTTCTGACTGGAAAACGAGTCGCCAAGGTTAGGTTAATATAGGGTGGCATTATAACTTGGAATCAAAATGCTTTCAGCCTTTGAAGTTATTTCAAATTAATATTCTACAATACTATTACTATTTACTATATTTCTTATTCTTACGTATATGTACTTATGTATATGAAGACACGAAATTAGAATCATTTCAAATTGTGTTTAGAATTTGTTTTGTAAAATTTCCCTTACAAATGTGTTTGTATTTCAAATACATACATACATACATATTTATTTGATATCCTGCATATCTTCCTGTTGCTATTTTTGTTGTTGTTGACATTAATGATGTTCATATGCCGTTGGCAACATAAAATGGGCGTTGGCTGTGTCAGTAAACTAAGCAACGAATTTCGATGACAGAAAAGTATTCTAAAACCACGTTGATGAAGGGCAATGGGCGTTAAGGAAGTGGCATAAAAGTAAAGTAAATATACACAAACACATACACACACACACACCTGTATACGACGCAAAGTTAAGGATAAAGAGCGGAAGCAAAAACGGCATACAAAATGAAACGACTTTGTAGGATGTCCTGATTTTCCCGACTCAAAGCACTTATATGATGGCGTCCTAAATGGGTCATAAAGGTTGTTGTTGTTTTGGTTGTGGAGGAGTTGAAGGTTTATTGAAGGTGATGATGCAATTGGTAGTGGTATGGAGTGTAGTAGAGTGAAGTGGAGTGCTTTGGCCGCTGATAGTTAGCGGGATATCTGCGCCGTAAGAACACAGTTCGTTGTTTGTTGTTTCCGTTGTACATTTATTCGCTGTCACTTTTACTTTAATACTTCAGTACTTCAACATTCACTCGCATCAAAAGCCTTTCTTTTTTGGTTTAAATATTTTTTATCATAACACTTTTCGTTGCATTTGTGCTTTGGCGGACGACTGACGAGGAAGGATAGATGATATAATTGGGTGGCTGCGAAGAACTAGAAGGAGTGAGTTTTAGATTATGTTTATGTATGTATGTAAGTTGTGCACTACACATCTATTTAACACACATACTTTCATATACCTATGTATGTATAACAAACTCTTGTTTTCTTTCTAAGTAGTTTCCTTTTATCGCCACTTCCGCCCAGAAGTGTATATATTATATGAAAACAGTTGCTTTCTTCACGCAATTCAGGCTGTTAAGCTGGCAATCCTCGATTAATACTTGCGTGTTAATTAAGCGTGTAATTGTATGATGCACAAGTACTTTCCAAGAAGTAATGGCCACGTGGAGTTCTCAGTTTGGTTAATATTTTCTTTGTTATTTCATTTAATATTCTTAAATTCTTTGCGGAAACTCTAATTTAGTTAATCACATGATTTTATTCTTCTTATTCTTATTTTTACCGAGTTCTGTTATGAAGTTGTTGTGGTAACTTTGAAATCAGTTCATTCACCAAGCAAAGCTAGTCCACTTGATCTTTTCTACGGAATGGAGGTCTTCCTCATCTTTTTCCTCCGTTTTTTTTTTAAGTTGAAGTATTTTAGTCCATCGGAACGACATAACCTAGGTAGTCAGGCCGCAATTTCTTAATTAGCTGTTGTTATTGTTGTGTTGTATTTCATACAGCTCAGCGTTCCACCATCTTCGGTATTCGCCAGCAAAGGCATGGCTCAATCAAATCTTATCTCTTCAAGAACCGCTCACAAAGAGATATATATATTAATAACAAAGTTACGTGATAGATTTCTCCAAAAGTTCATTTTCTACGAATGGTTGGCAAGTAAGCGACCGGTAGTACCAGAGAACGAAAAACAACCAATCAAAGCAAATCAAAATAGTCCAATTTCATATTTAATGCACATAAATAAAATTGATGTTTTTACAGATTGTCAAAGTATTATGTAATGTTAATATGTAATTTTATTATACTGACGTTCGGAGTTATGCTTACATACATAAATATGATTAACTCATTGTGTTTTTTCTCAGTTTTTCATTTCAGAACTCAATAAAAAATAGCATTATGTTGTAGAATGAAGCCAATAATGCCTATAATACTAATGTATATAATACATTACTTTCCACCCTTATTTTTAAAATGGTACGTAGTATACATATGTATATGTATGGTACATGCCTAAGACTGAACGAAAAGTATCGATATCTAAGATTTCAAAGATTGAAAAAATGAGAAAAAATGCTGCACCCTTAAGAGGTGTAACTCACCTTGGAATTATTTTCACAGGCAGTTCACATTTTTTACTTATTAAGATTATTGTATGAATGTGAGTGAGGGGCCAGGAAATAAGTAAAATATTTATATTCTGCTAAAAATCATATATGTACACATATACTAGGGGGAGATAATGCACAAACAACCTTGACACGGTGGCTCTCTTTGTAACCACTGAAGTGATTTTTCGACCGAGCTCCTCCTTGCTTGCTTTTTCTATTTATTTCTATCTTATCGTTTCGGGGGAAAACGAAATAAAATGTATTTTGATAACTGTTTTAATGATAACATTTCCAACTCCTTCAGACAACGTGTCTTGCACCCTTCTGTAATTGTCAATATCTTCTCCTTTTAACCCGTATTTTGAGTTTTCAACTGATTCATTGTTCAACCTGGTATTAAGGGCACCAAGAATGTGATTAACATCGTCATAGCGCTCAAAATTCGTTCTTAGTCATACTAGTACATATTAGTAGGACTAGTTTTCTACTTAGATGAAGCTAGTGATCTATTAAAATTACCGACTGGAAAACGAGTCGCCAAGGTTAGGTTGATATGAGGCCTACATTAAATTTCAACGGAGCCAGCTAACAGTACTTATTTACCTAAGGGCATCAAAATTGGAATCAAAATGCTTTGAGCCCATGAAGTTATTTCAAATTATTATTCTACAATACTATTTTACTATATTTTTTATGCTTATATACTTTTATGCGAACACAAAGTATTTTCAAAACACTTCAGGCACATATGCTTTATTCCTTTCAGTTTTCCTTCTCTGAAGACTCGAAATTAGAATTATTTCAAATTGTGTTTAGAATTTGTTCAAGGCGAATTTATAGAAGGTGAAGTTGTCACATCGTATGATTGCTTGTTTTTCCTTCCATTTCAAAACATTACATAAACAAAATACATCAAAAATTGGTTTTGGCATTTCGAACGTTCGTTTACACAAACAAAATACCATCGTAGAGGTTTACAAGTATGGAAGCTTGTGAAATTTGTAGAAATCTGTCAACTCTCGTTTGCCTGTCAAATATAAAATCATAATGGCTGCGGCCAAGTTGACAGGCAAACTAGATGATGCGAACATCATTGGAATGAAGGAAATGTCGTACCAAAAAGGAGAGTAAAGAATCTGATAGCGAATCATGATGGAATGAGAGAAGTTCAAATACGAAATGTCGAAGAAAAGGAAATAATGAAAATGATTTAAAAATCAGGTGATTTAAGCTGTTTTTCAATGTAAACAAACAAAATGGCGCTTTCCATACTTGTAAACCTCTTTTGACATTTAGAAACTATAATTACACAAACAGAATACATAGGCCTTTTGTTTTTGTATTCTTGCTATTACCGTGTGTGAATTGGCTTTGAATTTGTTTTATAAAATTTCCCTTATAAATGTTTTTATTATTTATTTTATTTCAAACATTTTCGTGAAATATGTGAACGAGTCCCTTTGAATATCCTGGATGTCTTCCTTGCTTAATTGCCAATTCGAAGCAATTGTTCAATTGTTCGAAAATGCACTTTTGGAGAATCCTATCACGTAACTTTGTTATTGAAATATCTCTGGAAGCGGTTCTTGAAGAAATAAGATTTTTTGCGCTACATTTCTATGACTTTGCCATGACTTTTGCTAGTTATTTTGGTGTGAACACTGTTTTATAATATATATATATGTATATACATATATATATAATTGGTGCTTTGTAACCGCTGAAGCCGTGCTCTTACTCCAATTCGTAGGGTGCGTCCTGATGTTTTTCCAACAGTTTATTTTAAGCCGCCTCTGAACGATCGATGGGTTTTTATGAACAGCTTTTTTCAGGTCAGAAATACACTCGATGGGGTTGACATTTCCAGCCGAGCGGCGACATCAATTAGAAAATTAGTTTTCTATAATTTTGGATTTTGGTCGAACTAGGACTCGAACCCTGGCCTTTAGAAGTGGCAATATATTAATACAAATTTTAAAATAAAAAATATCTTCACGTATGACACAGTTTAAAAGAAAATGAAATAAAATTTGTTGTGTTATCATGATACGATGAATAAATATAAAATATTAATATAAAAAATATATGTTAAAATATAAAAAATAAAGTAATATTCTTATTACTAAGTCAAATGTAATAATCTATTCAAACATCTTCAATCCCTTCTATAGAACTAAGTGATGTAGTTTTATGAAGAAATTCGGGTAACTCTTCTACTAAATTCAGTATCATATTTCGGGGTTTTGACTGCAAATCAATTTCACAATCTCTCTCAATAGCCTTCGCAAAAGGAGTTTGTAACGGCTGTTTACCATAGGTCTCTCGATTGGTAGATAACCAAGTTAATTCTGCGATATTTGTCTGCTGGAGCCTGGTGCTACAAACGATTTTATTTTGAGCCTCGAATGTTTTTTAAGACTATTTATGTATATACATCTCCTATCACTTGGAAACATTTCAAAGTTCTTCTCCACCTGATCTTTCGAACAAAATGGAAGTATTCAATATCCCCTCAGCCTAAAGTAGCACCTGCTGGCAAGAGTGATTATTTTGTGCCTTGGACTCAGGCTGACATTGTTTTTTCATTGCATTTGTATGCTGTGCCGCTAATTTACGTTAAGATCAGTTTTCCAGCCAACATTTCTCTGAAAACAAATTATTGTACAATATATTAAATATGTATGAGTGAACAAGGACGAGGGATACAGGAGACAACATATTATAAAGAAAAACGACAGGCAACTGAGTTCGGATCAAAGGTAAATGCCCTCCGCGAGTAGCTTAGTAAAACACCAGAGCAAATAATACTGGTTGCAGCGTATATAAATAAATATTTATATATGTATGTATGTATAGATATGCACACGGAACGGTGGACGCAGAAGCGAAGAGAACTATAATCCCTAAACACCTGGTTCGTGCGTATTTACTCATATGTACGAGTATAAATAAATACATAACTACACATCTGTGCAAGGTTTCAGCAAAATGAGACGTACTGATCCTGTTTGTTACCTTCTCAATTATTGTTGCTAATGTCAAATAGACGAACATACGAGTATATACATACATATCGCATATAAAAGTAAGTGAGTATCCATAGCCGAAACCGTCTCAGCGGTTACAAAGCGCCAATTATATATATATGAGTATCCATAGCAAGGAAAGGGTTATAGTTGACAATAACACGTTTATGAACGCATTTATCGAACTCTGCTCGTAAGTTAGAAGCACACGTGACTTGTAAACTATTATAGGTATGTACATATGTCCCTACGCCGCACAATGGGGCAAAAGTGCTTAAAACACGCGCATTGCTTATTTTGTGCTGTAATTTGTATATTATTAATGATACTATTTCAAATTTAGACAACTGATTAAAACTTGTTCAAGGCATCAAATGGTATAAAAATTTTTATATTTACTTTTCCTGGGACTGGCACCCTACAGTCGGAAATTAAGATTTCTTACAAATTTTCTAATTCAAAAGAAAATGCATATATTAAAAATTTTCCAACTCTTCCTTTCTTTATTGGCTGTTTGCTCCTTTCGCTGTTTGGCGCCATTCGGAAATGCCAAGTGAAACCAGGTCACTCTTCACCTGATCCTTCCAACGTACTGGAGGTCTTCCTCTTCCTCTGCTTCCACCAGCGGGTAGTGCATCGAATACTTTCAAAGCTGGAGTATTCGTATCCATTCGGACGACATGACCTAGCCAGCGTAGCTGCTGTCTCTTCATTCGCTGAACTATGTCAATATCATCGAATAGCTCGCACAGCTTATCGTTCCATCGTTTGCGCTATTCGCCATTACCAATGCGCAAACGACCATAAATCGTTCGAAAAACTTTTCTCCCGAAGACTCCCAGGCCGACACATTAGATGTTGACATCGCCCACGCGTCTGCGTTGACGGGTATGATGAGCGACTTGTGGTTTGGTTTTCATTCGCCGAGTGAGGACTTTACTTTTCAATTGCCTTTTCAGTCCAAAGTAGTACCTGTTGGCAAGATTGATTCTGCGTTGAACAGTTGCTGGTTCCAACATAGACGAAATTATCTACGACCTCGAAGTTATGACTGTCAACGGTGACGTGGGAGCCAAATGGCGAATGCGATGACTGTTTGTTTGATAACAGGAGATATTTCGCCTAGTCCTTGTTCACTACCAGCCCCATTCGCTTCGCTTCTTTATCAAGTCTGAAGAAAGCAGATCTCATGGCGCGGTTGTTAAGGTCAATGATATCAATATCATCGGCATACGCCAATAGTTGTACACTCTCATAAAAGATTGTTCATTCTCTACTCAGCTCCCCATCTCTTACAATTTTCTCTAGCATCAAATTAAAGAAATCACACCATAAAAAGTCATTCTGTTTGAAACCTCGTTTAGTATCGAACGGCTCGGAGAGGTCCTTTCTAATTCTGACTGCGCTTCTGGTGTTGCCTAGCCACAGTTTACAGCCGTATAAGTTTTGAGGGTATACCAATTTCAGACATAGTTACGTAGTGGCAGCTAATTTTCGTGCTATCGAAGGCTGCTTTACCACCAACGAATCGAGGGTGTGTTCCGATTTTCTTTCGGTTGGGGTTCAACATCTCCGGATGTTTCGTTTTCACTGCAATTCAGCAGGAGGAGAAGCGCTCCCTCCATAAATTCAATATACTCTGGCACCCCTCTGGGTCCTACAAGAGTTTGCTTCAGTCTTGAAACCTTCCGTATCTTTTCTCAAGCTCTTCATACTTTCGAATTTCGGCCTTTTTCTTTTTTACTCTGCAAATGTGTCGTGTTTCCCTCTTCAGCTCTCAGAATCTATACCATCCCGCACGTGTTATGGTTGATCGCAAGGTTGCGAGGTAGGCAGTCTCCACTACAGCTGTTTTTGCGACCTTTCCGAAATCCAATAGTTTCGTTTGCAGTGGTACGTATACAGTTCCCGTATACTGCGTTGCTGATGAGTGATTTTGTGTTTGTTGAAGGGCGTTCTTTGACACACTGAGACGTGTACGTATCTTCGCTGCAATAAGATGTGGTGGTCCGAGTCGATGATGGTTGGTGAATTTTCTTGTGATGGAATCTAGTGCTACGAACAACACTATTTCGGGAAACGGCGAAGTCGATCAGACTCAACCCATTTGGTGATGCTTCATCGTTGAGGCTGAATTTTCTGATAGTTGTGCCGAATATACCTTCTTTGCCCACCCTGGCGTTGAAGTCGCTCGTTAAAGGCATCCTTGGTCACAGGTGCATCCTTGGTCACATCGTCTTCTGAAATTTGAGGTTATGATCGTAAAAAAAACATGCATAGAGTCTTCCTATAAATAAATTTTAAAACCAAACACTTATTATTTATCCTTATTAGCAAATGCTTAACTTCAATATGTAACTTATACCAAAAATATTTTATAACAGGGTCTGATATTATTAAAAAACGATGACAAATATTGGTAAGATTTTTTATTCATGAATCTCTCTTGGCACAACGACTTCTGAATTCTTAAAAAATTTTATTGCAAAAGCACGACCCAATCAAAACCCACCAAGGGAATTTGTTATTTTTTAATCTCGCAATTTCATGAGCTGCCGAAATAGCTAAGTGGTTGTGTACAGCCTTTCGGAAGGCCAGGGTTCGAGTCCTGGTCCGACCAAAATCCAAAATGAATTTTTTATAGTTGAGATCGCCCCTCCACAAGGAGCTAAAAAAGTTCCTCGTAATGATCCGTCGATCGTGCGAGGTCGGCTTATAATAATCTATAAGTCCCTCCATCTGTTGGAAAAACATCAAGACGCAAATCACAAATTGGAGGAGGAACTCGTCCAAAAATGGCTTCATCTACCAAAGCACCAAATACATATACCTAATTGCAACTAGTTCAAGGATTACTAAAAAATTTTAGAAGTGTATGCCAACAAATTTTTTTATAAACATTATCCAATTTAGAAAATTTTGGTCGGAAGAGGTAAGTTCAAATTGAAATATTGCAATATAATGAGGACACTGCAGATAAATTTGGGACCATTTTCTTTATGAAAGCTCATAGCTTATGGATTTGAAATGTTTCGTTGATCCGCGATGAGCAAAAAAAGTTATGATTTAGGGAAATTGTTAATTTTTCCAAAAAAGTCAATTTTTTTGTAAGAAGTTCAAACGCTTGTATTTTCTAAACTAAAAAATTAATTGCATTAATATTTAGGTGTTACGTGCGAAAAATAGACTCTTTTGTTTGACAAATGTATTTTCTATAGACATTTTTGTACAGACACCAATTCAACAATTTTCAGATGCAAACAATGCAACTTTAGATTGCCCAACTTTGAGTGGTCATACCTCTAGAATCCGTTGTTCGATTTTGCCACGATGGCCTAATGTATGCTAAATAAGAAAAATTAACCAAAAATGTGCTGCCTGCTCCTTTAATTTTTGCTCTAATGTGTGTGTTTCGAGCACTTTTACCCCATTCTACGTCGTCAAGGTCAGTCTATCAACGCCTTCATTTCGCATAAAAGGGTGCATACTTAATTTAAGACCGGCCGTAGCACACAGTGCACTGCAGAGTTGAGCTCCGTCCGTAGGTATTGCATTGAAAGTCACAAATGTGACTTCGCTTTGCAGATGAAGAGCAGAATTTGTGGAGGATTGATAGCTGATCGTGCTGTGTACGTGTATGCCATTAAAGTATACCGTGAAAGTGTAGTTTAGTGATTGTGTTGAAATGTGTATGGATGGGACTCGTTTTAGCATTCAAATGAGAAGCGCCTGTAACATTTCTTTTCTAATTTCTAAGTGTATAATATCAGTTATGTTAGCAAAATGAAGGCAGACTTAATTGGTTGTGAATCGAGTGCGTTTTATTGATTCACGAAGTATTTAATAATGACACATAAGATTATATTAAAAACAAATAATACAATATTCTTTTGTACTATCGTCAATAAAGAAAGCCTTAATTTACATCTTTCGGAATCATTTGATGACTTTGACTGAAATTTAAATTATTTTTCCAATTCTCATCGGCGTTAGAAATTTTTTTAACTTTACTCATGCTAATTTCATGAAGAATTCGTTTTGGTTCGACGTTCGAGAGGACTTCATTTCTCAATTGCCTACTCAAGCTGAAGAAGCAAAAAATTTCAAACATAACATTATTACTAGCTGCTGAAGAATTTAGAGCGGTCGTCTCTAAAATAATCATTCCCCGAACCTGGATGTTTCTTGTTTGTTTTGTTGATTCATTTTTGTTTGTTTCATATACGTGTATATAGTACAATAGGTATAGTATTCAAATTACACGTTGTTCATGAACTTAACTGAAATTAGACTTAAAACGCCATAAATTAGTCAAAAAGAATATGTTGTGAACGAATAACTAAAGTATGAAATATATTTGTAAAGAAATTCGTTTAAAATTAATTATTTAATGTATTTCATATTATTTAAGTCATAGAATATTATCATAAAAACAAAATCAACATAGTTGGATGTTCTTGCTACTAACATCGAATGCAATATAGAATTTTGAGTTAAATTTGTTGCCAACAGGTGTTACTTTGGACTCTACAACTCTACAAATGGGAAGATTTATGAACCTATGCCCATTGTCACTGCCGAATATCACTGCCGATGAGATGTACGGCGACATTGCCATACATACAATAGTTCAGCGAATAAAGATAGAGCGAAAACAGCACAGCTATAATCGCGTAAGAGGTGTCTAAGTTAGTGAAGGAAAATAAGTATAGTATAATATAACTTTTTAGTCGGAAATAATTGATTATCAGCTGTTATATTATATTTATAATACTATACCCTGATCGGAAAGATATACAATTTTTAATGTATTTGTCTCATATTTTCGAAACTGAAGTGAACATATTTCATTGGAAAGGGCTACTTCCTTCGGTACAATTGTCAAAACAAATAAGTCATAGGATTTGCTTAAACCTACCTCTGGGCAAAATTGCTTTCAAACGTACCCCGAAATTAGATGACCTTCTTCTGGGCTTTTCTCTCAATTATACAAGTACTTTTTATATTTATATACTATTATCTTAAGTTTATTTTCAAAATTATTTTCAACTTTTTAGTTTAATATTCTTTAAAAGCGTGTTTTTTAGTTTTTTTTTTAACTATATGTATAGGCATATATCATGCACATACATATATTTAAATAAAAACCCCAAATTTCAATTTCAAAATTTACGGCATTTAATCGTTTGAAATTTAAGACGCTACAATCTGTTCAAAGTGAGAAACAAAATAAAAGAGAATGTCAAAATCTACAGAGACGAATATCAACACAAAACGTGTCGAACAATCCCAGGGACACGCGCTGCCCCCTTCGTCGTCGCTCTCTCCCCTACAAACGAGTGTTTCGTCGACAAAAAGTATTACCGTGTAAACTCAGACTAATGCTGGGTGTGTAAGATGGCAGCATAACAAGATTATCTGTCATAATACTCCTCTTGAGCAGTCTACTGGACCTTTTACACCCATGAAAATGTTCCGAGAATACCCTTTTGTAAAATTTTAACCACGCACTTTTTATTCCGGGAAGTAGACAAGGGACTGACCTACTCGTATCTACAGTTATTTTTACTTGACATTAATTTTATTTGGGAAAACAAATTTTTAAATGAAAATGGATCACGACCGGGAAAGACACCTTCGATTGTTTGACAAAAATTAATATGATTTGGTAAGAAGTGGTGGTAGGAGTCATGCTACTCAGACTTTTCATTGTTCTTTTTGAGAATGCCTCCCGCTTCCCCCTTCATCTCTCGGTATCCTTCCCATTTGTTGACGTGTTCTCAGCTGCGCAGAGACGGATGCGTATCTTGGCTGCAACAAATTAGTGGTCCGAGTGGATTTTAGGACCCTGGAGATCACACATATCTGAGGCTTTAGAGACATGTCTTCCATATATGACAACATGGTCGATTTGGTTTATAGCTTTTCTATCCAGAGACAGTAGCTTGATTGATTTTTTTGTGTAGGAATCTGGCATTACAAATAACCACTTTCGAGCCTCAGCCAAGTCAATCAGCCTCAGCACGTTTGGGTATGTTTTCGACTGTTGCACCAAAGATGCTTTCTGTGTCGTGAATATCCTCAATCACGTTAGATGAGCCTTGCTTATTTGTTGCTATAATTCATATATGAGTGGTGATATTTTCTTCAACTTTTCAACTCTTTATTCAGCAATGTTATTTATTATAGAAGAACCTCCTAAAAGAACTTTATAAAATGGAATTCAAAATTATTTAGTAGTAAAACTTATTTATTTCTTCTTCTTGTGTTGGATTAAACAATATTACTTATGATACAATAGTTAGATATTAAGGGGTTGTTATTGTTGTTGTAGCCCCGCTTAGGGCAGGCTTTGTCAATCTAAGTCGCCGAGGACATCGAGGAGGACCAGGAAACGTGCTGTTTCGACGCGATTGGGCCAAAGGGAGACGGAGGTTAGATGGGTCGGTTTAAGGGGGTATGTGAAGAGGGGGTTAGTGTTGTGCGGAGGCTCTCCACATGCAGGGCATACGTTGGGTATCCCCGCGGTAGCATCCTAGCAGGAACTGCTTGCACAGCAAAGCATTATGCTCCTTAACTCGTAGCATAAATGCTTCGCTGTGCAAGGGATGCTCTGGCGACATCAGGAGGGTTCCTGTCGCAGTCCTTAGGGCGGTGTTTTGGCATGCCTGTAACTTCTTCATCTACGTCTCGTTCGTCTCAGGCGCCTAGATCGGTGCAGCGTAGTTTACGACCGACCGGCTAATGGCTTTGTAAGTTGCCAGCAAGAACAACAACAACTTGAAAACGATACCGATTTTTTTTATCATCTGAGTGGTAGAATCGTTACTGACAATATAGAGCAGTATAGTTCGATGATAACCAACCTTTTATGGCCACAATTGGAAGAAGTTGAACTTACTAACAACTGGTTAGAACAGGACGGGGCTACGTGTCAAACAGCACGTGCAACAACCAAATTATTGCGAGAAAAGTTTGGAGATCCGATTATTTCAAGAAATTGAGGCTTGAATGGCCTCTAAGAAGTTGTGATTTAACACCGTTAGACTACTTACTGTGGGGTTATTCGAAGTCATTGATCTTTAGCAATAAGCCAGACTCTCTTCAAGCTTTAAAAGTCAATATTGAAAATGCCATTCATGACATACGACTTGATTTAGTGGAAAAAGTGCTCAAAATTTGGATTCATCGAATTCGTTCTTGCAAAAGAAAGAAAATTTACAAACACATTCACAACTTTTTACTCTTTCACCAACACAATTACAACATTTTCATTCAAAATGTCAAAATAATTTTCTATTTCGTTTTTTGACAACGCTTCTTCGACATTTTTTCACATGATGAAATAATAACCAGGTGAAGTAAGTAGAGTAGAAAGAGACTTTGACTGCATTGACAGTCTGCACTGCCCTGAATCTGAGATCGATCACGGAAGGTCGCGGTTATACTTGCCTCTTACACTAAACAGCTACAGAATTACTCACCAGCTGCTATAAACTACACTGAAAAAGGGGAAGGAAATTACTTATTTATTTAAAGTAATTAGTTCTTGATGTAGAAGTAAGGCTTGGAGGAATTAAAGCTGGTAGAATGAGTATTAAAATCTTTGCTCAAACATTTGTTTTGCATGAACACAATAAAAGTGGTCTAGATGATCAATTCAGTTTAAAATAATCTTTAACATCGCTTTACGACTATGTAGTAAATAACAATTAACTTCAAACCACTGGATCTAAAGCAATATCAAGGTAACTACAAATTTATTACTTGAAACTAAACAAAATCGCTGATCACCGATAGGCCAATAACAAATTTTCCCTTTCGTTAAAAACGCGACACTGGCCAATTATAAAATGCATAAATCCATTTATTGTAAGTTTGTATTTAACAAAATGTATGTTATATTCAATTCTTAACGTGTTATATTTTTCCTACTATAATTTTTTAAAACAAAAAGTTTGAACAAAACTTATTTACAACGGAATGTCGTTAAAACAAACATTGAAATAACTCCAATAATGCCTACTCTTCTTATTGATCAAAAACTTTAAATTCTCCCTTTTTTTCTAAGATTTTTATTTAAATATTGGGATATAATTCTATAAAAGCAACATCTTTTGCTAAGGCAGCGTGTGGGAAAGGGACAATTGCTTACTTACTACACCTGTATATTATTTCATCATGATTTTTTTAGTTTAAAAATTAGATAGAAAATAGTTTAATTTTCGGAAACATGAGAAATTTTTTAGCAATTGCGGTAAGCATACATATTTTACTAAAATTAAGATAATGATTTAATATTTCCTTTATTGTTTTGTTATTTTTCAGATTTTCAATACTCGTAAATTGGATTACTACGGACACATTGGGGTGGTTGGGTGATGCATAGTAAATGCAAGTGTTAGATTTGCTTCTTACATACATACCTATGCTTTCAATTAAGCTCAAAACTGATATATGTATGTATGTATGCATGATGAAATAATAAACAGGTGAAGTAAGTAGAGTAGAAAGAGACTTTGACACTGCCTTAGCTCAACGTTGTATTTTCGAATTTGAAGAGAAAGGGGAGGAAGGAAACCAAAATCGGGAATTTCAGGGTGATTTATATGAAATTTATATATGTATATATACAAACCTTATTTATATAATTTATAACTGTATTTAGAACATGCTTCTAAATAAAATATTTTAATTACAATTTTGCAAACACAGCTGATGGTGATAATATGGAAATTAATTTTTTGTTTGTTTAAATAAATAAACACCAGCTTTTTCTTAGATTTTGTTTCTAATTTAAATTTTCACTTTTTATTGTTTCGTTTTAATTAGCTATTTCGGTACACTTTAATCTTAGCACTTAAGGAACCGTACGGTTTAAAGTATAGCAAGCGACTTATTTAAAAATACAGTAAGCTTATTATTTATGACCAAATACTTAGCTTAGTTTTACATTAACGGCAAAGGCGGGGAAATTTCGGTTTCGGTTTTATTCTTCAATTTCCAAATTGGAACTTAAGGTAGGTATTCCAGTGGATAAAGTGTGAGTATTTCAGATTTGGGTAAACAATTCAAGGTGAGTATAAAATATGTATTTAATTTCTATTCTTCTTTTAGAATTTTATGAGATCGATACTCATCGTGACCTGAACTAAGTCTTCCAGCTGTTGCAGTGTTTTTCGGGCTTTGTTTGCCAACCCACGGATTCGTTGCTGGAAGGCAGGTGATTTGCTGTTTCGCCGAGCTCTCTCGTTGGCTGCGCTTCGCTTGTGATGGTTCTCCCGTGGTTCGTTGGGCAAATTGAACCTAACTTGCCTTCGGATGTGATGCGGTGTGCGCTCTGTGAGCTCGCGCGAGGGTCGGTGAAGCAGCGTGTGATGGGCTAGTCCGCATCGACGACAACTGTCTGAGGAGTCGCATGCTCCGGTGGTGTGGGAAGTCGCTAGACAATTTTTAAATTTGAGAGAGGGGAGAGTATATGTTTGGAGGGAAATGTGCTACGCTGGTGGTAGAACATAGAGTTTAGTGATGTTGCGAGTGACTATACCGCCTTGAGTGCGAATGTCGACTACGCGGACATTTTGATCGGGGGCGAGATGGAGGTTTACAATTCGACCTAACTTCCACTCGTTCGGTGGTAGAAGGTCATCTTTAATGATGACGGGATCTCCTTCACGGAGATTGGATTCCTGTCCTTTCCATTTATATCGTTTGTGTAATTCTTGCAAACATTCTGTCTTCCATCGTTTGCTGAATTGGTGGTGGAGAACTTTCAGCCTTTGCCATTTGTTTATCAGTGACAGTTTTTCCGAGCTTGGTTCTGGGATTGAGTGTATGGGGGCTCCGCGGAGGAAATGACCTGGTGTTAGAGCGTTCAGATCATCTGGGTCTTGCGACATTGGGGAGATCGGTTTGGAGATTAAGGCCGCTTCAATGCGCACGAGAAGCGTAGTGAATTCCTCGAATGTGAACTTATGATTGTTCGCGATTTTCGTAAAGTGGATTTTGAAACTCTTCACTGCTGCTTCCCAGAGTCCTCCCACGTGGGGTGCATATGGTGGAATAAATTGCCAGGTGAGGCCATGGACGGTATAATTCCTGTTGATGTCTTCAGATATCTCTCCGAGAAATGCGAAGATATCCTTATTGAGACTACGCTTTGCTCCAATAAATGTTCGTCCATTGTCTAACATCATTTTGCATGGTATACCGCGTCTGCCGACGAAACGAGCAAACGCGGCTTTGAACGATTCAGTACTTAAATCTGAGCAGAGTTAAAGGTGTATGGCCTTTGTGACAAAACATACAAAAACACAAACACAAGCCTTTGAGTATGATGCTGTTCGGAGAGTTGACGTTTTTACCAGAAAGGATCCAGCGAAATCAACGCCTATAGTTTGAAATGGAAGTGAGTAGGTTGTGCGCTCGGGGGGTAGTGCTGCCATCATTTGTGACTACGTGTTTTGTTTATATAGGGTGCAAGGTTTACAATGAAGTTTTTATTTTCTGCTTCAGACGGGGGATATAGTATTCTTGCGTTAAGCGTTAAGAGAGGGTCCTTCTTATTGATTGGCTTGGATGCTGAGAGAGTGGAGATCGTATTAGCGTAGTGTTGATACTGAGTGTTCCGAATGAGTAACGTTTTTGCTTGGTTCATTTCCTCTTTTGTAATGCAGCGTGAGGAAGGGGCAGGCAACCCTTTTGCCTTGTTTACGAATCGCAGCATGTAACCTACTACTCTGAGTGCCCTTGGATAGGATGAGAAGCGTTCCAACAGATCGGCGTTTTCGGCTGCGTGATATGCATCTGCTTGTCGCTGTTCTGGTGGAGAGGAGTGCAAGGTGGCAGTTTTCGGCCAGAATTCTGATGGTTTGGTTAACCATTCTGGACTGGACCACCTTAGAGGGGAGTTGACAAGCTCCTGAGGTTTGATACCACGCGTACCTAAATCAGCTGGATTGTGGGAGGTGGGAACGTGTCACCAAATAGCGTTATTCACGTTTTGTAAAATCTCAGAGATTCTATTGGACACATATGTTTTCCATGTCCATGGAGGTTTTTTCATGTCCATGGAAGTTTTTCCAACCAAGCTAGTACGATGGAGGAATCACTCCATAAAGTTAGCTCATGAGGTGGCAGATCGAGTTGAGTTTGTATCTGCTTTACTAACTTTGTGAGAAGTACTGCCCCACAGAGTTCCAGTCTCGGGAGTGAAACCGTTTTAAGGGGGGCAACTTTGCTTTTAGCAGCGAGTAAGTGGGATGTCGTCGATCCGTTGTGCTGAACGCGTAGATACACGCACGGGCAGTACACCTTTTCGGAGGCGTCAGAAAATCCGTGTATTTGGATAACGCCTTCCGGGAAGAATTCTACCCAACGTGGAATCCTTATTTCGGTGATAGCAACGAGATTATTCCGATACGAGTTCCACTTGAGAAGCGATTGTGGCTTGACTGTTTCATCCCAGTCTGTTCCTTCCATCCAGAGCTGTTGAAGTAGGGTTTTGGCAGTTATCATTATAGGCGATAGCTATCCTGCCGGGTCAAAAAGCTTCGCGACTCCTGACAATATTTGCCCTTTTGTGGCAGTGTTTGTGTCAGGAAGGGGGTCAATGGAATATGAGAATGTACAATATATGTCAATGCATTCCATCTAATTCCGAGAGTTTTTGTAGTGCTCGTATCATGAAATTGCAGAAAGTCTGAGCCTGCAAAAAATCTGCACGACCTGTCAGAAATTGCTTATGCTGTTACCCAGTTTTTTAACTATTTTTTTACTCAGGATTGGTTCGCAGGGTCATATCACTCTTATTGGAAAACCATATACATAAATGAGCACAAAAACTTAAAAAAGTGTCATTCTAATGCTTTCACGTACATGAATTTATATATTATATATTATCTCTGGATCTGACATATAATTAAAAAACGATTAAAAATATCGGAAATATTATTAAATCTTGAACATCTCCGAAAGTACGACCCAATCTAGGCCCCCTAAACGAATTTAAGATTATTTTTTCATAAACAAAAAAAAGGTTGAATTCAGCAAATTTTAGTCTGAAGATGCAAGTTCAAATTGAAATATCTTAATATAAGGCAGGGCTCTGCAAATAATTTTGATACCATTCGCTTAATCAAAGATCAAACCTATGGATCTGAAGTATTTCGTTGATCTGCTTTGACCAAAGAAGTTATGATCCAAAGAGAATTGGTAATTAAAAAAACCGATTTTTTTTTGTAAGAAGTTTTAACGTTTGTATTTAAAAGGAAACATTATTATTTTAATAATATGTTAAAAAGGACAAATTTGGTTGACAAACGTTTTTATATAAAATTTTTGTATAGGAATCAATTATACAATTTTCAAAATCATACATACATACATACATACATATATATATGTGCATAAATATTTAACTCCAGCTAGAACTTTTCGGATTAATTAATATATGTATGTATGTATGTAAAATATAAAATATTAGCAAAAAATGTTTTTCTTTTTACTTTAGTCTTTTCTCTAATGCGCTTGCTTCAATACCGCTCGTAGCCTCATCTCTGGTGAACGGACGCTGCAATTAGACATCCGCAAATTTTTGAGGCGAAAATTACGAGGGGGTCCCGCTGAGGCTTCCTCTCTTTTAGCCGTGACGAGTTTGTTACAGAATCTTGCACAAGGGTTGTTTATGTTTCCAGGGTGTACGATTAGGATGTAAGGGTAGGAATTGGATGTAGCCAAGCTAATCTAACTGCATTTCCAGAAGCATGGCTACAACCCATTTCAATTTACTGCCAAATTGTTAATTTAATTCTTTAACATCCGACTATTACCCAACCACAGATGTAATCGGGCTGAAAATTATCAAATAAACTAATGACGAGTCCCAAGTTAAATCCTGTTCAATCAATTCAATAAATTTTTGATCTTTCATCGCTACAATTATGTAAGCACAATATGATTAGAATGAGCATAAAAATATCACAAAAAAACCTGTTGAAATCCGTTTGAATATCATTTTGCCTCTGTTACGCTTTACTTAACTAGTTTATACATTCGGTTGTGTTCTCTTGCTACAAAATCAGTAAATGCCTCTAATATTAACTATTATGCCAGTAAACTATTGGTAAATAAATTTAGTAAATAAACCGAAACCAAAGATTCATTTTGTTTATATTCTTCGTAAACCTTCAGTGTAAGACTTAAAGACAGAAGAGACGTGTTCTAATGTCTTGCAGGAATGCTTACATACATAAATAAATAATTACACAGTCTGTTAGAATTGCCACTTTACTTAAACTTTGTAAACTCGATTGTCCTCAGAGCTGCTGGTAAGAATTCAGTAGACACTTTTCGGTAGCCACAAATGCCAAATGCCAATAGGGAATGTACGAGTATGAATAAATTGCACAAAGGTTATGCGCACATATAAATTTTCCACTTCAGGCAAACATACAAATAACAACAAATAAATTTACTAACATTCAGCAAAGGTTTTCTGTTGCTGGCTTCAAGCGAGAGAGAAAATAGTTAGTGCAGGCGTACGCGGTGTCAAGGACATTTTCTATCGATGGTTTTTGTATTTGTATTTACAAATGGAATTGTGCTGGTATATCGTATGCTGTCTCTGTATTTGTATGAATGTATATGTGTATTTAGCAGACTTTGGACTAAAATTCAGACACTAAAACATTCCGTCTTTAAGTATGAATGTACGCACTTAAACGAATTAAAACATGCACAATAAATAATTCAATCACACAATCACTTAATCCTTTGCAATCCAAGCAACACAGACGGCCAACCAAGCAATCAACATCAGGAGCCGTAAACGTAGATAAACACTCGAGAAAAGGCCAAGCTTTTGTCGTCGTAAATTCATGGTTATTATTTTTGCTGGCTTAGACCGCAACATGAAGAAAAGTAAATAGTTAAAAGCGGAATACGGCAAAAAGCTTGAAAACAAAAGTAGAAGGAAAAGGTAAATGAAATTTACAAAACCTGCCCAAATGCACCGACAAATACTAATTAATACTCGAATACTGAACATGACCATACGAGGGTCGGATGATAAGTTCGCGGCCTAAAGTACTTAATGATCTTGGCACAACTCCAAAAAATCTTTATAACGCTTCTATCGCCGCTGCGGCGTAAGCATTCACGGGACCCAACGCGCACTAATATTTATTTTCATATTCAAACATTCATGCATAATCTCTAAAGATAATTTCCAGTTTCCGTTGGCATAGTGTTATTTCTTGTTCTAGGAACAAATGTTAATGAACCAAATAAAAAAAAAGTTGCGTTATTTATACTAATAGTGAGTCCCGCAATTAGTATTATCAGTAAAGAGATGATGTGTTATCTCTGACTACCTTAGGTCGCCCCTCGTATGTAAGTACTCGGATGCCGATGAACTTTGAGCGCGCAAAATGCCTTAAGGAAAAAGGTGAAGTTAAGCAGCTGGGAAACTATGGCCAGTTATAAGCGGAGGACTTTGTAATTCGTTTGGAAAACTGAAGTTAAAGCAGGGGAGTAGGAGCGCAATGTCTACATATTTCATAGAATTATCTCCACCAAAAGTAACTTTGAAAAGCCTTAAGGGTCGATTCAAAGGTGTTTTTATTTCGGCTAACTGAATTTTGCTCCCGACTTCATGTAATTTCAAAATGGTTCTGAACTTTTTTTCGTTTCTTATGTTATTTAGATATTTATAAAATATAAAAATTTTCCATCACATTTTCAATCAAATCGAACCATAATTATGACTCACTCATAAAAATAACGGTCCCAGAAAGAATGGCTATATATAATATGGTGAAAATAATAAGCAAAATTAACCATAAATACAATTCCGGGCCCGAAAAGTCCCAGCAGGAAAAAGTATCATCGATGGCAATCTAGATAAAATTCTACCTCAGTACAAAATTTCATCTGAATTGAACTATTTAAAAATATCTTAGATTTTGTCGAATGGATCGGTCTTAGGTCCAATTCCTAGAAAATCCTTTGATATGCAGAACACGTCCACCAAGTTTGAGGTTTTTACGATCAGTGGTTTAGGCTAATGGAATTATTATCAAAAAGTTTACAAATTCAATCAACTACTGAAACGGAGCAGATTAGAACAATTCTTCCAATCATCATTATGGTTGTCAATTCAAATGTGTCTCAAACGTGTTATTTGCGATGAAGAAATAATGCAAATGCAGAGACAGTGTTGCAAGGTTGATTCATGCTCAAACATAGTGAAAACGACAAATACTCGAATTTTAAGTTAATTATTAACAATTCGTTGGAAAGTTGTCGAAATAGTAGAGTTTTGGGTTGCCCCAAAAGAAACTGGGGATTTATAAGGCGTTGATAATTTTTTTGGAACATGACTATTGTGACTATTTAAATATATTTTCTTTTTGACAGTTATAAGCTGTCACTTTTAACTCGCTCTAGAAAAAACCTACGCGTAATTTTGTTCATATTTCTTTGTTTGGCGTCAATTTTATTATGCAGCCCACAAAATAACAATTACGCCATATTTTACTTGATTATCTCCCTAACGGAAAAAAGTATAAGTTGTATGGTTCTAAGGCTTTAAAAGAAACACAGTATCGAATTTGGTTTGTCAAATTCCGTTCGGGAGATTTTTCACTCAAAGAGAAGCCAAGTTCAGGTCGAACAAATGAAGTTGATGATGACGATATCAAGGTTTTAATCGAATTAGAGCGTCATGTAACTGAGCGCGAGATTAGAGAGAAGTTAAGTATACCAAAATCAACCGTTCCAAGGAACCAAACGATTAATTCGGATGTCTACTGTGAACAACTGGACAAATTGAATAGATCCATCGACGAAAAGCGGTCAGTATTGGTCAATCGGAAGGTTTCGAAAATGCCGAGTCTATAAAATTGCACATGGTTCAGTTTTTTTTACAGATAAAGGCCAGAAGTTCTAAGAGCGTGGAATAAGGATTTTGGCGGAAAGTGTCATCCAACACAATGGAAATTACATAATTGATTAAAGTGTTTTATAAAATTAAAAAAAAAAAAATGATTTATTTTCTTTTAAAAAAATCGCCGGTTTCTTTTGGGCAACCCAATACAATGTCTTACATTCAAATCTTGATTTTTTCCCCGAAAACTTGGGCGAGGCGTGTGATAAACAAGGAGAGCGGCTAAGTCAAGACCCCAAGGATTTTAGGATGAAAACAAGACGAGCGACTACTGCCTTCTTATCTGATTTATTACTTTTCAGTTAATAAAAGGGTTATTAATTGACCAAAAACATAAAAAAATAAGTTATTGACTATATCAAAAACTATATGCGGATTTGCAGACAAAGGTTATCAAAGAAACAATTAAAACCGTGTATATAATTGGCGCTTGTAATCGCTGAAGCGATTTTCGGCCGAGCTCCTCCTCCGATTTGTGGTTTTGCGTCTTGATGGTTTTCCAACAAATGGAGGGACCTACAGTTTATACTAAGCCGCCTCCGAACGGCTGATGGTTTTTTTTTACGAGGAGCCTTTATTTCATAACCGAAATACACTCGGTGGGGTGGACATTTCCTGCCGAGGGGCGACCGCAATTAGAAAATTTAACTTAATTTTTTATTCAAATTAATTTTCCTTAACTTTTGGATGTTGATGGCACCGGGATTTGAACCCGAGCCTTCCGAATATCAGTACGCAATGCAAGCCACTCGGCTACCGCGGCCGCCGTGTATACTTGTGTTATTAATAATGGACGAGAGGTAAACACTGCTCTTCAAAAGACTTTCAGATCGCTTCTTTAAAGGGAGCGTTTGCCATGCCGGGTAGAAAAAAACTTTAGTTAAGGAATTCAGATGTACCTTTTACAGATATTTACCAATAGAATTTCAAGGTGTCTACATATATTCTCGTTGCGTATATACCATGGTACCTGTCGTGTTTCGTACAATTTTGATTGAAATCGGTGTAGTTTATGCATACCAGTTGGGGGCTGTCATAGCCGAGTGGCGATGTCAAAACATCCGTGTGTATTTAATTGAATAACAACTCCTAATAAAAGTTCATCGGACCTTTCATTCTTTGGAACAGACACGGAAAACTGTTACAAAGCGCTTATTATTTCATACGTGACTAGTTTTGCTGAAATCTCTTCGATCCGTGAACTAAAAACACAATTATAAATCTACGAATTGTTTCATCAAACAATGACTTTTAGTCAACGATATGATGAAAACATCTCTATTAAAAAATATTAAAATACGTCGTTATTACTGTGAAAAAGCTGAAATCTCAAAACGGAATAAGTTCTTATTCTCATATTACCAAATCTTAAGATTTTAGCACAAAAATGTTTATTACTAGTTTTATAAAGAATCGATGGTATTTACATTCCCTAAGACTGTGAGATACATATTGGTGTCTGCGCTTATAATCTACCAAGTATTTATAATATTGGATTGAGAAATTTATCTGAAGAAACATCACTGTTACGAATACGATTATTCTCGTGGTGCCATCGAATCTATGGTTCACCCCATCCCTACGTCTTGAAGCTTCAATGTGAATTGCAGAATTTCCTCCAGATTTTTCTCAATTATTCGTTGTCCTATCGTGTTTAATTGTCGCCGACCAAGCTGTGTTTGTAGGAGGCGAAAGTACACGCTCAACCGAGCCTGGCGACCGACTTGTAGTCAGAGCTACATCCTCCCCATAAACAAGTCAGCCAATCCTTACCACAGCTTGTGGATTTCAAGACTTTTTGGATTTACAACGTCGTCTTTGCGCTTCGAACTTTCAGCTGATGATTCCTCCACTCTTTCGTCAGATGTCATGACTTTTTTTGTTTTGGGTATGATTCGCGTGACAGCAAAATTTTTAAGAAAATCACAATAATGCACCTGCTCTCACTTGTTCGTGAGGTTTTGATCAAAAACAATACTGTAATGACGCCCCAGCCTCTACATTCCCCAGACATGCCGTAGTGTGATTTTTTCCTATATCCATAAATAGAGGAACTTTAATGGGCTATCGTTTTACAACCGTAGATGATGTTTAAAGGGCATCGCTGAAAGAACTAAAGGTAATCCCGAAGGTCTCATTTAAGAAGTGCTTCGAGGATTGGTAGAAGTGCTGCCATTGGTCTATAATATCTAATAGGGATTATTTTGAAGGCGACAACGTTAATGTTTATACGTCTACATTAAACAATTTGTTCAAGAAATGAAGATTTTGTTCTGTAAATTCGCACAGACAAAAGACAAGAATTAGGAAGTATTTTTCGATCAAATTTGTCTATTCATCATCCAAGAATTAACCCATGTTATGTAAAAGCACACACGCGAAATTATCTGTATCCTTCGAATTAATAACAAAAACAAAATAGCAAACTCTTTCAAGCACTAAATCCAACTGTATTACACGTATGTTCAATGCCTTAAATGCCCAAAGTAATGAAAAGAAAAAAGGGCGTTGTTCATGCAACATACGAATTGAAAGTTAGTTAAACTTGCTAAGATAATTAATTCAATTATATTTACACACCAACTACTGTTTATTATAATTTTAAAGTGGAAACCTCTCTGTCTTTATTTTGATTTGATTTTATTTTTTCTTTTTTCTTTAAAAAAATTTTTCTGAATAACTATGTTTATCCCTATATGCTTATGCACTCGTACAGCAAAGCACGTTTGTTGTTTTTGTTGCGGTCACTTCTGGCAGATACTTAAAAGCCCACAAAGCACCAGTGAAAGTTTACATTCGAAAAATTTTCGCCCTTTTACGACTCTCTAATTAATTCTTAACTTAACATTTGCGTGCAACTTTACTCTGCTTAGTGTATGGATATATGTATGTCTGTAGGTATGTACGAGTATAAATTAGTTTGGCAGATATATTCTTAAATAAAAGAGGGCGCCGCATACTTTAGATTAGGACAACACAGTCAACAAGGGGCGCATAATGGTAATGGAGCTTGCTTTGGTTGGCTGGCGGATGCTCCGAGGACGGTTGTACGGTTATAAGTGTACAAGTACAGCAACTTTGTGGAAAACTTTTGAAATTATATTGCTGTTTGTGTTGTTTTTGCTTGTGCTTGCTGTACGACGAGCACCTTTTGGCAAAGTCCATACCGGCGTGTAGTTATGGAGCGGCGAGTGTGAAAGAGAGAGTAAAAATGGTATACCTATACATACCATACATATGTTTGCAAAAAGGACATGTTGTACATATATAGTATATGGTTTGTACAAACATTTGATTTTGTAGGGGTGTGTGTGTAAATGTGTTTTCGTATAAAGAATTACAACTATACAGTTTATAAGTGCAACATCCACAGCAATCGACAGCGAACCCCAAAGTATCTCTGGTTTGAGCCTTTTGCGAGCGCTTTTGTGGATCCTTTTGAAATATCATGTCTCTGATGTGTGTATACATATAATATAATATAGTACAATTGCGCACACATACATTTATTTTATAAGTACATATATACATATACATATATGTATATAAATCCATATTTATATATGGTATAAGTTAATATGTCTATAAATGCAAGTTTCTTCAGCTGGCATGCAGGTTATCTATCTGTTTTTATTACCATTTGGGCGCTAGCTGTCGAGAATTGCTTTCTTCGTTTTTTATTCTTTACTTTACTACAATTTATATATACATATATACATACATATTTAGTTATGTATATGTATGTAATAGCGCTAGCATAAAGCGTATACTTTTCGTTTTGGCTTAAATTTCTAAAAACTGAAATTCGCCTCTTAAACGAAATCAGGAAAAACAAAAGTTTTTATTGAAATAAAAAAAAGAATTCACTTCATTTCTTCTGCTAGCTATTCCGTGCTGTGCGGAGTCCTTTTGCTACACACAGTCATACATATCTAGAGTATCTACCTAGAAACGTAAACGAGTTCTTTTTAGTACGTGCCTGTTGCTGTTGCTGTTGTTTTATTATTATTTTTTATCTTCCTACTTTACTTTTTCTTGCATCCACAGATATTTATACTCTATGTTAGTTGTTGTTGGAAAACCACATAATTCGAAACTCGCATTGCAAACCGCGCCTAATAAGTAGAAAAAAAGAAACAACCCAACTAGTTATAACCGAGTTCAACGCTCTGGTATCGTTCTATGGCTACTGGCTCTAGACTCTTCTTTCTACCCAAACCCTATTCTCAACCCCTAGAACATTTAAGTTGGCTCTTTGTTCCTTCATTGCTTCGGTACGGCACTAAAACCAAAACAATTTCAGCTGGCAGTTGGCAGTTGGCAGGTGGCATTCACTGACTGTTTGCTCTGCATAGTAGATATCGCTGTGGCGTTATCATCAGTGTACCAGCGTACTAACGTCGTCCATTCGAATATTCACTTCCTGCTCTAATAGACGCGCGCCAATGTTTCTCAGCCAGCCTGCCGGCTTATTCGTATATGGCATTTAGGTTACAGGATAATAAAAAGTGTGTAGTAACAGCATCATCGTTGTACCTTTTTATCCCTATTTACTATAACTGGCTGGAATGGAGGCAGATTGTAGTTGAAACCAGTAGAAAGGCATTCAAGTCCGGCGCTACTCACTGTCGTTAGGCATCCTTCTTTTCGTCTGTTGCACCTTTCGTTGCTTATGTTTACAGGAATTTAGTTGTACCACTACCGTCACCACCAGCCCCAGCACTGTTGCTTTCAATGATGTAGTCAACGCCGTCAGCGCCGGCATTCAGCTCCTTCAGCACTTTATGTCGTTCACTTTACTTACCTTCCTGCCAACTTTGGTTTCTTTCATTTTTCTCTACTTACCTACATACTCGTACGTATAAATATTTCGTATTTTTCATTTTATTTCTCTTATGTCTCGAAAAATACTCACACTTACAATTTCACTACTCGCAGCTGTGCCTTAGCTTCCCATTTGACCTGCTCATTCAATCCTGCGGCCAATTTTTTTCTTTTAATACTCTTTATTTTTCTACACTTCACATTTTTATTATATTTTAGATTTGCTGTAAAATCTGCCTTTATTTTATCTTTTATGAAAAAAGTCCGAAGAGGGACCTGCCAAAGTAGGACCGATGTGTGAAAGATGGATTTTGATCTGTTCATCTGTGTCCTCCTTACACGTTGAACTCCTTCCCCAATTTGTGGGGGCGTGCGTGAGGAGTTTCCAACAAAATAGAGGTACCTATAGTTCATTCTAAGCCGCCCCTGAACGGCTAGGTTGACATCCTCTTTTGGGGCTTGTACGTAATTAAAAAAAAATAAATAAACAAAAAATTGGTATAATTTTGAATTTTGGTCTGCCCAAGATTCAAACTCATGACCTGATATGTGCTGTTAACCATTCGGCTATAATCAGCCATAAATGCAATTGTTCAGTTGTCTTTTGTACACCAAACGTATTAACACTTCTTTTTTACTATTTATTTAATTATTTCTTAATATTTTTGCAACTACCGAGAGGGTTAGGGAACAAGCTTTGAGTATACTAACATATAAACACATTTTACTCCGTCCCATTGAACGTGACTATCATCTGGTGAGAACATTTCTAACTTGGAATAAAAACCCTGAATACAAGCTCTATAAAGTACTGATTTTGGGTTAAAGCACATTTCATTTTCATTTTTTTTTCGTTCTCTTTAGCCACAGTTCTTGCAGCAATCAGTAAACTAATCCGCCTTGTATCAGCTTGAGCCGATTGACATCTTCGACTTCGTGCTATAGCTATTTAAGAAACACATCAGAGCCCCGTGGACATCATCAGCACTTCGTTTTGCGATGGCCAAAGGTAACTAAAGGTGTTAATGGACCTGTCCAAACTTGGGGGACCTGACCATTTCACTTAGACGAAATCCAATTAAAATATTCTGATGCCACAACAAAGTTGTGTTTGATCTTTCAACGGCTGATTTCCACGCTCGGAAACTTGCTAGTTTTAGTAAAGAAATGTCACCAAAAATATTTAATTTCTGTTCCGTAACTCGAAAAGATAATGCTGCCGCATTTCAAAATCTTATGTAAATGCTCTGCACTCCGCCGATTTCGCCTTAACCAGCTTGTGGAGATGATGTCTCAGGGGTAGGTGTATCCTGAATACACATACCAGAATATTAAGTTCTCTTTGGCTTAATGCAAGTAACAGTGTGGCCTGTTTGCAATCAAAGTTTCCCCATAATAATTTAGAGGTAACACCTATTGTACGAAGTGCTTATGAAAATCCCTTTTCCTATAACCATCTGTATGGATAAAGACAGTATTGCTCTTACGATACTTATGTAAAGTCAAGGCGTCTTTACCATATTACCCTTAAATAAGGAGATTTAAGTCAGTGTACTTCTGTCTTCCTCAGGGCTCGTAGTATGGTAAGTTCCTGCTGTCTAGTACTAGAGAGAAAACCTCCAGGCCGATGATTGACTGCTGATAGTCGAACATTGGGAACCCGTTAGCGGAAACTTGAAAATTATCGATTCTCGCGGCAGTCATGCTCAGAATTAGTGTGTCCGTGCCTTCAACTTCGAACCATTCCGTTTCCATTTAATAAAGTATTTTTGGCAAACTGAAACGCCGCCCCCTCAAATGAGTCATGTTTCAAAATCAAATTAGAATATATGCTTCACTAATTTAGCTCGGTGCAAAAGTTAAATAATTTCCGATTAATTATGATGCTTGGCAGCAAATAAAAACAATTTTCTCTCATCCAATAAGCGGCCAAATAGCATAGCAAGTGCAAGAGGAATGGGAAAGTAGGAAAAAATACGGTCAACGGCTAACAAGTAAAGTAAACAAACTGCGCCAATTTAATTTGCTGATGATATTGGCCTCCGTATGCGACGGCCGACAAGTCTGAGATGAGATGAACAAGCCACAATCAATGGAAGGCCGAGCGAAGACGGAAATAACATCAACAGAAGCAACAATAACTACTTTGGCATTTGTACAAGGGTACTTTAGCACTCCGCCAGCGACCGACATCAACTCGATATTTACAAGTACTATAACGGGAGGAAAACAACAAAGAAAACCTAACTATGCGGCGACGCATCGTAATCACAAACGTCTACACCAACACCACCGCCACTAACATAAGCTAGAACAGACTGCGATGTGGCTGAACTATTACCCACAGCAGCAGTAACCAGTTGCTTTAACCACACAGCAACAGCGTCAGCAGCAGGCAAATCAGGCCCACAGTGCCCGCGTTCGAGTATAATCACAAATGCCAACTTTGTAATAATGATAATTTCAAATGAAATTGAATCCTATCCTGCCTATGTCAAACCACCACACAGCAAAGCCTTTGAGCATTTTATGTTGTGCAGTGAGAAGGAGCCGAATAGTTGGACGAGCGAACGAAACCAACCCTACAACAGAATGTCAGACGAACCCACATGCAAACCAGCAGACCGATTGCCATTAATGATTTGGCAAGTGAGCCAATATAAAAATGAGTTCAGCAGTTAGAGCGGGTGCGGACTTTACTGTGTGCGATGGTTCGAGTGCTCTGTGTTGATGTATGACGGTCTGACCCACTTACAGCTAATTTAATGAAAATTCACTGCGACAAATTTTTTGTGCTCATTTGTCGAAACCTCTTTTTATTTACACGAATTTACACACACAAACACACACACACACTCAAAAAATTACAAGTTTGCAAAAATGGGCAGTTTGACAGCAGGAACTCAAAGAAATTAAAATATAAAAAAAGCACAGAAATACTGAGTGTCCGCAATGGCTAAAACGAGCAGCTGCTCGGGGACCAAAGACTGTGCGAGCAGCGCAGAATGGGCAAGGGGATGAAAAAGAAAGAATTCCTTTGTAAATAGACAATCGGGGGAGAATAGTTCTGACGGGGTTTAATTGCAGAGCAAAGCTACTTAACGTCCTTTGAGTGAAAATAAGCTGCACATGTGGAGATGTTAATGTTGCCGAAAATTTATTTTATTTGAGTCATGTTTTTTTAGGCAGAGCTTACACGTATATCACTTTCAGATTTTTTAGTGATAATTATGAGATCATCTGACTTAATTATGCGAGTATTTCTAAGGGTTAGGTTAGGTAGATGTGATTATGGATGTGGGAGCATCAATGCACTTAGGCGGGATGTCGACCAAAACATTTCCCTTCGCTGTCAGTCCACTTCCATGAGGTTTCGAGCGTTGGTTACTCCACTGATTTGTCGAAAGTCTGGTAACCCACTAGTCCAGTGGATGGTGAGCTGAAATTTATTAATTATGAAATTTTAAAATTTAATTGTTGAGAGAAGCAAGAAAGTTTTTTTGATGCTAAAAAGTGAGTCTGAGAGACCGAATGTGCTGGAATGAAAATTAAAATTGGGACACATCGGCGAATGGGTTCATTCAATTCATAATTTGTTTTACATGATTTCAATAGGAAAAGCATAAACTGCATAGATACACGTGTTGAAACATTAAAGTAAAAATTGGTTTTGAACATACTCAAACTTATCGGAATGAACTTGATAATTGGGGCTGCATATCAGTGAACCATATTCTAATATTGGCCACACCAAAGTCGTATAAAGTGCTTTAGTTACATAAGGGTCTTTAAATTCTTTTGACTTTCTTTTGACAAAGGCAAAAGCGTTTTTAGCTTTTAAGACAGTGAAGATGGAAGTTGAGCTTAGGATCATCATAACCCCCAAAATCAACAAAATTGAACACTTGCTCTAGACTACAGTTATTAATTATATAAGGAGAAGGTTGAACAAGTGCCTGAATTATGTTAATCAGCGCGGGTCATTCTAATATATTTTTGAGTTTGATTTTTGAGGTTGGTTTTTGTCGTATTGTTTACCGTTTGCCGCCACAACAGATTATAGGTCTTACACTTAATATGTAAATCCAGTATTCTGTGTTAGCTTTCCAGTTCAGTCTGATGCCCACAACTACGCTCAGAGTTTATTCCCATTAAGAGTTGCCGGATTTATTGCTGGCATTTTGCATTTTTTGTGAATGGAGCAAGTACCACCTGATTTGAGTTGATAGTCCACATTATCGTAAGCATCAACTTTAACTCAGAAGAGAGTTAACCAAAGGATTCCGGATGATTTCATCTTCAGACAACCTCGACTGTGGGGTTCTAAAAAATTCCTTACACGGAATGAAGTTTCCTCATCTTGCATACCTTGAGCCAGAAAAATCCTGAACCTTACCAGCCGATTGGCTGAAAAATACTGACCGCCTGGCGTTTCCTCGTTTACCATACTACATATGGTGTACTTATTCTGTAATGTACCAGAGATGCTGACGAGAGCTGAGCGTTGGTTTTTCAAGTCAACGCCTCCTATAGAAAACACTATCGCTTCGGGGATTCACTACTTCCTGGTAAGTAATACTATAACTTATATGGATCAACGGCAAATGCAATTCCGTCCGCCCAACTTACTACCCCACCTTACCTTGAAGCAACTTTGTGTCCGGTGAGCCTTCGGGGCTTACTTAAGATCTCGTCGCTAGTAATTTTGAAAAATAGAAAAAAATTAAAGAAATGTGGACAAAATATCTCACAATCCATGCCTTCGACGAACTTTCACGCGTCATAATTACTATCAACATGAAGAATTTGTGTGTACTCTACTAGTACACATTATAAGTCATTCCTCAGCAGCACTTCTTCGTTCTTACCACAGTGAGGCTTCATTCGCTCGCGAAAAACTCCTCAGCGCCAATTCGTCGTTTGGTGCGTTTAAGGGCCAAAGTTGTTGATGCCAGCGAAGTGTTGGTCACAATTGAACTATTCCTTCCTGTAAGGGATTTGATTATTGCATTCTACAGCCACGTTATCCAGCCAACAACGAGACAGCTGCCTGAGTCTGCGTTGATGTTAATAGCTTCGAAATTGAATGCTATGAATTTTCGCTACTTTGCCAACAGCAAGAATACAGTCAGGTCAACAGCAGACGGTGCGCAAGAAGAAAGATAGAACTTGTCTATGGATATATATGTATGTTCAAGTATCTGGATTTTGCACGAAGTCGACCTGACCGTCTAGCCAGTTCCACACATTTTTGCACACTTTCTTTTCTGTCTTCTATTTCCGCTCTCCATTCATTTTATAGCATGTTTATACAGTAGAAAAGTGTACCAGCCGACAACTTTCCCCACAAGCTGCCATACAGATGCAAGTCTGCCTTGTTGGGCTGTACATTTCGCATCCATCTCCTTCTCTTCTTCTTGGCCATTGTGATGCCTTCACGTTCATGTTTATGTCTCATTTGCCACAAATATTTATAGCACTTCGCACAGTCGTCGCTTCAAGGCTTCTTTGGCTCTCAATGCCAACTCACACCACTTCTTAAGGATATCTTCTCAGTAAGCTTGGATTCCAATTACTCTTCCTTTCAACTTGTGTTATTCCACGTTTCCATGATATCCACTACTGCAACTACTTTTGTTGTTGCTGATGTTTTTGTTGTTCACGTCATTCCCGTCGTAGTTCAAATCATAGCCGTTTGTAGGTTTCCGTTTGGTTGTCATTGGAAGCTTAGCGACACATCCTTACGCGAGTTACTAACCCTACTTATGGGTGCGCTTTTGACGGCTTAGCAATGACACAATGGTATGGAGTACGGAAGATTTATTTGGTATTTGGCAGTGAACAATATATTTCCACTAGATTAAAACACATATTTAAAGAGGACTATTTGAAACGTTTAGTCTAAAAACTTGCAACGTGTGACGCTAAAGTGATTAGATTCACAGAACCTTGATATATGATATATTCCTCTTCCCAACAACAATTATTCGAAGAGTGATAATCACGACCAGAAGTGAATATCAGTTAAGAATTATTTGGTCAAAGCATCGCCGAGTCAATAAAATCACGTGAGTCGATTACTTTTTCCACCGTTGGAGCCTTTGGAAACATCAAGTTAAGTCAGGTCCATTTTCATATGACCTTTCCAATGGCGTTGAGTTTATACTCTGCTTCCACCATCGGGTACTGCAGCAACTACGTTCAAAACTGGAGTGTTTTCATACGTCCGGACAATATGACCTAACATGCGTAGACATAACTAGGTCAATGTCGCCATATAACTCGTATAGCTCATCCTTCAATCGTCTACGGTATTCGCAGCCGCCTATTTATAGAGGAAAATAAATATTTCGGAAAACCTTTTTCAAACAAACTCCTTGATTTCGACTCGGATTTCGATATCGTCCACGCTTCTGCACCTTATATCAGGACTGCAAAAACGAGCGCCTTGTAGAGTTTAGTCTTTAATTTTAATATCTGTAGGCAAGGACGATTCAAGGAAAATGTTTCCTTATTCCCTTCCATCTTGTACCTGCGGCAAAAGATTTTACCGTGCAGACTCATTTTAAGTGTAATGCCCCGTTATTGTCGATGTAAATCTATGTCTTCTTTTTATGGACCTGTTTAGTTCTTGTCCTATCATACTTGGGCCAGATTTGTTCCGTTATCTTGAAGTTGGATATGAATTTCCATCGGTTCTGTGGTATTTGCTCTCGCTCTCTCCTAATTATTCCTAGGAGGCACGATATAAAATCCGCTTTGAATGCCACAAGAGATCAATCGAAATTAGCAAAAAGGTCAGCTTACGTAAACACCTTACCGAAAATATTCCTATTGTCGGGATCGCAGATTGTAGGTATTTTGAGTTGACCTGCTAGAGAGCCAAAGCCAACATACAAGTGTTGACGACGCTGGAATGTTGCATTGGAGATAAGATAATAAGATCAGCAATGACATCTGGCTGTCCTCGAGCTCCACAGCTCCCTTAGTACTTCGGCTTCGAAGATGCTAGCTAACTTTGGTAGACAGATGGGAGGAAAGATATGTCAAAATGCTTGAAGTATGTCCCCGTCTTCGTTCCGCAATCCATTTTCTCTATTCACGTCTAGATAGTGTCCAACGTTGAGAGTATAAATCAGACTTTATATTTATGGGCAAACTTGCATGAAGAAGTACCAAAATCAATTACATGACAAAATCAGAACTCGAAAAATTGAATAGAACGTCGAATTGCTTTAGATCGTAGGCCTGACGACAATATTTATTTTCTACATACTCACTCAACGGCTTTGTTTTATTTTATTTTATTTTTTTTTTTTTTTGTTTTTTACAGGAATGACCGTTATTTAAGCTAACAAGCTTCTAATGTTTCAAAAATACTTAAATCCATTTAATCTCTCGAAATCAATTAGAGTCAAACGCTTAGGCTGTGGAAAAAATTTCGTCTATCATAAAAGCCATTTGAGCTCATAAAAAAATTTACTGTCCCCATTGTGATATGTATGTACAATGTTTGCTTGTGTTTGTTTGTTGATTTGAGTTTATACAACACACAATCCAAATATATCCACCATCCATCCAACATGCCTTGTGGCATCTGTAAACAGTCCTTTGTGATTGACTGCATTTGTGACTGACTGTGTATGAGTCTGAACGTCTGACTGGCCGACTGAGCAAGCAACCAGTCAGCGCATCAGCCAGACTTCCGCCAGCACCCAAACTAACTTCCTGCGCCACACCAACTCTCCGCTTTGTGCTGAGGGCCGAGCGCATGACGCCTGATGGCTGGTATTACCGGTTTCTCGTTTGTTTTTGCCTTCCTTTTGTTGCATCGCTGTTATTGTTGTTGTGAATATATTTTATACAGCTTTTGCTGTTGCTATTTTTTTTTTGTCGTTTCACATTCACTGTGTTCTCGCGCTCATTGCTCCACGAAAGGTTCATTTCCACACTGTTTTTTGGCGTTTTTGCTTTACACACACATATTCATAGGCCCATGCATATAAATACATATATTATATACGAGTATAAATATGTATGTATCTATCTACATGTTCTCTATTTGGCTTACACTTTGTTTTTGTTTTTTTCTGCATTTGCCTTTTTCTTCTATTTTATTTATTTACTCAATTTCTTTCGTCCTTTACTTTCAATGAAAATCAATAAAATTGTATGTTTTTATGTTCGCCAAGCCCCGCTCACACCTTGGCAACACCCGCGCTTTTGTCATTCGCCCATCGCTATTGTCGTTGTTGTGGCGCTCACTCAGCTCAGTCGATAGTAGGCCTGCCTGTCGTTGTTATCTTTGTTGTTTTTGTTTCTTACTTTTTGTAGTTGTTTTCAGTCTATGTGCTTTCATTTTCTTTTGTGGTTTCGCGTGTGCAGGTTTTTTCTGTTTTGCGCCATCGTACGAGCTGAGTGGAAGGAGCACTGCATGCAGGACTTTATGTCCTTACACATAGTCATATTTTGTACAAACAAAGCCATAGATTATATTGCCAGGGAGCGCCAAAGCGGGTAGAACACACAGCGCACACACATATATTTATTATACATACATACCTATATATTCCATTGGAACAAATACAAGGCTTTAGATGAATGCAATAACGTGTGTAAGCACTCGTGTAGAGGCATCCATCACAAGCACATACACACACTCACACAGGCGGATACAGCAATGACAGTAGCGAATTGTGGCCACATCCGGATTTCAGCCAAACGGATTTGCTCCAAAAATCTACTTTTCTTACAGCACTACTTTCAAGCGAATAGAGGCGCTAGTTCTGGGTATGTTATGTTATATTTTGTTTCCTCTTCGCAAATAAATTTCTAAAACTCAGTCCAATATTAAATCTTATTTGTAGGAATCTATAGGTGAAATCCATAGGTAGAAAGAGTTGACCACCGTACAGCGGTTTAAATAGATAATATTATTTCACTTAGAATAAATAGGTTAGGTTAGGTTAGGCCACCAAAAGGGATAGTTGTAATAACCTTCTATTTAGTCAAACCAATGCGAGAAGCTAGTTAAACTGACTGAGAAGTCGGTTGATGGTACGTTGCTTTCTCTTATCCAATGTTCATTACATTATTCTCATCGCATCAGTGTTTTTTTCCCATCTCAAGGTATAGTCTGTGATGTATATATAACAATCTTGTAGCCAACTTATACTTGGAGAGGGATATTCCCCCAATTCATCGAGAACGGCAATGGCGACAATTCTTTACCATCCATACTTCACAAAGAGCCGAAAATACCAGCCCACAGTTCCCTATACAGAGTTGAGTGTATTTAGGGAGTAGCAGAGCGAGTCGAGTATGAAGGCGAACAACCCTTTTTTGTGAGTCCAACTTTTTTATTTATTTTTATTCCCAAGCCTTCTTTGCTGCACAGAGGTAATGTTAGCTCCTCTGAGTATAGGCACACTGGATACATGTTGCTTGGCTCTCACAAAATGTCTGTCTGCAAAAACCGAGTGGTCAGCATTAGTGGTTACAAAGCGCCAGTTATATATGTATAAAGTTATATTTCTCTTACGTCAGAGTCGACAAGAACGGTTTCAACACCTTGGCGGGTACAGTATATGTTGAGACATTCAAGGCGCTCATAGAAGAAATTTATGGATTCATCATCCATCTCTTCCGTAAGAGCGTAGACGCAAATCAGCGCAATATAAAAAACAACCTTTTTTTATGGATATTTGCAAGACACTCATCCCTAGAAGTGAACGAAAGTACTCTGCGGTGGAATGTATCTGCTAATATAAATCCAATACCAAATTTTTACATGGCGTTTTCAGTAAGTGTCACAAGGACCCACTTTTCTATCCTTGTCCCTCTATATTGTCTCTTGGAATATTGCCCTTCTACTTTAAAATTAGCCAGAACATTAAAGTAGGGCAGTCGGTACCTTCCCAATTACGGAACTAGTCATTCCGAGTGCATGCCCTTAAAACGTGATCTACAAAACGTTTGCAGTAGTCGTAATCAAAATTGGAAGTTCTCATCCAAGACTGCATTTATCTTTTGATTGAAGCTAATTTTTAATGTAGCGGTTCCCAAGTTCCGCGCACACACTCGTTGCGCGGGTATGTGTAATTTAAAAATACATTCTTTCAACGAGGCGCTTGCCTCAAAGTCCACTGCAATAAGACTTCAGGGCTGCCTTAAACCGAATATTTTGGATCGTCACCACGAGAGCTCGCTCTCTTTTAGCAATGAATGAAGGTTCCACACGACCTAGCTAACGCACTAGAGTTGCTTACGATCGCAGGGAATCCATCTGCTTACTGCTTACTCAGATGCCAAATAATAGGAGGACTTTTGGTGCACTTAAGATCAATATTATATTATATTATTGTATATTATTTCACACAGTGTCCTCTGTCTTGAAAATCGCAAGAACTATTTGGAAATGAAAATGTTTCAAAACGTACCTTCTTCTGCCTAACGTGAGCCCCAGTTGTACTCCACATTTACATTTTCGTCTACATCACAATCAATCACTACGGCTCAGAGCATATTGCGAATTAAATGTGCCTTTAAATGAATTGCCAGTTTTCCCACATTTAACATAAGCGCACACACATAAACATGTACTTTCTTACGTATGTACATAGGTGATTGAGCCCACCTGCGCCACACAGCTGCCAGTCTGACCACCAACCTAGAGACCTGTCGGCCTGTAGCCGACCCAGATGAATGTGCGCACTGTCGGCTCGAATTCACCTCTGATTCAGTGATTTAGATTTTACGTCTTTTGCTATCATGCCTGGCATGCCCCAGCAACAGCGGAATTTATTATCATACCTCGGCTCAACATTGGGTTTTTATGTCAATGATTTGAGTTTTTGTGCCTTGTTCTCGTTACAGCCTTCTTCGTAGTCTGAGTGGTAATGTACATTTTTATGTTCTCACGTCAATGAAATTTGTTCTCCGTTGTTTATTATTGCATATATTTTACTACTTCTATCACATACTCGTACATATGTTTGGCTCAGTGTGTGTGTGTGTGTGTGTGTGTGTGTGTGTGTGTGTGTGCTGGCGCTCTAAGTAGGTTAGTAAGCTACATACAATGGATTTCGGGCGCTTACAGGATAAACGCATGATGTAAGGGCTTATGAGCGATGATGATGACACCATTGTGTGATTCATCCTGTCGTAAAAATGTAGACAGAGATGCTTAAATGGTGGTTATTGGGTTGGAGATTTTCAATAAATGATATTTATTAACACACATACGGGAATAAGTGTTATAAGTGGAAATTACAATGTGTGTGCTCACGAATGCCAAGGGAGTTAGTAAAGCTATAGAGGGTATATACTTACATATATATATGTACATATGTGCCTACTCGTGTATGTATTTGCATAGATGCCTTTTCATATAGGTATGGATAGGGCTAAAAGGTGGTTGCCAAGGTTGCAAAGTAAAGTGATAAGGGGCAACCAACCTTTCACAGCATCCATCCATGATTGACATCATCAAATTACAACTAATAGGTATATATGTAATTTGATATTTTTATGTACCTAGAAGTCGTATATGACTTACACGCGCCCCTTTATACGATATCGTTAGATTTGGTCCATTCACTGGTAAAAGCATCAAGACGTAAACTGAAAATTATAGGAGTAGTTCGGCAAAAAATTAGCAATAAAGATAGTCAGGATATTGAAATTTCACAGGCCTAGAGGATCCGATTGTCAAACAACATCAAGGTACGCTATTAGAAATTCAAAATATTTTGGAAAAGCACTCTACGTATGTAAAGCGGCCATTGGTGTGAAATAAGGCCTAAAGCCGTTTATTGTTCAGGACAGAGTTCAGCGGTCGGCGACCCATCAAGGGTGATCTCACGGCGAACTTCAAGTGAGCTGTAACGCAATTATATTGAGCGCCGCTCACGTGTACTTTAAATAAGCTCTCGGTTGAATGCAACACCGACAAGGTATAGGTACATAGACATAGGGGCACCACAGCCAACCCTAAACCGATTCACCATCAATGCATTAACTGGTATATTAACTGCACACTGTTTTATGGATCTTCACCGTAAAAGAATTCGATATTTTTCAAAAGATTTTTGTCGAAGATGTAGAGAAGGAGAAGGAGAGGAAGAGTCTGTCCAACACTACTCTGTTATTGTCTACCCCTAGGATCTATAATATATAATATTCTAAGAAATCACTTTTTTGATTGCCTGGCTGACGTAACTGTAACCAGTATAGGCAATATCGCAACGTTTATAAAGCACATCAAATGTTTCGCGCATTTAAGAAGGTGATAAGTACACCGCAGCTGGTCGGCAGCGTCATCAACTTAACTCACGTACGGAGAGAGTATCGTTGTAAAATTAAATCAAGGACGGATTAGATTAAACCCATCTTCTTGCGGACTGGAAGAACATACTCAGGTTCCAATCGTCGGGCGTTTTTTTTTTTTTTTTGGTTCTTTGTTGCTATATTCGGACGTTGAACTATCGCATGCATTTAGTAGGTCTCCAAATTGCCATCATGAATTCTAAATGAATATTCCCGGGTCTTAAACCTTCTGTAAATATCAGTACCAGATAATTTTCCGATATTGTCGTAAGCCAATTGTTTCCCTAGCGGCGGTATACGTATGTAGGCGGTTTGAAATGCCGTTTCCCAAATCTCTTATATCGAGTTGTTAACGAGTGCTTTCAAAGACAAAGCAGACGTCAAACCTTCTTAGTGTTTATTATCGGTAGTTGAGGATGAGGCCATATATTTACATAAGTATTGATTGTTATTGACAGTCAGCTGTGAGTGGCAAAAAATCATTGTTTTGCATATGGTTCAAGCCGCTCAAGACTACCGTTCTTGGCAAGGTAGCCAAAAAATACCTTTTTGGAGGCGAGCTCCATCGAAAAAAAATATCGCAATCAAAATTTCAGGGTATGTTCTTGGTGCTTAGCTAATTGGTTAAGGTTGATATCACTGCCGTCCAAGAAGTGGGATGGACCCGATAAGGACGTGGGGTCCGGTGGAATTTAATGCAGCAGCCATATAAAGGTAATGAATTTGCGGTGGAAGAGAGATTTGTACCGACTTATGAACATCTATGTAGCTAAATTTCGCATGAAAGCGAAGGCTACTTTAAGATTAGGGTGGGCAAAAAATGTATCTTTATCATGACAGTCGAAATTTCAACTTCAATCACGAAACAGCTCCAAATTGGTTGAGACTAATCGCCTAATTTCGACAAAAAAAAAAAAATCATCAAGATCACCGGATTTAAAATTTCGCAACCAAGCTGATCATGCCATGATAGTCGGAAGATTTTCACTTTTCTTTTTGCCGTTTTTTCTTGAAACTAAACCATAAAATGTTCTTTCGTACCTTTACAATATAATTTAAATTCGGCCTTCAGTATTTGAACAATTGTTCTTCGGGAATATTCGTAGATTCCTGAAGCCCTCGTTCTCATGAATAAAATAACTTGTTTTGAATAAGAAACATGTTAGCAAAAGTTTTACCCGTGACCTACGCAATCAATAAGAATGAGAATAGTTCCATGATATGTACCAATAATATCTGGAATATCTTCTGTCCTAGTTGCAAAGGATATTTGCAGACAAGGTCAAAACTAATTTTTCTAATTGTGGGCGCCCCTGTCCTGAAAATATCAACACCTCCGAGTTTATTTCTAACATTAACTAAAGAGACCTTTATAAAAGTCCATAAACCGGTCGTAGGCGGCTTACAATAACCGTTCATCCGTCCATTTATTTGAAAATACTAAGATGCAACCGACAAATTGGACTAGGAGTTCGGTTGAAAATCGCTTTAGAAGTTACAATTAGCTAATTATATATATATATACATATATATATATATATATATATATATATACCGATAACGAAGAATTTTTCATGTCATCGTCAACTGTTACGTCATTATTATCAATAGTATAGCAATAAAGCTTATGCGTCGTTTTCCCATAATTGGTCAAAGTCTAATGAAAAACAGTGTTTGATTGTGTTTCCATATTTATGTTCGCCCAGAGCTGAGCCCCATTTAAATCCAACAACATTCCAACTATTTTTTACACATTACACTCAACTAAATAGTCCGCCTGTTTTTGAAGTAAAATGGGTTTCAAGTGACGTGTTTCAATGTTTTCAAATCGCAAATATGAATTTGCACCTAAGCGATTGCTGAATTCAATTATTTTCCCTTCGTGCAATTTCCCACTCAATGCAAATATCTATGGACCCAGTTTATCTACGAACAAATGAACTTCATCTATTATTCCAACAAATTTCTAACTCGAACCGTCATTCATTTCACCCGCTAGCTTTAGCAATTCAATCAAATACGTATGAATGGGTTATGTTTAGGCATTAAGAGCCCAAGCAAATAAACGAATTGACAAAAGAATAATTAAGAGATGCTGCTGACGTCGATAGTCGGTTATTGGCAGTAAGTCAATTAAAAACTTCTATTATCCTTAAAAGCATTAAAGGCTTGGCAGATAATAAAGTCGAAAGAATGATTGAAAATACACTCACACAGGAAGTACATATATTAGTAAAGATGAAGAAAATCATATTTTTACTACAAAACAATATTATACATGTTGTGCGTAGTCAGTTTAAATCAAAAGAAAAAGTCCTTTATCGCATCACTCACAGTTTCACAATTTACAAAGTTTAATGCTCAGCTGCTCTCAAGCTCTGCTGATCGTTTAGGATTAGGATAAGCTTATCAGCAGAAAGGCATCCGTTTTTGTTAAGTTTTTAAGTAATTTGACTTTCTGCATAAATGTTTTTATTTTAATTAAGAAAAACAAATTTTGCTTAAGATACTCGAAATTATTTGAATTAATTTTCAGACAGATGGGTGAGCTCTCAAATGCCCAAACTGCGCGAAATTTCTCGATAAAAATTTGGGCTCTGTGTAAATCGGTTTTTGTCATTCAGGCTAGGATGAACTCAAACTTCTTCTTCTATATTGGCGTTGGTACCGTTTACGCGATTATAGCCGAATCAATATAAGAGCGCCATTTCGCTGTTTGGCGCCAGTTGGAAATGCCAAGTGCACCCAGGTCACTCTCCACTTGATCTTTCCAACGGAGTGGAGGTCTTCCTTTTCCTCTGCTACCACCAGCGGGTACTGCATGGAATATTTTCAAAGCTGGAGTGTTTTCATCCATTCGAGCGACATGACCTAGCCAGCGTAGCCGCTGTCTCTTCATTCGCTGAACTATGTCAATATCATCGAATAGCTCGCCCAGCTCATCGTTCCATCGTCTGCGGTATTCGCCGTTGCCAATGCGCAAATCGTTCGCAAAACTTTTCTCTCGAAGACTCCTAGAGCCGACTCATCAGATGTTGACATCATCCACGCTTCTGCACCATATAATAGGACCGGTATGCTGAGCGACTTGTGGAGTTTGGTTTTCGTTCGTCGAGAGAGGACTTTACTTTTCAATTGCCTACTTAGTCCAAAGTAGCACTTGTTGGCAAAAGTGATTCTGCGTTGGATTTCAAATCTGACGTTGTTGTTGGTATTAATGCTGGCTTCTAGAGAGACGGCATTATCTACGACCTCGAAGTTATGACTGTCAACAGTGACGTGGGAGCCGAGTCGCGAATGCGATGACTGTTTGTTTGATGACAGGAGATATTTCGTCGTGCCCTCATTCACTACCAGACCCATTCGTTGGTTGTTGACGCCAATAATGTCAATATCATCGACGTATGCTAGCAGCTGTACACTCTTATAGAAGATTGTACCTTCTCTATTCAGCTCTGCTGCTCGTAATATTTTTTCCAGCAATAAATTAAAAAAGTCACACGATAAGGAATCACCCTCTCTGAAACCCCGTTTGGTATACAACGGCTTGGAGAGGTCGTTGCCGATCCTGACGGAGCTTTTAGTGTTGCTTAACGTCAGTTTACTTAGCCGTATAAGTTTTGCGGGGATTCCAAATTCAGACGAAAAGGTGGTGGGTGTCAACTCTCTTTTCACGGGTCTTTTCCAAGGCTTGGCGCATGGAGAATATCTGGTCAATGGTTGACTTACCAGGTCTAAAGCCACACTGATAAGGTCCAATCAGTTTGTTGACGATGGGCTTTAGTCTTTCACACAATACGCTTGATAGGACCTTATAAGCGATATTAAGAAGGCTTATTCCACGGTAATTGGCGCAGACTGTGGGATCGCCTTTTTTGTGGATCGGACAGAGCATACTTAAATTCCAATCGTCGGGCAAGCTTTCATCCGACCATATTTTGCAAAGAAGCTGATGCATGCACCTGATCAGTTCTTCGGCGCCCTATTTGAATAGCTCGGCCGGTAATCCATCGGTCCCTACCGCTTTGTTGTTTCTTAAGCTTTGTTCGGACTTCCTCATAGTCGGGTAACGGAACAACTTTCCCATCGTCATCAATTGGAGTTTTGGGTTCACCATCTCCGCGTGTTTCCTCTTCAATGCCATTCAGCAGGCTGGAGAAGTGCTCCCTCCATAAATCGAGTATACTCTGGGCATCTGTCACTAGCTCACCTCCCTGGGTCCTACAAGAGTTTGCTCCTGTCTTGAAACCTTCTGTAAGTCGCCGTATCTTTTCGTAGAATTTTCTAGCGTTACCCTTGTCGGCCAGCTTCTCAAGCTCCTCGTACTCACGCATCTCGGCCTCTTTCTTTTTTGTCTGCAGATGCGTCTTGCTTTCCTCTTCAGTTCTCGGTATCTATCCCACCCCGCACGTGTTGTGGTCGATCGCAAGGTTGCGAGGTAGGCAGTCTGTTTTATCTCCACTGCGACACGGCAGTCCTCAGCTGTTTTTGCGACCTTTCCGAAATCCAATGGTTTCGTTTGTAGCTGTACGCAGGGAGTTTGCTATGCCGTCCCACAGTTCCCTTATACCGGGTTGCTGATAAGTGCTCTCACAGTGCAGGTGTTCAAGTCGAGTAGAAAACCGCTCGGCAGTCTGTTGTGATTGCAGCTTTTCAACGTCGAACCTTCCTTGTGTTTGTTGATGGGCGCTCTTCGATACACAGAGGCGCGTGCGTATCTTCGCGTCGACAAGATAGTGATCCAAGTCAATGTTGGGACCTCGGAACGTACGCACATCTAAAACACTGGATACATGTCTTCCGTCTATCACAACATGATCGATCTGGTTGGAAGTTTTCCGATCTGGAGACAGCCAAGTAGCTTGGTGAATTTTTTTAGGATGGAATCTAGTGCTACAGACAACTATATTTCGGGCCCCGGCGAAGTCGATCAGCCTCAGCCGACAAAAGCAAAGAGGGCGATTGGATGAATTTAGCGTTATGAAATACAAATTTTGAACTGTTAAAATCTAGTAAAATTTGATTTGGCACCGCTCCCCAAATATTCATTTGTGAAATCAATATCGTCAAAATCGATTAAATCGGTGTCAGTGAGCGACTGTGTTCTTCCGAACACATGCTTACTTAGCACCATGTATTTTCTAAAGCTACCGTGCATACTTTGTCATTTTAGAAATGATGAAATAATATTTTAAATTAACGTTTTGCTTCTAGTTTTTTTTTGTATCTACAATATGAAAGTTTGTATTAAAAGAAAATAAATTTTTTGTGACCTGTGGATTTGTATTGTATTATTAATTTGTGTTTATACCTAATAACCTTCTCATAACCTATTTATAAGAAAATTTCATCTTCTATGAGAAAAACTTCATTAAGCAGGGATTGTCAGGCAAAAAGAGTATAATTGCCTAAAAGTATGATTCGTCCAATATTTAAATTGTCAAAAATTAGCCACCCATACTATTAATGTTTAATTTTTTTAGTAAAGCAGTCAACGTTTTTGTTTTTTCAAGCATTGTAAGAAACCCCAATTGTGGTAAGGATACTTTGAATACAATTGTTGGACAAGTGAAAATTTTCTGCAAAAGATTGTCGGGAAGGTGGAAAACATCGAACAGGGATAACAGGCGTTTTGAGAAAAACAACGAGACTTGATTAAAGGAATATATTGTTTTCCTCTCCTCAAAGTCTCCTCGATAGCTATACCTGACATGAGCTTGTTAACATATACGAGCATCAGTTTGTGCATATCTGGAGAGCGTAGTACAACCGAAATTGTTTCAATGCTTGCCACAGAGCCCGAATCAACTAAAAAAATTAAAAGAAGTTTTAATCAATAGCTTTATTTAAAATATACTGCTGTGATTGCTTTGAGCCTTTATATTGTTGACGATTATACCAAAAGAACATATAAACTTTTGCAAGCTGGAACAAAAGCACATAATTGCAATATTATTCCAAGTTACAATGTTTTACGTTCCGCCAAGCTATGTACTATCCGGATTTGCTGAAAATGGAAGAGGAATTTGCAGAAGTTCCTCTGCAATAAACGCTGGACCACACAATAACCAGAATTGTTAAAGCCCATCCTGACAATTTTCTCAATTGGATTATGGAACTTCCGTAGTTTGGGAAAATCCTTGGCCATCGCCAACGTGATATTGTAGACTACTTAAAATGGTTCTTGCGAAAGATTCTGCAGATTTGGTTAGAGTCGAGATTAAGAATATGAAATCTCAGATTCTGCGAATTGAACCCACACTATCAAGCCGATTTTCAGTTCATCACAAATTTCAGCTAACACTCATGGATTGCAAAGTCTTCAGCGTAATTACAGAAACGTCGACACAGACATGTGACATCTGTAGGGCCACGCCAAAACAGTTCAACAATTTGGATGCCATTATAAGTATGCCGAGAAATGAAAACTGAATTGAATTCGGTCTTTCTACTTTGCACGATGTTTTAAGTGCATTTTACACATAGGTTATCCACTGCCTATTAAAAAGTGGTAGGTCTTTGGTTCAGATAAGTTATTACTGGAAGAAAGGAAGGCATATCCAAGAAAAATTCAAGGCCGAATTGGCATTATTGGTAGACATTCTAACGCAAGGCTCGGGTAATACCAATAGCGGATATACAGCTCGTCGATTTTGTGAAAACTCTGTTGTATCTGCTAGAATTACTGGAGTGAGCCATGAATCGTTTTGCGTTGTACAGTCTCCGGCCGAAGTGATTTTTCGGCCGAGCTCCTCCTTCAATTTGTGGTTTTGCGTTCTGCTGGTTTTCCAACAAATTGAGGGATCTACAGTTTGGTTACAGGATGGTTTCTTATCAGAAGCCTTTATTTCATGCCATAAATACATTCGGAAAGGTTGACATTCCCTGTCGAATATGCATTAGGAACCGCACAAGTTTTCAACATAGAATATCCATGGTTCTATATGCCAAGCTCAGTACGCAGAATTTTCATACATGGAGTTATATCATAAAAAGTGTATCACTAGAAATAGTGAAGAGTCTGAAAACTCCGATTCGGACAAAGAAAATTAAATCAAAATTATTGTTATTTCTCCAATAAAACCAAAAAAAAAGAATAAAAATTAAGAAAAAAATTGTTTAGAAAAAAAACTTTCATTTTGTATCTTTTGTTGCTTTTTTACCATAAAAAATATAAAAATCGTTAATTTCCTGTTGTGTTTCATGGAATTAATTTCGTTACCCTAAATCCATCAAATCGCCCACTGTGAAATCTAAATCGTTTTCAAATGACCGAGGGAATTTTTTGAAGAACTTTTTTAATTTATGGCAGATATATGTAAAATTACAAAAAGCCTAAACCTAAACCAGGGAAGTCAGATATTCCGTATTATTTAAATTTGGGAGAAAATCTATATAAGATCTATTTAATTTTATAAACGAGGAGATTAATTGACTGAAGCAAATAAAAATTTGTGTTTGTAATTGTTATAAAAGTAAATGGAGAAATAGTTTTCAATGATTTTGCCTTCATTGGCATTCTTCTACACTCGGTCTTTTCCATTTATATGGCTCAGTCTGTTTTCAACACGTTTTCGATTGTGTTGTCATTTCGGCAATGGCGACTTTACTTTCGTATGTGGGTGGTTAACGTAACCATTCTCCTTGGCGGCTCCCTTGAAAAAATCGGATCTGCGAGTCGGCCAGTTGACATCTACGTCTCGTTGAATCCACACATCGTCCATGTCATTATTTTCTACATTTCGATAAAAATAATCTCGGAACATGTCACAGTAACGAACGACTTCAGTTCTTGGATCGATTGGACCTTATACGAATATTATATGTTGAATTTATGCAAACGCTACAGAAGCAATATTTATCGCTGAACACGCTGGATGAGCAAACACCCGAGTTGTATTGTTCGAGCTCGAATTTCGTGTGTAATTTTTTTGCAGTCGCGGTTGAAGCTTATCTTTTTGGAAGTAGGTTTTCATTATTTCCCAATGGGTGTGAATGTCATTGAAGAAGTTTAAGCTCAAATAGCAATCAGTAAATGGCCCACCAGTTAGTCTGAAATAAACGGTCAGAGTTATTGGCCATCTGTGACAGATAAGGAAACTTCAGAATATTCTTGAAACAATTTCTCTGGTATTGTAAGAAAAAGTACGTGGTATATTTATATTCCATAATGCAGAGTAAGAGGTAGAGAGATCTTGCTTCTGTACTGAGACAAAAGTAACTTGTAACTGATGAACTTTCAATATGCATTCACAGTCGCATGGCTATTCTCAATTCTTACTGTTGCGTTCACGTTACGCACAAATGAGTCGTGAGCATTCTTGTGCAAGATGGATCTCCAATAAAATATCATTCTTGCCAACAAGTGCTAAAAGTTGCTGAGAAAGAAATCGAAAAGTAAATTGCTGTCGTGACAAACATAGACGAAACACTACGAATCGTTAATCATTCCCGTCCCACTCCATTGTGCTGAAGCGTGGGTAAGAATAAGAAATCGAGAGAGAACAAAGAAATTCGACAAATTGAATTCGACTATTTAATTGCACTCACAATGCCTTGGTTGCGGACAAATTAATTAAAAAAGGCCATACCAGGCATATTATAAATATTAACATATACGCACTACTAAATCATAACATGGCACACATTTCGCAACATAAAATGAAATTGTCGAGGAGACCGGTAAACGCCAATGGTCGGCTATACGAGAATATGTCAAAATGTATTGGCTGACATCGATGGTATTGCATGCAATCAACTGTCCCATTTCACTTTGACAGCTAAAAGTTAATTTGCGCGAAAGTTTGCTGGTGGCAACATCAATTATATGATATTTTAAGATTAAATATATGTGATATAACTAAATGACTGGAAACTGCTCGTCTCTTCTTTTACCTTGCCCCTCAGCAAGTTCTTCTCTTCTTCTTCTTTATTGGCGTTGGCGCCGCTTACGCGATTACAGCCGGATTAATAATAGCGCGTCATTCCTCTCTTCTTTCCCTGTCTGGCGCCAGTTGGAAGCACCAAGTGAAGCTAGTTCACTCTCCACCAATGTCCCCACGAAGTGGATGTCTTCCTCTTCCTCTGCTTCCACCAGCGGGTACTGCATCGAAAACTTTCAAAGCTGGAGTATTCGTATCCATTCGGACTACATAACCAAGCTAGCGTAGCCGCTGTCTCTTCATTCGCTGAACTATGTCAATGTCATCGTATAGCTCGTAAAGCTCATCGCTCCATCGCCTGCGGTGTTCGCCGTTGTCGTTCTCAAAACTTTTCTCTCGAAGACTCCTAGAGCAGACTCATCTGATGTTGATATCGTCTACGCTTCTACGCTATATAGTAGGACCGGTACAATGAGCGACTTGTAGAGTTTGGTTTTCATTCGACGAGAGAGGACTTTACTTTTCAATTGCCTACTTAGTCCAAAGTAGCACCTGTTGGCAAGAGCGATTCTGCGTTGGATTTCAAGGCTGACGTTATTATTGGTGTTAATGTTAGTCCCTAGATAGACGAAATTATCTTCGACCTCGAAGTTGTGACTGTCAACAGTGACGAGGGAGCCGAGTCGCGAATGCGATGACTATCAGACCCATTCGCTTCGCTTCTTTATCAAGTCTGGAGTAACCAGAACTTACGGCGCGGTTGTCAATGAAGCTCTTTTAGCATTTATAAATATTTAATAGCGCTAATCCAGCGAACATGCTTGGTTGACGCCATTTTACATACACGTATGGTTATGTTAAGCGATAGAAGTGCCCACATAGCAATTAAATTGCTGGCAAATGGCAGTAGGTTGGTAATCGCTGATTGCCTGTGGAGGCATAGTGTAATGTAATTATTATGGCGCTATGTAAAATATATAACATAACTGAAAAATAACGTAGCAAGCAAAATGAACCTCCAAAATCGAGATCCAAAGCAAAATTCATTAAATGAAGATTGTGCTGTTTTTTCAATGGTGTTACTAGGTTATACCCAACATGTATTGCAAGAAAGCAAATTATTCATTTCTTATATTATTTATTATAAAAAAAGCATACAAAATGTCTATATCAACCCTCAATGATTTTACGTTAGATTAACGATCAGAATTGTTATTCAGTGTATTTTAAGAAGATAAAAATGACCGATTATTTCAGATATGCCAATGTGTGGTGAATAAACAGCAACTGTCTTTCTCTATTTTTTACCTTAAATTTATGCCGACGAAATATAAGATGATCAAAACATTTTAAAAAGCATTTTCTGGGATCACCTTCAGTTATGGCCGCCAAGTTTCTTGTTTGTCCTTTATCGACTGCAAGCGGGTATTTCAAAGTGGTATTTGAGTTTTCGAAAGATAAAATTTGTTTTACCGACTGGCCTTTTGCCGGGACCCGTGTACGCACTCTGCAAAAATCAGAGAATATACTTTTGCTTTTTCTCCAATTTCCGCTCGGTTGAACTGCGTCATTTCAAAGCTTGTTTTAGGGTTTGAGTTGTTCCATCATGCCTTCATCGACCTTAACATGAATGAGTTTTTGCTGAAAATTCAGGTATTTTTTTATTCGTTCAAAACACTTGTAATACGAATTAAATCGTTAGACACAGAAAGTTCCGCTCTCTCCGAATTTGAATTTTGACGATGATCATGTTGACTGAAGATCATTTCACTTCAGCGATGTTAACTTCGATTGAAGATGTCACAATGAGGCAAATTCTTCTGGACATCCGCAACTTTAGCAATCTTTTTTCAATTATCAACTCCCGGTTACAGACTGTATATGTATGCAGTTTTTGGTCCGTCTCCTCCAAATGGAGTAAATATTAAGGACTTTATTGATTTCATTAGGTATTTTAAATATTCGATGCTTCGTAGTTTTGTGCGCCAACCGACCGAGTAGCTTAGAAAACTAAAATGGCAATTTTTTGCAAATATTTTTAATAATATATGTATTTTTATTATAACTTAACTATCCTTAATTTAAACTTTATCAGTACTTTGCTTTAAATTAAAAAAAAAAAATCATATTAAATTATTTCCACCAAAAAGGGGAGATATTCATACATATGTAGGTATTAAAACGTTCTCCCTTCGTATAGTACAACAGCGTTGCTGTCAAGGGCATGCAGACCTTCTCAGCTCACTAACAGAGCCTGTTATCCTGTCGGCGTTGCGCGGTAAAAGCATTTCCCTCTGTTGATTTTATGGCATTCGAGTGAATTACATTGCACGTGTACTTCTCTTCAAAATGGAATGCTCTCTTTATGTCTGTGCGCTCACAAAATAAAAGTTAATGTATTTACGAACAATCTCGGGCGTCAGTGTTGGAATGTATTTGCCGATGTAATTTTATGATTTTTCTTCTTCTTCTTTTTTACAAGAGCCAATTTCGCACACATTGCTCAGAGCGGCAGTCTATCATAGATATAAATGAGAGCGAATTGCCTGCCTGCCAGCCGGTAAAAACACTTTAAAGAGACAGCACAAGTGCTGGCGCTCCTTCGGTGGAGGGCGGGGACACGGGTCAAAGTAATGAAGCAGTTGCAGTTAACGAAGGAAGGATATGACTGTGTGACATTACAGCGTCGATTTCAATATAAACGCTACAAATGGTGGTGGCGTTGGTGGTGTTTTTTTATTTTTATTTTTTTATTTTAGGGTTTTCAATGTGTTGCGCTTAAATGTAATATATGTATGCATGTATATTTGGACGTGTGTGTGTGTGTGTAAGTTATTTGTATTGCATATTATTGTTGCTGTTGTTGTTCTTGTTGGTGTTGGTGTTGTTGCCGTATTCGCCTTTGTTGATTTTGTTACCCTTGAAGGCGGCAATGACAGGCTGGCAGGCAAGCAGGATAATCAGATTTTATGCGCTACTTTGCTTGTGTTTATTGAACTGCGGCTCGGTGCGACTCACCAGTGGTACTCATCTTGTACACGTTTGGTCCTTCATCCAATTTTTGTTGTTGTAACTTGTGTGTTTATGGTTATGATTGTAATGCTATTGTTGCTGTTGATTTTGTTGTTGTGCGTTGTGTGTGATGTATACAATTAATGTTTATGTTTTATGGCACGAGCAGGCAAACCTGTCCACTCTTCACTTCGCTGGTCGCACGTTGAACTCTTCCGAGAACTCAAAACAAAAAGGCAACCGACATCATACTCTCCCATATTCTTCTCTCACGCTCCTTTATATCACCCCTTGTACTCATTTTCGTCCTTTCGTCCTTCACGTCGTTTTTGTCTTTTTGATTGTTATTTACTCGACGCAGAAAACTGCGTTGGATGCGCCTAAATTTATTGAGTTTATTTGCCTCAATGTTGGCTGCGAGTCATTTAAATTGAGCGAAATGAAGTCAAAGTGAATTTTTGTGACTTGGTTTACTTTTTCCCCTATGTGCACATGTATGTGAGCGTGTAGATTTGTAAATTTAACTTACGTTCGATGAACCCAATAAGAATATACAATTATGATAGCGGCTGAGTGTGGGCTCATTTTGTATCTACACTTACGAGTATGTAGATTAGTATGTCGTTTTGGCATTATGAATAGCTTATCGTTGTTGAGCGCTCTTGTGGTGAACTAATGTGTCCTTTGACCACTTGGGCATACAATTTCAAAGATATCGTTTTCCCCCCCTTCAACGAAGCAAAATGATTGTGCTCTTATTCAGTTTATGTTTGTGGAGCCCCAATTCAATTTGACTACTGATTTCATTCTAAATTGATGACAGCAAATAGTGAGAAAGTTTTCGACAGGCGAAATCACATTTTTTAAGTTTTGTAATGTGATTCGATTTTCCTTTTTAGTTTATATTTCATATTATTGAATTATGGAGTCCGTTGTAAAATGAAGCTGTATTTCATATTTTATTTTTGGTAGTATAGCGGCATCTCTTTCTAACCTACGAGTATGTAAAGGGTGGTTAAATTTTCAAGGGCCGATGTTGATTTTGAATAAAACACAAACTATTTAGGAAATTATTGAAATTTTATTTTATTATGATATATTGGTATTACTCAATTATGTATGTAACAAAATATCGGCCAAATGAGCGCCGCGACCTCGGCGGCACACCTCCATACGATGGTCCAAATTTTCGATGACGCTGAGGCATAATGGAGTTTCTATGCCGTTATTATCTCATCCTTTAGCTCTTGAATTGTTGCTGGCTTATCGACGTACACCTTTTCTTTCAAATAACCCCAGAGAAAAAAGTCCAACGGTGTCAAATCACATGATCTTGGGGGCCAATTGACATCGCCATTACGTGAGATAACACGGCCATTGAATTTGTTGCGCAAAAGAGCCATTGTTTCGTTAGCTGTGTGGCAAGTGGCACCGTCCTGCTGAAACCACATATCGTCCACATCCATATCTTCCAATTGTGGCCATAAAAAATTCGTTATCATCTCACGATAGCGAACACCATTCACAGTAACTGCCTGACCGCCCTCATTTTGGAAAAAATACGGCCCGATGATGCCGCCAGCCCATAAACCGCACCAAACAGTCACTCTTTGTGGGTGCATTGGTTTTTCGACAATCACTCTTGGATTCTCATTCGCCCAAATGCGGCAATTCTGTTTATTGACGAATCCACTGAGGTGAAAATGTGCCTCATCACTGAAGATGATTTTCTTCGAAAATTTTCATAATAAGTCTGGATAACTTTAACACGTTGTTGGATTGTGTATCTCTCCATGGTTCAAATTGAGTAAGTCTGAAATAGAGAAATGTCAAATTAAATTCGGAAAAAAACTTGGCGTTTAGGTGTGGTTCATATTCAACATCGGCCCTTACAATTTAACCACCCTTTACAATACGATGTATCGTGAATATTACTCACAGGCTTTCTTAGTTATTCAAGCCAGAGAAGTTTCAAAACAAGATAAAATAACGAACACGGAAACTTTACTTTCAAATGAGTAAAACACAAAAATAAAATATAATAAAATAATAAAAAAACCATTTAAAAAAATTAAAATATAAAATAAATTAAAATTAAATATTAACATAAAACGAAAATAATTTAAAGTCTTGCGATAAATACGTGCTGTTCTTTCTTACAATTGGATAGGAAGAAGAAGGTTATAAAGCGAGAGTATGCAATGACTCGCTTTATTACAGGTGATGCCAGATTTGCTAATATATTTAATATACATTTCATCAAAAAATAGGAAATAAAACCAAATGAAATAAAATAAAATAAGCCAATATAAAATAACAGAATAGATAACAAAACAAAAAATTTAAGCCAAGTGTTTTAAAATAGATAATAATAAAATAAAATGGGTCTAAGTAAAATTAAATATATTAATATATAATAAAAAATAGAATACGATAAAATGAATAAAATTAATAAATTCAAAAAATTTTAAAAAGTTAAACAACATAAATTATAAAATGTAAAATGTAGTAAAATAAAATGTATTAATATAAATTATAACAAATAATAAGTTAGCATAAAATTAAATAAAGAAATTAAATCCAAATAATCTCTATATAAGTATAAATACGTTTCTTTGTACGTTTGTTTTCTGAATCCCCGAAACCAAGAAATCGTATTTATTATTATTATTATTATTATTATTATTATTATAAGCTATGGCTACTAGGGCCTTCAGCTAAAAGAAAAGTGTTATCTTATAATCTAATTACTCACTTACTTTACTGGCGTATACACGGCATTCGCTTCTTCTTTTTTCTGTTTGGCGCCAATTTAAAATACCAAGTACAGCCAGGTCCATCTCTACCTGGTCCTTCCAACGGAGTGGAGGTCTTCCTCTTCCTCTGCTTCCACCGGCGGGTACTGCATCGAAATCTTTCAAAGCTGGAGTATTTGTATCCATCCGGGCCACATGGCCTAGCCAGCGTAGCCGCTGCTTCGTGATTCGCTGAACTATGTAGATAAGTGTCGCCCTATAACTCGTACAGATCATCGTTCCATCGTCTGCGATATTCGCCGTTGCCAAGTCAAAGAGAACCATAAATCTTACGCAAAACTTTTCTCTCGAAAACTCCTAACGACCACTCATTAGATGTTGTCATCGTCCATGCTTCCGCACCATATAGCAGGACGGGAATGATGAGAGACTTGTAGAGTTTGTTTTTCGTTCGCCGAGAGAGGACTTTACTTTTCAATTGCCTACTTAGTCCACAGTAGCACCTGTTGGCAAGAGTGATTCTACGTTGAATTTCCAAGCTGATATTGTTGTTGGTGTTAATACTGGGTCCAAGATAGGCAAAGTTATCTACGACTTCAAAGTTATGACTGTCAACAGTGACGTGGGAGCCGAGTTGCGAATGCGATGACTGTTTGTGTGATGACAGGAGATATTTCGTCTTGCCCTCGTTCACTACCAGATCCATTCGCTTCGCTTCCTTATCCAGTCTGAAGAAAGCAGAACTCACGGCGCGGTTGTTGAGGCCAATAATGTCGATATCATCGGCGTACGCCAGCAGCCTTACACTCTTATAGAAGATTGTACCATCTCTATTCAGCTCTGCTGCTCGTATTATTTTCTTCAGCATTAAATTAAAAAAGTCACACGATAAAGAGTCACCTTGTCTGAAACATGTATTTAAATTAGGAAAAAAATAAATTAAAAATTAGAATTCACATTTGGTAAAGCAATTTGGATAACATTAAAAAATTAAATACTTTATGTAAAATACTCAGGAGAATTATTAGATATTATTTATATTCTATGGAAAAAGTTGTATTTATATCTACTTGTACGTGTATTGTAAAAATGGATCTATTAGGAAAATTATACATACGTGTACATATTTATGGATTGAGTTGGCTGAATTTTTGGATGATATGCCTAAATGGAATACTTTTGTTTCGCGAATATGGGCCAGAAATTACCGACAGATTGGCAAAAATTAGTTGATTTCAATATAGGTATGTAAGCATAGATCGTGCGTAGGTATATTCGCTTCGCCATTTTATTTATTGCGTGTTTCAAGCTTTCTATAAGTTAAATTTTGTTATGTGCATAGATCCTTAGTAAGTGTTTGTAGAGGGTTATCAATTTTGCGGTTTCGAAAATAAACGTACATAAAATGTAAGTAAAATAATTTGTTTTTGATATGTGAAACACTAACTCCTTCAAATGATCGCCTCGCGAATTTTTGCAAATATCGATCCGTTTGAAATAATTTTCGACCTCTTTTTGGCACACATTGGGAGATATGTATCGCAGCCATAACTTGACGAATATTGGTTTTCAATACCATATTACCATCATACCTCCGGATCAAAGATCGATTTTTGGGTATTTTGAGGATCCTTAGAGCACCAAATGTGAAAATTTTGCTTATTTACGCATCCTTCGTGTAAGAAATGTGCTCGTCGCTGAAGATAATTTTATTTGAAAAATCTCGGTCCACTGTTTGTTGTTCAAGCACCCAACTTTTGTATGTACGGCGTTGTGAATTGTCAGCTGGCTGCAGATGTTTCGTCTCCGGCCTACTTCGGCTTCGGCTACACTTTTACTTACAGTAGCGGTATTTGAGGTGGAACGAACAAAACGATGATGCACAGGCCTTGCAATATCTGTAACCGATCCCATCTTTTTAAATTTCCTTAAAACTTCTCCAATTGTTTGAGTGGTTGGACAATTATGTACACTTTAATTTCCTCTTAAAGCACGAAACGTTCCCACGTTTGAATCACCGTTTTTGTGGTAGGATTTAATTTAACAAGTTGTGCAGTTGTTCAGGACCCATTTTCATAAATCCCTGACTTTTAACTAAAAGAAAACATGTTTGGTTTGACAGATGTCAAAAAACAGCCCTGTACTTTTGAAACCCTAAAATTTTGTGTCGATTTTTGTATACTCAAAGTCTTTCACGTAAAATCCCTCGAAGTTAGGTCGAAGTCTTTGGCAAAAGCAAATAATATAAAATAAAATAAAATAATACAAAAGAAAGCAAAAGGATGTAAGGAAAAATTCAAAATGTATTAAATATTTTTTTACGGAGTTTAAAGCATACTTGTTTAAAGACTAAAAATCTAATTCCCAAAACTACTAGTTATGAGATATACTTTCGGGGAGGCCGTGGTGCATGTATTTATGTACATAGGTAAATATTTCAACACTGAAAACTTTTGCAGATCAAAGTATTTGTTAAATAAACAATTCCAAAAGAAAACCAATAAGAAACCCCATATTATATCTAAGTATTAATAATATGAAAACAGCAAAAACTCAAATTCCACTAATAAAACCAAAATACACAAATATTTACGCTTATTACACACTTTCAACTTGAGCGAGCAACACTGGCATATTTTGACGGCGTCCGACAGTGGATACTGCCAGCAACAGATGCAGCCACATACGGAAGCAAAACAGAATAGAACGAATAAAACACAGCAATGGTTAATAAAAGAGAAGTAAGGGAAATACTGTCACGACGAAATGAAGTCAAGCGTGCGGTTGCAGCTTTCAACAACAGCAAACACGGACTCGTTTATTCCTGCTGTTGTCCTTCGTAATTTCTCTGTTTGTACAACAATAACATATAGAGATGCGAGTATGTTAATAAGTATTTGCATATATTTGTTATTTGTTGTGAAGAAGCATTTTTTTATATTCATTACGCAAATAGTACCGTTGTACATACTGACATATGTATGTATCTATTTATAAAAAATTATATAGATATAAAAAGACAGTTATATACATAGTGTAGTATATGTATGTACATATATGTATGATATGTATGCTGCTATTCCTCCTCATATCATCAACAGAAGTGTTACAAATAAATGTTATCAAATATTGTAAAAACATGCTTCCACACAGGCGGTGCATTATCAATTGAGCTCGTACTCATAAAATTGTATGCATCTGTATTTACTCATTTTTACAAAACAATATTCGCATTATGTGGCGCATATTAGGTCTTTGAGTCTCATAAGCGAAGCACACAGTCATGTTTCAACGTTGGCATGTAAGCTGTGGCATGGCATCACTCCCAACTCCCAGCTCGGAAATGCCAAATCGCAAACGCAAAGTGCTTGAGCAAACAGGCAGGCTCACAGCAGGCTTTCTATTTTCATATTGATTTTACATGAATTTTTCTATAGATTTCTTACGCTTCTCTGAATTACTTACTACTCGAATATACAATATGCATGCCACAATAACGTGCCGCACAACACGCCATCACTTACATATTTTACTTTTTACTTTGTCCTGTCGTTCGCTTTGTAGCCTGCCAGTCAGTTAGCCAGGCAACTGTACTCGCATAACTAAGTTGCCCCATTTAGGTTACATGTTTCAGCAATTGAATCCTTCCTTTGTTGTTGATATTTACGCGTTACGTAGGAAGGTAAGTAAATAACAAAATCTAAAGGAGTACATTCGCTTCGGAACTATATTAGCAACACATTGAGTGTGTTTTAATAGATGTTATCGAAGCACTCAATATTGGCTTATGACTTATACTACTCGTATATGTACCTATACTCATGTATCAGAATTAATATTATTAGCATGTTCTCGACTCTACTCCTTTATATATTTAGTATACCAAATGAAATTCATCAATTTGTTCTATCTACATATGTACATAGCTCTTGCCAACTAACGGTTAAAGGGCTCTAAAAAATAATTTGCTTTTGATGCTTTCCACATAAATATCCACTTCTGAGGAATTTCTGAGGATTTGTCTGTAAAGCTTTATTTTATTTTATATTATATTATATTAATTTATTTTATTTTCTTTTACATTATTTTACTTTTCTATTTTATTTTCTTTTATTTTACTTTTTTTATTTTTATTTTATTCATTTTAGTTGAATTTTTTTTTGTGTTATTTTATTCTATTTTTTATTAATTTAGTTTATTTTATTGAATTTAATTTAATTTATTTTTATTTTATTTTAATTATTTTTATTTTATTTTTGTTTTTTATTTTATTTTATAGTACAATATATTATTTTAGTTTATTTTATTTTATTGAATTTAATTTTTTTATTTATTTTATTTTATTTTAATTTATTTGCGAGTTTGAACGAGTTAGTACGCATTCAGAAGAAAACACACACTCACGTATGTTACAAAGTTAGCAAAAATATGTGGATGTGTATACGAGTAAGTATTACCATTACATATACTCATAAGAACAGCCTTGGCCAAAAGTATTAGGCACCCCACTAATTACTGAATTTTTTGTTTTAACAAGTGAAGTAATGAAGTTTTATTAGTAAAACAGTGAAAATAATAAATAACATTAATATTTAGTAGATCCACCCTTCGATTTAATAATGGCAGCAATTCTCTTGGGCATACTGCGTTCAAGCTTTACACATTCGTCCGCACTTAGGTATTGCGTACCATTCGTTAATTAAGGCATTTTTTAAGGCAGTTTTTGATGTTATAATGTGTTCCTTAATCTTGCGTATTAAAATAGCCCACATGTGCTCAATGGGATTAAGATCTGGAGGCTGTGCAGGCCAATCTAACAAAACAATGTTGTTATTTCGTAGTCGCTGTTGTGGTAAGGAGCATTGCCTTGCTGAAATTGAAACCCGTCTATATTAGTATCGCGGAAAATGCGCATTAACGAAGGTAGAAGAACAGCTTCTAATACATTTATGTACTTTTGACTGTCCATGCGACCCTCGCAAACGAACATTTCGCCGACACCATCAGCAGCCATGCAGCCCCAGATCATAATGCTGCCTCCTTCATGCTTAACAGTCGGTACCACGCAATCTGGATGATATGCTTCTCTAACCTGTCGCCTCACGAACGTCACACCAGGTGTTCCAAATATCTGTAGAAAAGAAAAAAATAATGTTTTCATAAGATTTGTATTATGTCTTTAAAATTGCTCTAGGGTAAGAAGCTATGGCTGTTAATACTTTAAGACGATCTCAACTAAGCTTGCCTCGAAGTTTGATTCATCAGACCACAGAACATTCGACCAATCTTCTTCCGTGAAAATTTGGTATCGGCGAGCCCATTCCAAACGATTTTCCTGTTCTTTTCTGAGAGCCACGATTTCTTTCGGGCTTTACATCTTTTTAAACCTGCTTCCAGAAGTCTTCTTCTAGCTGTTCGAGCACTAACTGGTTTACTAAATTCATCCGAAAGAGCAGCTGCAAGGGCAGAAGAAGATTTTTTGCGATCCTTGAGAGACTCACGAATAAGTATTCGGTCTTCTCGTTTACTGGTTAGAAGCTTTCTTCCACTTTTTGATTTATTACTGTAGGATTTCGTCTCCACAAATCGCCTGATAGCACATTGGACCGCGCATCGCGAACATCCCACCAAATTGGCAATCTCAACCTGAGACTTACCTTCTTCACTTAGAACTTGAATCGTAACTAATTTCACTTTTTTAGGCATTTCGGTGAGTATGAATTGTTTTTATAAGATTGGTAACTTTTCACCAAATGTAATTTACACTTTCACTTTCAAATTTTAACTGCGAAAATATTTTATGAATTTCTTAAAAATGACAATTTTTAGGTTGAGCTTACCCAGAGTGCTATAACTTTTAATATTACACAATTTATTCGTTTAACCAACAGTTAAACACCCATGTAAGACATTTAAAAAAAAGAAGTGGTAACTTTGATAGCCACATTTGAGAATACTTGTATTTTAGTGGGGTGTCTAATACTTTTGGCCAAGGCTGTATGTATGCGAAAAAGTGTAGTCAGGCGTAGGTTGATTTTTCAAAAGCGATTTAAATTTTATTGTTTGTCGACACACACGAATCAGCCCCATTTGGTACATACATATGTATGCATGGATATGTACATACATATATGCATATTTTATGTCCACTAACATGCACGTTATGTACGAAACGTCTACGATTTCAGCGGCGCGTAGCCCGCCTTTTCCTTCGACCATTCTTTGCCTGATTTAATTCGCACAAAGGCAGTTTTTCACATCTCGTAAAATCACCGTGCAACTCAGCTCAGTATGACAAGAAGCAAAAAATGGAAAAGGCAATACACACACACATATATATTCACCTATCCATAGGTATATACGTACTTACGTTGGGCTGTCGTTGTAGATTTACGAAACTACTCACTTCACATCACTCACCAGCCAAAGCTTCAGATTTGGTGGGGGCGCATCAGTTAGACTCGCCCCCATCACCGCAAATGTTTTTTAAATCAAACAATCTACTCGTAAAACTGGCACTTGCTCCACATCTATGGCAGCTCCAGTGACTGCGAGGTCGTCAAGTTTCGAGCATCGACAAGGCGATGAAGATTTGGCAATAAATTGAATCTGCTATCGACATTTACTTTTGCTTCGCGGGAGATCCTTTTTAGCAATAGAAAACATGTACATAAATACATACTTACATACATATGTGCATATATGTACATTGTATGGATCTATGTAGATAAGAGTAACTCGAAGGGGTGAAATGAAATCAAAAATTGAGAACTTTATCAAAATTGACATAAGAACGCAAAAGATGTATCCTTTATTTTGAAATATATACACACACATGCACAAACTCGTATGTTCATACCATATGAAACATTTTTCAATTTAAAACATTCGTTTGTGTTCATTTATTTGTCATTTTCTTTGAAGTCGACAGAGGCGTGCAATTGAAAGTGTTGAGAATTATTTTAAGTTTCCTATAAAATTTATATACATATATTACAAAACAGTTGTATCGTACACCGCTTCGCTGTGGCCCATACTCATTGGATGTATGAGAAATGAAACATTGGATATCTTTTCATCATAATTTTATTTACTCAGTACATGTGGGTATACAAAATTTTTGGTTTTACCTTAAGGCAAATAAAATGTCATCTGGTTTGGTAACTCGAGAACATTCCAGCCTCAGCTTTGTTCATATTGATTAACGCTAGTCGTACAGAGGACTGTAGTCGCTTGAATTGAAAGGTAGTATCGGACGTTGTGATAGGAATTCGAGGTCTGTTCAGAATTGTTGATCTATTACACTCCTCCACAATAGGCACACCTATTTTCAAATTTAATACGTGCGCTCCACTAAGCCCAAAGAATTAAAAGATTCTGTTAATTGACTGCTTCATCTGCTTCCACAACGGTATCTATCAAGCCAATCGGTCGCTCATTTTGGAGTACACCGGATATTTACAAACGGACATTAGATATTTATATATAAGATAAGAATATATATATAGATTAACAAATTTGTAAACTGATGCGCGTGTTTTTTTATTATTACATGCTCATCGAAATCTCAAGGTCCTGTGTACCTCTAAAAAGTTCGTGCGTAATTCGGATATATATGGTATATCTTTAGTATTAATTATTAAGGTGGGGAACTATTGGATTTTAGTCGCTTCTTATAATAGGCATGCCTTACCACGGGTACCCTAACTTGCAAAGGGTCAAGTTCACGAATTGAAAGGTGTACCTAAAAGTAATCATATAGATTTATATCCCTAAGCGCTATAACCCTGTCATCTGCTTTCAAGGTGATGTTCTTTTTAACAAATCTTCTTCTTGCAGAACTATTCGGTACGATGTTGTAGAGAACGTAAAGAACGCTGAACTTCCGGAAGAAGTCCACATCCAATATGATTACGTACGTTTTCATCCAGAAACATATGACATGGATCGGTAAAATATTTTTAACTTTTGTCCAGGAGGAATCTATTGACGTCCCAAGTTCCACAATATATTAGAAAACAAAGAATTTTTATCTAATTATTCAAAGTCATGTCCATGAAAACAATTAAAGTCAATGCGAACATCCTTGAGCCTACAATCCACAAAAATCGATTTCAAAGTGTTTTCGATGTTGGTCCGATTACTAACTCGTATAAGAGTTGCGAAAATTTCTAGAAATGCTTTATAAAAAAATAATTTTGATTTCGCGTTGAATTGGAGTTCTGACTCAGGATTAGAACAGTTCTATCAAACAATACTTACATTTTTGAGCTTTTTATACTTCATACAATAAGAGTCTTCTAAAGAACGAACTAAATCCATCTAATAATACCTCGATCGATCGATCGATTTTTGTGATTAGAATTTTTCCGGTTACGGAAAAAATTTATATAGTTCTGACTCTTGCATAAAATATTATTCTAATGAATCTAATGATGAACCTTTACTTTCAAGACCAAACTTCTAATCTGGACGAAAAATCGATTCTCAATTTTTTTTATTGCTACGTACTTGGTTTTATTTACCAGGAGGTACAAACGGCATGCCTTTAAACCACCTAAACTAAAGGGCGTAATCTTAGATAGCAAACTAAACTGGAACCGGAACACGCCAGAAAGATCAATGAAAGCTATAACGGCGATAGGAAAGTAATTGGTGTCTAAGAGCGAGTATCGTGCCATCGTTTGTTGGCCAGCACTCGATAAAATTACCTTCAGGAGCAAGTTAGAGAGAGTTCAACGATCGGCGTCCATCCTGATAATGGTAGCATTGCCATCAACTCCCTCGAAAGCACTGCTAATTCTTCTCAACTTTCTTCCTCTGGACATATACGGGAAATTACAAGCGGTCTGCAACGCAATCAAATTGAATGCAACTCAACCTTGGAAGAATTGCTGTATAGGACATACAAAAGTATTATCTCTTACAGAAGTGCCGAAGGAGCTGGACTACACCACCTCCGGTGAATGCTTCGTTAATCTTTTCTTCACGAGAATCCCAAGCAGATGCGAGTGAAAACACCAACGCGCCCTACAAGGGAGCAATAGCCATCTTCATAAACGGCTCGAAGCTTGATGGGAAGGTAGGTTGCGGAATTTAATACCAATTTGCAGGCGGAACTCTTTGCCATCATGGATGCCGCGGTGTGGCTGCTCAAATCTACCGCAGCAGGACAACCGGTTACAATATACTCCGACAGTAAAGCTGCAATCAGATCTCTTCAATGAAATGGTACCACGTCAAAAGTTGCCTTAAATTGTAGGAATTTTCTTAACAAACTCTCAACGAAACACAGAACTGCCGTTGTCTTGGTATCTGAACACAAAGACATCCCAGGCAACTGCATGGCAGATGAACTAGCAAGGGAATCAAGTTGGACGCGAAAAAAACAAAACATCTTATCTTACTATACCCGTTCTCCATAAACATAATGACTGGACTCTCTTTAAGGTGGCTTCACGGGAAAAGAATGGGCTATCACTCTAACGATTTTTGCCGCAGCTGCAGGGACGAAGAAGAGGAGAAGACCATCGAGCACTATCTCTGCCACTGTCCAGCCTTGATATCTGCGTGACACCAGTTCCTTGGAAAACACTTCTTGGACTGTCTCGCTGAGTTAGCCTCACCTAATATTGGAAATCTCGTTGCCTTTATAATACACACGAAATGGTTCGGTCATTTGAGAAGGTGAAGGCAGAAACCTCAGCGGTATCATAATGAGCCTATTGGCCTAACTGTGCTGGTGGCGACCCTCAGCCGCATCAACTCAACTCTACATAACATTTATGATTTATTTTTACAAGAAAAAAACGAAATTTTTCAGTACCAGGTCTGGAATGTTCATGGAGGAAAACTATGCTGAGCAAACTCCTTGCTTAGAATTCAGTAAAAAATAAGCATTTCTTAGTACGTTTTACGATGCCTTTATCACACTGGAAGTGATCGGAAAACAAGAACCTACCGAAACGCAGGCGTATACCACATACGTTGAAATATTGGATTGATATTTGAAATTTGATTTATCGATCGTAATTCTGGGAAAGACTCGAAAAATATTCGACACTAACCCTTCTTCCACTTTAATATAGCGCCTTCAACATCACGAAAAGGTGCGTCTCTGCATCTAAGTATCTCCGCAAAACATGTAATTTGACTTCTTTAATTTAATGCAAAAAAGGAAGAAGCTCATAACAATTTATTGTGGAACAGATTTCAGAGTTCATGAATGCTAACTTCAGAGTCCGAGACGAATCAAAAGCATGTACTTTTAGCTTTTATCCATTTTAAATTTTTTTAATAATTCAGAAGATGATTTCGACAAGTTTTACGTTTTAATAATCTTCGGAGTAAGCAAAGTCAGGTAATTGAGCTTATTCTCTTCTATTCCCATTCATTAAAAATTTATGCATTTGAAAATGATTTGGATAAAAAATCGTCGCCATATGCACAACAGTTTTGAGTAAAATAATCACGTCCACGTTAATGGCTTTATATTTATATTATTTTCCTTATTACCGCTTACTCGCGTACAAAGTCGTCAACTTATTTGCTGCAAGACACTCAGCCAGAACGCACATCGCCCCCCAAACCACACGTAAGCCCAGCAACAACAATGATTTATTCCATTGCCACTTATCACCACCAACTACCACAGTTCGCGCCAGTTGACGATGACGGACGAGCAGACGGTCCATGTCTGGGGCAAGTCTGTATATACTCGTATGTGTGTGAGAACATTAGTATGTATGCATGTATGGCTGCATGTAGTTGGAATCACAATTTATATTCATATCCGCATTTGCCTTCAGAGTGTGGTATAAAAAAGGAAAATTAATATAAAATAGGGAAAAGCGGAGGAGAAGTCCAAATGCATATACAGAGCGTTGACAACACCGCCAAACTGCATTTCTAAAACGTGGCATGCAGCAAAGTACATGCATACATAAATACTTTGCACACACACATACTACATACACAGTACATAGGCAAAAGACAATCACAATCAGCGCGTTTGCTATTAAAAATGCAGACCTACTTTGCTCGACAACTTGTGAATCATGCCCCGCGCGCATTATATTGGTCTGGTCTGGGCTGGGTGGGTTGATCTCGTCTCGTTTCGTCTCGTCCCAACTCGTCTCGGTCTGACCTGAACTGTGTTAAGCCGCAATGAAGTGCAGCCAAAGTGAGTTTTAGTTGTACCACTAAGTATGGCTGGCACTAGGGGCATATGCGAATGAAAAGACCACATAGAGCTCTGCGAGGACTGAGCTGGTGGATTTGTTTGATGCTGTTGGTTATGTGTGTGAGTATGCATGAGACGGCGATAAGTTCGCTTTTTAGCATAGAAATGTCTCATCATGCTCGCCCTGCTTGCCTGCCTGCCTGCCCACTTAGCTCCTTGACGCGCTTACTAAATGCACAAAGCTCTTTAATTCTTTCACTGTGTGGATGGTAAGTAAGTATATGAAATGTGCGACCAATTGCCGACTCTAGAGGGTACACATGCATGTATTTTCAAAGTTTATGAATCAGGGAAATTTGATATATTGTTGGTTTACTTTTTGAAGCCAACCGAAGTCCATTTAGTGTGTTTTAGCACACAGCTTCACTGCCTAACTTTTCGTGACTGTAACTGTCCTTACTCTATATTATCGTTGATTAGGAATATGTTCAGATATCATGATGATTACTGCGGCTTATTATGCGAACGTTTTCTCTTGATAATTTATAAAGATTAAGCCAGAAGCTACAAGAAAAGAAGGATAGAAGAGGTTAGCATTTAGTGTGGTGGTGGTATGGTGTTAGAGTGCAAGGTTCTGAGGTTTGAGTCCTGGGCTGCCCCAAACTTAAAATTTTTTCTCAATGCGATGGTTCCTCGATAGGGCTATGAGTGTATTTCTTTCATGAAAATAAGCTTATCGAAAACTTCACCAGGAACTCGAAGGCGGTGTTGAGAGTATCTCTCTTCATTTGGAAGAAAGATCAACTAGACGCACCTCACATTTATGAGAAGAAGCTTTATATTAAGCGGTTATAAAGTGTCACTTAATTGAATTTTTCGGGTTAGGTTAAAATGGCAGTCTTGAACGATCGAATAGATTAGTTACCGCTTCTAAGGCATCTTAACTTTCTTTTAGCTAATAGGTAAATTGCTCTGCGAAGCTCTTCAATTTTCTTCCACTACTGCATGCTAAACTCGTTTTAGTCTATGGCGTGTTTGTAAGAAGCTACTTATGAGACGGACATGATCATCACAGCCTAACGTCTAAAGCCCACCGGTGTTTAAAAACTCTCTGATCCTACCATACTGAAACATGGCTTTACTCGAGCCATCCGTTGGATTCACTCTTCCCATTCCGCAAAAGTATTCTCCCGAAATCCACAGTGGCGACTCATCGAATGTAGTCACCGTCCCGAATAAAAGATGACGAAGCTTTCCTCTATGGCTGTGATATATTGATCCTTAAATTTCCTTTATAATTTCATTTTTCTGTACCTCTGTCTCTGTTCTCGACAAATGTTCTCCATGCCTGATATACTGAAATTAAATTTCCATATTCAAACTATAATTGTACGATTATATTCGCAACAACCCGAAAAATAAAACTGAAATCTGCTAATTACACAAGCACAATCAAAACAATTCCGTTGGATTAACATAATAATTCCGCTGGTTGGATGAGTGGTTGGATGGCCCCAGGATATATGGAGGATAACACGAATGATGATTGAATGGTGGTGGAAAAGTTGATGAGTGTACGAGGCAGACTAGTAAATGCAACCAAGGCATGAAAAAAAGAAAAAAGAACAGATAGTGAAGAATGAAGGCGAGCTGTTTGAATTGCATGTGGATATGGATAAGGGTTAAAGACTACCAGCTGGTTTTAGCAGGGCCATTGAGGTGGAGAAAGCCAGTGATGTAATCACTTCTGTGTAAAGGTTTAAATAAAACGAATGGGAGGAAGAGGAGGTGAGTGAATAAACATAGAAGAAAGAGCTGACAAATTCACAGTACGCTCATCAAAACTTACAAACCCATACATTTATGCGTATATATGTATGTACTATGTATGCGAAATCACTTGGCGTAGACCTTCACCTTTTATAATGCTTTAAGGTTTGAGGTGTTGATCGCATATCGCCAATATTGATTTGAGTTCCTCAGAATTAAAAAATTACCGTAATGAAGTGTAAGTGAGGGTTTGAATATAGTTGACTGGCTACTGAACAGAGAATTTGGCGTAATAGGATTGTCAAATTCGTTGGGTCACCCACATACCTATAAGAATATGTACACATGTTTGTAGGTATGTATGTATTATATACCTACATATGTATGTATGGTTTCTATATATTTATATGTTATGAAAGCATTTATATTTACAATAATTCTGTATATCTAAATATATATACATATATATGTGTTTCCACTTATTACTCTTCGCCTTACTGCATGTCAAATCATTTGACAGATGTTCATATATCCTTCAAAATATTATGGAAATTACACGATTGAGAGTGCGACAGTCTGTCAGCTACATAAGCAAAGCGTGGTAATCCATGAAATTGTGTGTGAATTTGTGTGTGCTTATATAATATATATTTAGTAGAAATCGACACCATCACGCATACCTTGTTATTAAGGGCGGTTGGAAGGATATTACTTCAAAGCACTCGTACGTTGAATTGTATAACGCAAGCAAGCAGAGAGACTATTTTAAATTCTCTGTGGGGTAAGAACCTACTCAGCTCTCTTTTACATACTTCTGCTTATATTTTGCAAACTTTTGAGACCGATAAAAATTTCTTGAAATTTATTTATACAAACAAAAGTATTTAGGTAGACCGAAAGAGGGCCACTGATTGGCAAAACCGAAAAAAAATGGTGTTACCACAGAAAAAAAAATATACAAGGAATTTTAGGTTTATTTGTATAAACAGAATTTCATAAACGTGGCAGTCTTAAATCAAAGTTCCAGAACAGAAATGAATTGCGTTACAAATAAAGTAGCAAAAATATAAGAAGCATAATGTATATTGCTCTTGAGGAACGCTAACAGCAGTCTTTTATGGTATCACAATGGGCTTAGACCTGATCAAAATAGTACATCAGAGTTCATCGCTGCAGACACCGTTGCCCAGTTTCTCCTCAAGCATGTTAGGAAGGAAGAACCTGGCTTTGTGGTTCCAGCACAACTTTATTGACTCTCTTACTGTTAATGGCGGAATCGGGAGCCAGTCACCAGCCACATCAAACGAATGGCTTGAGCTGCCTGCGAAACTCCGTCGTATTGACATAATTAAGGTCACGACACTTTAGTAGACTCAACACCTTTTTGCATGTCTACTAAAACCTACTCAACTAATACCCCTCTCCCTCGGGTCCGAAGCAATTGAAACATCTCCGTACTTGAGCTCCTAAGCGCTTCTTGCCGCTACAACACTAACAACTCACTCATCCAGCTACAACGGAAAGGGAAAACATGACATTTTCACTGAGTACCATGATAATCAATAAATCACGATATTTGATTTCCATAGTAGTGGTGCCGAACGGTTAGCAATATGTCGTACATGGATTCGAATACAGGCCAAATCAATATGAATACCTCCGTGACTAATGACTTCACTCGGAGGCGGCTTGAAACTAGGGATCCCTCCATTACAAATCGAAAGCTCTAACAAACCTCACTTAAAAATTAAGAATGGGAACCGTCAGAAGTTTAGAAATTTGCTTTTAGCTAACGCATTCGTACGGGATATTAAAAAAAGCGAGCCAGACTAGGGCAACCACATTGCTTCTAACGTTTGCGTGTTAAACGTTTCCAAACGAGCGAGCACTGATAGACTTCCAGTCAAGATAATCTCTTTCTTTCTGTGCAGATAGAGCGGCCATTAAGAACTCTTTTGAGCCATAAACTATTATAATGATATAAGTATTAGTCCAGGTCCGTTTTTAAACTTATTTATTGTTGACGTTTACCGATTGAATGCGATGTGGTGTTCATAGAAGACCACATTATATTGAAGCTATTTTTGATTTTTTCGAAAAACCAGGAAAATTTACAATTTATTCCAAGCCGCCTCTGAACGGCTGATGGTTTTTATGGGACGCTTTCTTTTCATATGTGAAATAGGTATACTCGGAGATGGATTGCGATATTGTACCGTGCGTATACTTCGAATACCTCAATATCCCACGTTCCTTCCGACTTCATTCGATCTACTGGGGATATCCATCAATGACTGAATTCGAGAAGTGTATCAACAAACACCTCCTCCTCGTCAACTTTGTAACAACATTAAGGAAACACGAAGGGTACCTAATTGGGATCCACACGTCACCCTAAAGTTTGATTTCAAAGATGTCAATGAAGTATCTTTTGGTGGAAGCAGAAAAAATGAGAGACTTCGAGAGAAGAGAATTTAACTTAACTTCTTTAGGAAAATATTTTATAATTTTTTACCTGTTTAAAATTCGTTTTAAGTTTAATTTCTTTTATACATACCTACATATGCATAACTTCAATAGAAACAGACAATGGAAATAAATCAAATTCAATCTTTTATATGTATGTATTTTAAATTCCATCAGAAATCTTTAAGCGACGCCAAGCATCATTAAATTCATTTTAAAGTGTCAATTGACAACTATTACCCTCACTTCTAGCCGCACATTTCAATTGTATTGTATATGTGTTTCTGTATGGATTAATGTACTTCTATACATACACACATATGTACATAAATAAGTACACATTTACTTATGCAGCGACGCCGCCGTTTCAATCAGACTTACCATCAACTTGCCACACGGCAGCGCAATGAGTTGTGGCAATTCATGCTTGCCATTCAATAATGCGCCACTAACCGAGGAGCGGTAATCAGGCCACGTTCACCCTCCAAGCCAGAAACTTGACTAAGCAGCGACCCTTCGACAACACTTTGCTTCACTGAGATTTTTAGATTTATGCTTTGGGGTAGTTGCTATTGCTTGTGTTCGCGTTTTTTATTTATTTGAATTTCCACATTTATTTTTTATTCCATTAATTTTTCCCGCCTTTCAATTTTTCATCAGTTTTTCCCTCAGTTACGAATATAATTTAAAAAATATGAAAATTCACTTCAGAATATAAAGTACGTTGAAAAAATATATTTTTCATTGCATCATTAGATGAGCGAAAGCTGAAGGAAAAAATGCACTGCAACTACTCATTTCCCCATCAACTCGAGCCGAAGAGTTAGGTTGGGAGTTGCCCGTCTGTGTCTGTGAGAGACTGGCAGAAATGCTCTGTTGTGTTGTTGCACTTGGAAAGCTGTACACTTGAGTTAATTTTTTTACGTGAAATGTTTTGAATATGAAAAAAGATGAATAAAAGCAAAATTATGGATTCACTACGCGACGTTGAACAGAATAAGAAAAAAATTAAAAAGTAAATAAAATAAAATGAGGTTGCCTTTTTGTGCTCATTTTGAGTTTCGAACACCATGCGGGACTCGGTTGCAAAACTGGGGTGCTGATACTATTGTGGCAGGGGTATAATTATGTTATGCTAATACATTGTCATATGTATTCTGTAATAAGTTGAATATTTAATTTGAAAAAAAAAAAATAACATTATTGCGTGAAATTTAATGTATTTTTGTGGCGTTTCAAATTGGAAACTTAAAACCAAATTTTTGAACACGCCCCTCAGAAAACACCTCTCACATTTTGGTAAACCGTAGATTAACTTGATATTTTCTTGAATAGAGTTTTCAATTAGTTGCCTTAAAAAGATAAAGTGATTAATTAGTGATGTGCCATTTCTTTTCATTAATTTTTAATTTACCCGTTTTATGCAGATGCTATGCACTCAAATAGTTGCGCTTAAGCAAAATAATCCATAGAATTTGCAAATAAAAACCTCAGACTTCCTCGGCTGCAGTTTGCCACTTTTTTGTCTAAAATGCAAGACCTAAACTTGGACTTGGACTTGGACATGTGGTTTCAACAAAACAGTCCCACATGCCACTCAGCACGGCTCCTGTGATTTATCGCCTCCGGACTACTTTTGTGGGATATGTTAATGATCATGCCTATAGCGACAAGCCACAAGAATTTACCAGTCGATATTTTGAGGAAACTATCCCAAAATGGGACCCGGCGTATGAACCATGAAATGAACTTTAAACATTAAGCTATATCGATCGTTCTATCGATTTAAATCAAGATTTCATACATTTTTTCTGTATTTATTTTTTTTTTTTGTAATCAAACCGGAAAACTTAAGCGATGTTTACTGTGCTCTCCAGTGATAGCCTGTTAATTAACTGCTTACATGTTCTCACAACTTGGTTATTGGCGCAGTTAGTTGCTGATTGGCTGCTAACCAGAAACTTTTTAGATTTATCTAGTAAGACGGATGCCCATTTTTTACTTTCAATAATTCCCACAATTCCTGTTTAGATGACAGGGTTAAAATCATTTAAAATTACACATAAACTAAATTACTTTAAAACTACAGTCTGCATTAAGGAGGTAACAGAAGAATTCTGCACCAATGCCACCATCTGTATTGACAAAAATAGATATCTTCATTTACTAATAGCCTTGTCCTCATCTCAATCCTATCTGCCCAGGCATCCATCCGACAAAAGGTTTTCGCTTCTTGATAACGTTTTAGGTTTAGTTTGGGTTCTGTTATAATTCTTTACAGTTAAGAGATAGCTGTTTCACGAATTATTTGTATTTTAATTTACCCAATGTCAAAAATTACTTCCAGTTTGCTAACCATAGCACAAAGCGCTAATAACGACATTATAAAGGGTGGTTAAATTTTCAAGGGCCGATGTTGATTTTGTATAAAACACAAACTATTTAGGAAATGATTGAAATTTTATTTTATTATGATATATTGGTATTACTCAATTATGTATGTAACAAAATATCGGCCAAATGAGCGCCGCCACCTCGGCGGCACACCTCCATACGATGGTCCAAATTTTCGATGACGCTGAGGCATAATGGAGTTTCTATGCCGTTAATGTGCCGAATTATCTCATCCTTTAGCTCTTGAATTGTTGCTGGCTTATCGACGTACACCTTTTCTTTCAAATAACCCCAGAGAAAAAAGTCCAACGGTGTCAAATCACATGATCTTGGGGGCCAATTGACATCGCCATTACGTGAGATAACACGGCCATTGAATTTGTTGCGCAAAAGAGCCATTGTTTCGTTAGCTGCGTGGCAAGTGGCACCGTCCTGCTGAAACCACATATCGTCCACATCCATATCTTCCAATTGTGGCCATAAAAAATTCGTTATCATCTCACGATAGCGAACACCATTCACAGTAACTGCCTGACCGGCCTCATTTTGGAAAAAATACGGCCCGATGATGCCGCCAGGCCATAAACCGCACCAAACAGTCACTCTTTGTGGGTGCATTGGTTTTTCGACAATCACTCTTGGATTCTCATTCGCCCAAATGCGGCAATTCTGTTTATTGACGAATCCACTGAGGTGAAAATGTGCCTCATCACTGAAGATGATTTTCTTCGAAAATTTTCATAATAAGTCTGGATAACTTTAACACGTTGTTGGATTGTGTATCTCTCCATGGTTCAAATTGAGTAAGTCTGAAATAGAGAAATGTCAAATTAAATTCGGAAAAAAACTTGGCGTTTAGGTGTGGTTCACATTCAACATCGGCCCTTACAATTTAACCACAATAAGGCAACTCTAAGTCAGGGGGTTTCAGTGTCTCCAAGGTATTCCTCGCGAAACCAGCACTAATGAGTTTTGTTTAATATTTGGCGCATGTCTTTTCACTTGTGATGAGGCACTCCAGTTCCTTTATTTTTTCTTTTCAGCAGAGTCACTAGGCCCTAAAAAACCAAATAACTGATCCCGGTGATAAGCATTTTAATGCAGAAACATCTGGGTCCAGCTGAAAATCTCCATGAAGGTCCTCAACTTGTCTTATCACGCTAATTTATCTATATATATATATTTTTTCTTCACTCCTCTCTCTGGGGCGTTGTCGCTGTCAAGAACTTCCAACAAACGGTATAACTCAATTGCTCAATCATTAAATTGAAAACTCATTACCACACTTCTGAATCTACTCTAAAGTGCAGCCATTTTTTCCTAACTGAATTTGTATTCCCATCTTTGCCATTTAAAGCGTTTTACGTTTGTCACATCCGATTGCAACTTTGCATGACAGAAGAGAGTCTTTTTTTCTTTCCAGAAACGCGAGTATTCCGCGTTTCTTTCAGCACAAAGGTGGTGTTCTTCAATGAAGTGGTGATTCGAGTAGGTGCAAGTAACTCGGTGCGAACGCATATTACATAACGGTGGCAGAGTTTTCACAGTAGCCTTGAATTGGGTAAGCATGAGCTTCTTCTTCTGTGTCTCTGCTACAGCAGAAGCCAACCAAATCCTGGTGACGTACTAACATCCAAAAAGTAATAGAAAATTAATTTAAATAAAAAGTTAAGCTAAATTTTCTAATTGCGGTCGCCCCTCGGCAGGGAATGTCAACCCCTTCGAGCGTATTTATGACATGAAATAAAGCTCCTCATAAAAAACAAAAAAAAAAAAAAGAGAGTGAGCCGTTCGTAGGCGGCTTAGTATAAACTGTAAGTCCCTCCATTTGTTGGAAAAACATCAAGCCGCAAAACCACAAATCGGAGGAGAAGCTCGGCCGAAAATAGCTATAGCGGTTTCATAGCGCTAATTACATACACGTATACACGTATATTAACATTCCCTTCAGACAGCGTTTGGAACAAAACCTTTCTTACAGGTCTTTTCTTAAGTATACATACGCTCCTAGTTAACTCTCTTTTCAATCTTCATTTTTTGATCAGTACATAGTTTTAGGCGGTTTTGAAAATATTATCAACAGAAATATTTAACTAATTTTTTTGTTTTATTTGGGCTCCTCTTCGTGCAAGTGTGGAGGTACTATGTACTTCATAGAAACCGCTTCAAATTCACATTTCCACTAACATAATAAAATCCACTTCCGCATTTCTCCACATTCTATACAAATTTTTTATGTATGTACATCACGACTAAATTGTGTCAACATTTACAGCGAAATTTTTTAATAATTCATAAAGCAAGTCTCTACGCGCCATTGGCCCCAACTTCATCAGCTCGCGGCTTGATGGCGCACAAAAGTGCTTGGCACGTGCAGAGCGCAGCAGCGCTTTGTTACCTGCATGTGGAGACCGCGAATCGACCGTTTTCATATCGCCATTGCCATCTCCATCACTGCTTTCTACATCTACATATTCACCAGCCGACAAATCAGCTAAGCTGCTTTCAAAGCACAAAATGTGTTGTACGTTGGTGTGTACCAATGTACGTCCTTGCCCTAGTTTCGCTGGCACTCCTTTTCCACTCGCCTTCCAGCCTTGAGCTCCACAAAACAAATATTTCCTTAAATTTTCTCACTTTGTTTGATATTTCCCCAAAAACTGTTAGCTTTGGCTTGACTTCTTCCCCATAGTTACTTTGCGCAATTTCTCCTGCTTTGCTTCTTCGTCGAAGACCGGATGCCATTTCAATTTCAATTGACAGCATTTGCGGCGGAATGAAATGTGCAGGCATAGAGTGCGATAAAAATCATAAATTTATTAGTATTTTTAGATCTAGTATAAGAGGCAGGTATTCGATGATTTGGAGGGTAAAGCGGGAAAACAGTTTATGGTATGCGCGCAGGCACAATGAGACACTCGTCGGAGCATTCGGTGGTTAGTATACATATATTTCGTATATGTATTGTACATGTGTATATCTGTACGTGTATATCTGTATGTATGTATATTTGAATGTTAGTTTTTATGTAAATGTGCTTTTCATGACCATTTAGGTTTGTGGCTCTGAGCCGGAAAAAAAACAAAAACATCAAAAAATGCTTAATAAAAGAGTACATAAAAGAAAGAACATAATAATTTAATAAAAGATGAGTTTCGTTTAAAGATTTGGAATTAATCAGAATTAATCCAATGTTTAGGATAATCGAAAAAAAATAAATAAGAAAATGAAAAATACTAAGAAAAAATATTAAAATGTACATAAATATATGCTTGAAATATTGGCCAGTACCCACCAGCAAAGAGTAAGGTCTTAGAACCGTGAGCTAAAGGGAAGACTGCTTCTTTGATGCCTGAATTCATCGCTGGAAATTGACTCGGCGAAATCTTAACAAATGTGAGGCCTCCTATTTTCCTTTTCAAATTCAGTTTCGTGGAAGGGAAGTATTCAGGTGTGTTTTCTTTCTCACACATTCCTGACCTTATTACTACGCTTAGGCGCCCGCGGTAGCCGAGTGGTTAGCATTGCGTACTGCCATTTGGAAGGCACGGGTTCAAATCCTGGTGTCGTACTAACATCCAAAAAAGTTATAGAAAATTAATTTAAAAAAAATTAAGCTAAAATTTCTAATTGCGGTCGCCCCTCGGCAGAGATTGTCAACCCCTCCGAGTGTATTTTTGACATGAAAAAAAGCTCCTCATAAAAACCCATCAGCCGTTCGGAGACGGCTTAGTATAAACTGTGGATCTCTTCATTTGTTGGAAAAACATCAAGACGCAAAACCACAAATTGGAGGAGGAGCGGTTACAAAACGCCAATTATATATATATATATATATATATATATATATATATATATATATATATATATATATATTACTACGCATATTCAGTAGGCGATTATTATTTTTTCAGTGTCAAACTCGTACTATAAAAATTTAATTTTACCAAAACAATTATTATTTTAAATAATACATACATATGTAGGTCAAAATGTACTGGTAGTAAGAAAAACTTTACTATCGATTCCAACAATTTTCAAATTGCCGGTAAATATTCTATTTTATTTTATTTCCCCCATAAATTCAAAATTATGTGTCCAGAAACAATCAATTAAAATTCAGTTTTCCTTATGTGACGGGTCAATTTTTATTCACATGCTTGGCATTCTGTACAAATCTCAACGCACATACATACATACATATGTACATACAATCGCTCATGTGTACATTTGAAAACTCTCAAGCATTGACACTCGTAAAACATATGTATGGACATAAAAGTATGTTTTGAATGTTAAATATACACACTTAATTCTCACAATTCAACAGAGCTATTCACTTTATTCGAGTTATGTATATTGTTGTTGTCAATTTTGATTCTAGTTGACTGCCGTTGCCGCCGCTATTTGTCACTGACATTTTATGTCCACAATTTGACAGATGTCAAGTTGTAAAGAAATTTGTACATCCAAACTGAAAACGTGCCTACTCGCTGATCCACAATTCTGAATTTTGTTATGTAGTGTTGTCTTTGCTGCTCTTGTAGATATATAAGTATTGAATTGACATGCTTCTGCTGGGTCTATGTTAAACGTAGCTGCTCTCGCTTTGGGATTACCATTTTTACTCTTGCTCACCGAACGACGTCGCTACGAGACTCGACTGCACTCGACTCGTATACTTCCATCCAGTTAAGCAACTGGTAACATTACATAATGTAATGTTGTTGTTATTGTGCTGCTCACAATTTTGTCAACAGTGCCAGTAAATTTGTGTGTTTCGCTTCTTCTTATTTTTATTCTAACTTTGGTAACAAATCGTATTTGTAAATGTTGTTCACTTTAAGTACAATTGAGTAAATATTTTACGCTTTTAAGCGTGGAATTTGTGTGCAGACATATTTAATAGATATTCAGAAAAATCATACTTATAGTATGATTATACATACATACATTTGTATCCATGTATGTGCATAAAAAATCCTCATCAGTCACTTCATTATGATTATCTCATAAAAAGTGGAAATTGAAAATTTCATTTACATATAAACATAAATACCCGGGATATATGTACATATATACAATACATATATGTTTGTATGGAAGTATATATAGGTATATATATAACTAAATATGTGCAACTATGAGTATTATGATAGAAACTGCTAAAATACGGAATTTAGTTTATATGTTAAACAATTTCAAGTGAGAAAGCAGCATTCAAATGTCATCATGTCCATATGACAGCTGATGTGACAGCCACTTAGTCAGTAGTTTACTCGCTGATGAATTAATTGAAGGGATTTATGAACATCCAGCATACACAAATCTACAAGCATACATACATACATACATACATACATACATATGTTCATATATACACTGAATACTGCGAAATGTCACGTGCTGGGAGTAAATTCGGGGTAAACGAAATCTATTTCTGTAGGTTTAATAAGTATTTTTTTTATTAAAACAGTTATAAGCGAAAGTGGTGAAAGCAAATGTATCAATTGTATAGAGATATTTTTTTTAATTTGAAAATATTGGAAAAATATTTAATGCATATTTTTAGTGCGAAAACTTCGTATTCTGTTATTAATAAATCAATTTTAGGGTTTGTGAAAAAATTCGAGTTTATGCACCCTTTTCAAAACCCATAAATTAAGGATATACATATGTACATATGTAGAGAATAACAAAATTTAAATCCACATTTTAACATCATTCAGGCACCAATAATGGAATTTACATATAATAAAAAGTTTCAAATGGAGATTTGGACGAAGTACTCATGAGCGTCACGAAGTCAAAAATGTGCTTGGCAACTTTAACGCTAGAGTGGGAAAAGAAAGTACCTTCGGCACAACTGTCGAAAAATCGGACAACAATCTTGTAGCAGCAAAGAACGCAAGGAAGGTTCGTCATCGAAAAGCTGTAATCACAACAGACAGCCAAAAGGGTTTCTACTCGACTTGCACTTCTGCTCCCTGAGAACACTCATCAGCAACTCGGTATAAAGGAACTGCGGAATCGCTTTTCAAGCTCCCTACTTACGGCTGCAAACGAAACTATTCGTTTCAGAAGGGTTAACAAAACAGCTGGTACGACGGCCTCTGCTGCCTACCTCGAAACGTTACCATCGACCACTACAAGCGGAGGGCGGGATAGATACCGAACATTGAAAAAAGATGATCAGTGAGTTTGAGAAGCTGACTGACAGTGATAATGCTCGAAAATTCTATCAAAAGATTCTGCGACTAACAGAAGAAAGCCGTAGCAAACTCTTGTAGGACCCAGAGAGGTGATCTAACGACCAAGGCCGAAGGTATACTGAATTTATAGAGAGAACACTTCTCCGAGCTACGAAAATTTGGCGGCGAAAAGCTGACAAGGTGCAGTTTCTTCGTAAACTATGGGCGGATAGAAGCATACCCCATGATTGGAACCTAAGTATTAAAAAATTAAGTTAATATTTTTAATTGCAGTCGTCGTTCGGAGGTGAATGTCAAGCCCTCCCAGTGTAATTGTGACATGAAATGAAAGCTCCTCATAAAAATACAACGGCCGGAAAAAAAATATCAAGAAGCACATCATATATTGGAGAAGGATCTCAGCTGAAAACCGTTTTAGCGGTTACAGAGCGCTAGCTTAACCAACAGCACGAAAAGGCTGCTTATACGCCGCTATGTCTGAATCAGGTGCGTTTGTTGAAGTGTGCCGGTTTTACTAGTAGATGTCGCTAGCAATATTTATAAATTTCTATTATTTGGCATGTATGTAATTTTTTTCTATTGACATTAGTCATATTTGTTTACCTCAGTGAATATATCGACTTTCGTTCCAAGTAAATCGCATTTGCGGCATTCGTTGCTTTTCTTATTTCATCAAAAGAAAAAAGCAGCTGAAGCTCACCGGTTGCTGGTAGAAACTTATGGTGAACATGCTCCAGTGATTAGAACATGTGAGACATGGTTTCGTCAATTTAAAAGTGGAGATTTCGATTTGACAGACAATGAACATCCTGGTGCAGCGAAAAAGTTCGAAGACGAGGAATTGTAATCGTTATTGGATGTTGATCCAACCCAATCGCAACAAAAATTGGCATAAACACTACATGTGACTCGAGGAGCAATTTGCCAACGTTCAAAAGCCATGGGAAAGACCAGAAGTATGGAAAATGGGTGCCACATCAGCTGAACCATAGACAAATGGAAAATCGAAAAACCGTTTGTGAAATGCTGTTTCAACGATTCGAAAGGAAATCTTTTCTGCATCGAATTGTCACGGGGGATGAAAAATGGATTTATTTTGAGAACCCGAAGCGAAAAAAATCATGGCTTTCCCCTGGTGAAGCTGGCCCATCAACTGCAAGGCCAAATCGCTTTGGCCGTAAGACAATGCTCTGTGTTTGGTGGGACCAGTGTGGTGTGGTGTACTACGAGTTGTTAAAACCTGGTGAAACGGTGAACACGGATCGCTACCGACACCAAATGATCAATTTGAATCATGCGTTGATCGAAAAACGGTCGGAATGGGCCCGAAGACATGGCAAAGTTATCTTGCAACATGACAACTCGCCGGCTCATACCGCTAAACTGGTGAAAGACACATTAAAACACTAAATTGGGAAATATTATCGCACCCGCCGTACTCTCCAGACCTCGCCCGGTCCGACTATCACCTTTTCACATCGATGGGACACTCCCTTGCATAGCAGTGCTTCGCTAATTTTGAAGAAGTCGAAAAATGGCTCGTCGAATGGTTTGCCTAGAAAAAGAAAAAAGTTTTTTTGGAATGGTATCCATAATTTGCCTAAGAGATGGGCGAAATGTATAGAAACCAATGGTCAATACTTTGAATAAAAAAATTTTGAGATTCCTCTGAAAATTAAGTGTTTTCTTTATCGAAAAAACCGGCAAATTTCAACTAACACACCTGGTAAATTGGCAGATTTGATTTTAAGCCGCAGCTTTTTAACAGCAATGTGGCGTATCCAGGTTAAGCGCCTGTCCAAGTGGATTCCGAGGATGTAACATCGTCAGCTTGCAGTGCCTGTTGGATAAGTAGTATTCAACGATATTGTGGAACGTGTTAGGTCAAGAAAAACGGCCGAGCAAGAATCTCTCATTTCGAAAGCTTTACTTATTTTATTTGTTATACGATTTACTTGTTCAATTACGCTGGGTTTTTCCCAAAAACCAAATTGATGTGTAGGAATAATATCATTTTGATGGAGAAGAGAAGTAATTTTTGATAGCAGCACTTTTTCGAAAAGTTTTGATAGGCAAGGCAACGCGCTGATTGATCTATATGATAACGGCAGGGTTGCGTATTTACCTGGTTTCTCTATCATAATTATCTGCGACTTTTTCCTGATTTGTGGAAAGCTTTGCAAGAATAACGAGAGCAATGCCTGGCAATTCTTTTAGCATTTTTGGTGAGATATGATCGTCTCCAGGAGATTTTTTTTTGGATTTAAGGCGACAATAGTGTTTTTTAGTTCAGACACAAATGCTCCGGAAGTAACAGTGTATCTAGGAGCAGCATGGTTCGGTGACAAAGGTGCACTATATGTAGCAGCATTTGGTTGAAATACTGTGCTGAGGTGCTCTGCAAAACATGACGCCTTTTCTTCATCCGTTCTTGTCCATGAACCATTACGCAGTCTCAACGGTACTTCAGTGTTTTTAGTGGCAGCTTAAGGTTTTTGATTTTTTTAGTAGAAACGTTGGGAGACAAAGACGTTATAAGATGTTTGATATTTCTTTCTTCTTCTCATCTTAATGTCTTTTTTAGTTTGTTTTTTGCCACCTTAAGACAAATTTTTGCATCGGGAGATCGGTAGGCTTGCCATTCGCGACGCAAACGTCGCTTATTTCGGACCATTAATTCTATTCCCTTATTAGTTATCAATGTTTTTACTTTTGTTTTCTGCTCTGTTGTAGCTATAGTTGCTGCTGTTGCTAGTATACTGTTAAATACAATTAGCTCGTTTTCAACATTAGTTCCTCTCTCTATTTGCGGATTGGTCTGTATATGACTGCTAATGTATTTTTTTATATTTAAGCCGGTTAGTTCTTGATGTAGTAAGTCGAAAAACATGCGAGGAATGATCAGAAAATAAGTCAGCACAGGTTTCAGTAATTTCATTGAGCCCGTAGGCCCGTAAGTTAGTTGTCTTGGGGAGATAAAATAGTATCTATTTTTGGTACTTATGATCGTGTTATATAACTGACGACCTTTCGGGTTAATTAGCCTCGATCCCCAATGAGTATGCTTCGCATTGTAATCACCTCCAGCTAGGAACCTATCTCCTAGAGTCATGAAAAATTCGCTGAATTGTTGTTCTGTTATTACGAAACTTGGCGGACAGTAAATGGCAGCCAAAGAAAGGTCAACCTCCCTATTTTTAAGGGTTGACTGCAACCAATTTGTTTAAAATGAATTAAGAAAGTTGTGTTTTAAACGGTTCCTTATGAGTATAACTGTGCCACCATGTGCTTTGCCATCTGGGTGATTAGTGGTGTACAGCTTAAACCCAGGGATCTAAAAATTATACTTCTGGGTTAGATGTGTTTCAGATATAAGCATAACATCAATTTCGTGAGTCTATACAAATAATTTGAGTGCTAATTTATGCTGGTTTTCACCATTAGCATTCCATAAACAAATCCTGAGTTCACTCATTTTTTGGCCATTAGGGTTTGGGTTTGGAGCTTTTGGATTTGCGCCTTTATTAGGTCTTAAGCCATACTTTGTATGGTTGGCATAAATTGTGCAATGCACTAGGTTAGATTAAGAATTCTGGTCTCAACTCCAGTACTGGATGGAGTGACTGGTGGAGCCTGTTCATTGGCTTTTACTACGTTGGCATAGGTCATTTGACCAATAGTTGAGCTGGGTGAGTTGGAAAGGCTCGGAATGGAGGTAGTATATGGGAGTTGGTTCCGTTTGGCTTGTATACCCTGAGCAAGTTTAGATTTGAAACCTTTGTAAACCGGACAACCTCTATAATTAGCGGTGTGATTGCCACCGCAGTTGCCACACTTTTTTTGTCTTGCATCCGTTTTATTCAAGGGGCATTTGGTGGAATGATGAAGATCATCAAACGCTACGCAAACGGTACGTAAAGTACAATAGGATTTTGTGCAACCAAATTCCTGACAGTTTGTGCATTACGCTTAAGCGCTTCTTCCACCGTGATTCTTCGGTGTAAAAGATATTTTAAACGGTAATTTGTATGCGTTTCTTTCTTCTTAAGTTGAGCTGAGTTTGGCGATAAGAACACTTTAAACATAGGCTGCGGCACTTTATTTCTGTTAATTTTGTTAACGACTGCCCTATTATGTAACTAACGGTGATAAAGTTTATAATACATAATATTTACATATATGTATATAATTTATAATGTCTATATCATCCCGTAGTTGTACGCTCTTGTCTTGAAGAATATTGTTGCGATAAATAGAGAAATCTCTGCGGCTCGTATTATTTTGCACAGCATTAAATTAAAAATCTCATTGGGTGTCCCCTTGTCTAAAATCTCTTTTCGTTTGCGCGGAGAGCCCTTCCCGAAACTGACAAAACTTTTGTTGTTTCTCAGCGTCTGCTCACGTGCAAGCTGTGGAAAAAGTAGCAACTGATAGCATTCCAGTTAGGAACTAGTAATTTGCCCTGCAGAGACACTCCACAAATCTCCAGAGTCAATCAAAAAACACTTCAATTGAATTGAATTATTCAATCATAACCTGATGTTCATCATAAAAGGTTCTTAGGACTTTATTATGTACGACCACACAACTCGTTGACATATCGGCTCCCGTTTCTTTCCTTTTTATCGCTTTAAAATCTATTCGAAAATCAAAATATTCCAAAATGTAAACAAAGGGAATAAAGAGCGCAGAGAAAAGTTATTCAAAGAGTAAATATTGGTATGTATGAAGGTATGTATGTTGGTGATGTAATTGATTACGAAGAAAAATGAAAACATTCCCACAGTTCTGATTACATATCCGTCCGTTAATTTATTCAAAACGCTTTCATGGATAAATACATAAATTTCTAGAAATATTTTCGAAAATTCTTTGTGGCATCCAAAACAACCACCAACAATCAAGCCAACGCATACTGGAATGAACACACATCCATATAAATATTTATCTATGTATATGTATTTATGTAGATAGATATTTACAGAACGAAGAAGGTTGTAGGCACTTGCAGCGCTGCAAAGGCAAGAAAAGTGTAATAAAATACACTTACCATAAGTGGCGGCGGGGAATGCGCTGTACCGGCGCAATATTTGAATGGTAGCTGTTATTGTAGAGCATAGGTATACATACATACAGAAGTATGGCGGGAAGAGGGGCTACACAATGGAGGCGTTGGCAACAGCAGTTTTGGCGCACTCGGTTAGGCATATAAAAAGATAATTAATTATGCCACAATTTTAACGACCTGAGCGAGCGATTTCGGCCCATCATCTACACAAAGCAGCAATTACGGGCATAAAAAGGGAGAAAGCAACAAAATTACTCGTAGCTACAATAACAGCAAATCACATAAAATGCAAACGGCGATTTGTTATATGTTTATGCCAGGGCTTTAAAAAGAACAATATCTATAAGAGTGAATGTGAATTAATACATACATATGCACATATGTAGGCGAACGGGTAACTGTACATATAAATACATGTTAAGAAAAAATAAACATATTTCATTTGGCATTATTGCATAATAAAATATGATAACGAAAATTTAAATATTATTATATTAAGGATATAGGTATGTACTGGTACATTTTATATTAATAATTACATATGTACACATGTATACTTACCAAAGCGTCTCTTTTGATTTTATTTATTCTAAATTGCACAACTAAAATTTATCATATTATCGATTTCCTTTACATCTACATCTGAGCACAAATTTTTTTTAAAATAAATGCAAAATATTTATGTACATATAAATAAAATTTTGTCTACCTGCGTACCAAGCAAAAGAGCTATCATTCAACAATATCTCCAAAAAGGAGATCAAAATTGCTTCAAGAAAGAAGTTGAACATGTTGAACATTTAGAGACGGTTTGTGGCTGATCCACAATTAATAACATCTGGTTCTCAAAGAGATGGGTGGTGCCCATGGCAAAGATCCTAACTACAAAAAAATCTTCAAAAGAATGACTAATGAGTATAAAGTATTTTCTTCATTCCTCTGTCGACCACATTACAGATTTTTTCACTCTTGGAAGTTCCATATGATTGTTTTATAATTCTTGGTTGCGTTGATGGCACACAAATCGACCTGCAAAAACCCTTAGAAATAGAGCCCATGTACTTCAACAGGAAGAGGATTCATGACTACAAAGTAATGATGGTAAGTAGGAATATGTATGGGTACTATATTCAAAAGAGTTGTGATCACTCATATAAAATACTGGCAATTAATTGTCAATATGACGGACGATTTTTTCATACAGAAACACTCGGACTGAAGAAGTGTTTTACCGAACCGATTTGAGATGAATAGAAATTAAATTGGCTGTTAGGAATTCAGTTAGCATATGTACAGTGAACAGTACTACGGACTCTGGTATACTCTTGAATGATCCAATCATTTTCAACGAGATTCACTCCAAAGCAAGGTGTATTACTGAAAGTACATTAAAGTAGTAGATATATAGGTTACTACAATAATTCCAAATTACTCACTAACTACATGCATTCGACCGCTTCTTAACACAGGACATTGTACTAACAGCTACAAGCGGCACAAGCTGCTTTCTATTCCACGGGAGCTTGCACGTTTTATAGCCTTAAAGATTTAAGAGTTTTAATTTAGAAAATAATGATGGTTATGGAATTTATACCTTTAAAAACAGTAAAAAATCCTGGTGTCGTAGTAATTTCCAAAACGTTGTAGAAAATTAATTTAAATAAAAAATTTAGCTAAATTTTCTAATTGCGGTCGCCGCTCGACAGGGAATGTCACCCCTCCGAGTGCATTTCTGACATGAAATAAAGGCTCCTCATAAAAAACCATCAGCCGTTCGGAGGCGGCTTAGTTGGAAAAACATCAAGACGCAAACCCACCAATTGGAGGAGGAGCCCGGCTGAAAATCGCTTTAGCGGTTACAAAGCGCCAATATGTATATATTATATATTTATTTATCACATAAAATTAGACCAAAAAACCCAATTGAAAAAGTCTTGATATACCAAATCTTTACCGATATTTGGGACTTGACGAATATCTATTAAATCGTGGATATACCAGATCTAAATCCATATTAGCATATTTAATCAGTTTGTTATGATGGGCTTAAACCTTTCACACAATACAGTAGTCAAGTTTTTCTTCCTATAGATAAAGCTGGATCCCCATATCTTGCCACTATAAGCAACTGAACGTCAATGATCAACTAATTGAGAATAGTTTCTTCTTCCTTTACTTCTGAAATGATTGCTTTGAGAATGGTGATAGCTATTGACCAGAATTCTTTCCGCCCGCTAAATAATTTGAACTTTAAATTTAAGGTTGCCCATGTGCACACGTACATATATATATGGCGAAAAACAACTTAACCTAAGCTAACAACTGGCTGAGTTATGAAATACATAACCTAAAAAATAAATCACAATCATAACCCCACACAAAAGGTCACATAAGAAAACTCAATCAAGTTTTTATCTGCACACATTTTTATAACTCTTCTCCGTTGTTTTTTCGGAAACCTACAAGTGTTACAACTCGTAACTTTCTCGGTTATCAACCCTAAATCGTTAAACTCTTGGCTACACAAAGCTCAGCAAACTCACGCGCCTTCCTCAAATCAATTCCACCAAAATAACCTGAGCAAACAACACAACCAACGCAAGGACCAAATGGCAGACAAATTTATAGAACTCTGACTCCGACAAAATGACGACAATGGCGACGGCAATGGCAACGGCACAGGCAAAACTTGACGGACAACAAGGAAAGAAAGGGCACACCGCCGACGCGTCTTTGCTTAGACTTGTCGATTTCTTTCGTACATTTCACTGGCGCTTGTTGTACGGCTTCGTTTTTACTGTTACTTTATGTATCTGCGAGTAATTCATATGTTTTTTTTTTTTTTTGTTTTTTCTTCTTTTGGCATAAGGATGCATTGGGCGCTTTGGCGTCGGTGGCGACAGGACCCGCGTGTCTTTGAACTGTGCGAATCGTCTGTTGCAATCGACCGAATTACCAAAAACAAGAATGGCAAAATAACAAAAATTAACAACAACAAACAAGCGTACAAACAAATTTTCGTCTAGACTTTTGACACAGGATTGAATTTTCTCTATGGTCATTTGTTGTTGCTGTTATTATTGTTGTTAAGTAGGAGTATGTTTGTTAGTATTCCTAAATCAGTTGTTGCCGACTTGAAATTGTTGTTGTTACTACTGGCTTGAAATTTACAAAAGACGGGAAAACAGCTGCAACAACAGCAACAAATCAGACGAAGCTACTAAAACCACGTGTTCTTGTAGGTGAGAGGCACGATATTTGTGTGTTGTTGCTGAAAATATGGCAAATACCTACACACACACATACATACGAGAACGTACGACCACATTTTGTTTGTGGATTTTACAATTGGGTAAGGACAGGTTCATGGACGCATTGCGTGATGTCGATAACCCAGCGCTCATCGGCCACACTCGGCCCATGCGTAGACACAGAGTATAGAGTTCAATGCAGTTCAGCAATGTGCACAGGGCAATGAGATTGCAATTATGTAATCGACCACTGTAAAGTTCACAGTACATAGATATGTATGTAAGTAAGTAAAGTCTGCTGTGTAAAAGTTGGAAATATTGGAAATTCCTTTGCTTCGTTTGGCTTTACAGATTTTCGAGATTTTATTTCAGATACTATTAATTACTAAATACATCTTATGAGATTACATTTCAAGGAAAGCCGAAAAACAAAAACTATGGTGTGCACCATATTAGAGTCCCGGAAGTAGAGCCTAGGAAATTCTGGACAAACTTAATCGATAAGCCCCTGAAAGAATTGGCATTACGTACAAATATATTTCTTAAGCTAGGACGATGATTCTAATGATTAATGTCTTCATAGAAGGCCCTTATTATCGAAAGGTATTATAGAAATTCGATTTGGTAATAAGGAGGAAACAGAAACTTATCCAATATCTGACTGATTTGAACTAATTTCTGTGTGGTTTTCCAAGTGAACAGAAACGAGATCATGAAAGTCAGAATAGTGATAAACTATCAAAAGAAGCCTACGTAAATCGTATTTCTGTATTCATATTTATATTCATATACATCTTAAAGTAAGCTTCAATAACTTAAAATTACTCCTATTTCAACCTTGGCTTCAAAACTTACTCTCACTGGTGTAAGGGGACTGGCAAGATAAGCTTTTTTATGGACTTTATTATTCATTCATTACATACCTATGGTATATGTATATTAATAGAAGCTCTCTTGGTAAAAAAGTGGTTCATAGACAAAAAGTTTTCGTGAGATCCGATAAATTTCAAATGAATATCTCTTTTTATTTTAGTTTCTACTATTTCTTACCAAAAAGCTAATATAAAGCATTATCGGTCCATTAACGACTTAAAAACTGTTCCTTTACTTCGCTTTGCTGTGTCACTCTCTGCAATTTATGTATGTATGTATGTGGCTTCCGTGCTCTCCTACAAAACGTTCGCGAAATTTTCTTTGATGTAATTTTGTATGCTATTCATATTTTTTGTTCATTTGCTTTTAGTTATATATGTACAGAAATGCATATTCAAAAACCGACCATATGAATTAATTTATTATTATCTTTTTTGATGATTTATTTTTTTGAATTGCATTTGGTGAAATTTACGCATTTGTATTAGACTGCTGCATGACTGCTGACAGAATGTTCTCATCGTGTCTATTTTTTACTTACATGCGCTCTGTGTTGTGCAGTCTGTGCGATGCCAAAAACAGTGATTCGTTCAAAAAGAACAAAACATTCTGCCTTCATCGTCGTCTGCATGATTGTCACATTCATTCCAACATTCATTCTCTCAGGAATACCAGTATTTTTCCCGTTTTCTGTGACTTCACTGACCCCTGCCTGCCTGTCTGTCGCCGGTTCGTCGCTGCAGCGCAATCGAAAGTCAGTGACACTAATTTTTCGTGAGTTTCGTAATAATCAAAATTAATTGCGTCGGCATGGAATGCGGTCTAGTAGAGACAGTCAACAATAATAGTCACCTGCTAGATGAGCGCATATAGTGGGCGGCTGACGACGTTGACCTCACGGCCATTCAACCAATCAGTTTTGCTGCTTCTCTTCTACTGCTGCTGCTGCTGCGTTTTGTTTCATTCGCAGCAATGATGAATATAATTTGTGTATTCGTATTCCGCCAACCAAGGTCAGTGTCGAGAAATTTGAATGTCAGTAAACTGTTTTAGATTTTATAAATATGTATTATATATAAAATATGTACATATGTATACGCACTAGCACACATCAAATACAAACATACAAATACACATTAGAATTGCATAAATTAACAAGCGGTAACATCAAAAATGATAAATCATACAAAATTCGCAAATCACCTTGAAGCGGAGAGTTGGGCTACAAATGTATTGGTATAAATTAATGATTGTTTGACTAGCTTGCAAGCGAATATGATTGACTACTAAATGTAAGAAGTAATTTTTTTTTTTTATTAAGTCAACGTCCATTTCATTGCTTTCGTCTAGACGTCAATGGCCAGCCAATTCAAACGCTCGCTGAACTGAAAAAAGTATCTATGGAATATTATGCACTGGTGATGTTCCTTCTCAATCCGTTGAAGTCGGGATATACAGCGGGTACCACATGTTTCTGCGATTTTTTTTTGCGATTCTATCTAAGTGAGATCTCGACGATCAATGCTCTGTGACGACCTTGCGTTTGAAGATGCATTCGAAAGACTGGCTAATAAGAGAAAATACTACACTTACTGGGTGCAAAGGCATGTGAATAAGCAAAACGCTACCTATGTATCAAATTTCATGTATATCGAACTGTAAATTCAAATGTTTTCTAATGGATCAGTCCCAGGTCCTCTTCCCGGTGTGGAAAATAGATTTTATGTTATTTTCAGACCTAATGAATATGCACATAAAATTTCATTAAAATCGACCAGCCCTTTCGGAGGAGTATCGTGTCTAACACTGTGACACGAGAATTTTATATATTAGATAAAAATAATTATATAATTTTTTATTTTAATTAATTTAATTTTTTAAATTGTAATTTTTTTATTTTATTATAGTAATTTATTTTATTTTAAATAAATTTTCTTTTTAAATCTATTTTATTTTATTTTAATTAATGAATTAATACTTTAAATAAATTAATTTTATTTTATTTCATATTATTTCATTTTGAATTATATTATTTGATTATATGCTAATTTAGTTTATATAATTTTATTTTATTTGATTTTCCAGATTAGTTTATTTTTTTATATCTATTTTATTATTTTTAAGTATTTTTGTATATTAATGATTATGTTATTTGATATTAAAATAAACACAATTCTTGAAATCAAATGAATTGCTGCAAATTAAGCCAAAAGCTTAAAAAATTTGCAAACACAACAATCTAATTACAATTACAACACAATCTAATTACTAATAAGGTTTGGGTGGCGACTAATTTGACTCCAACAAAGGATGTTGTTGGGATTCAGAAATAGTCGGGGACAATATCACCATCTTCGGCTCACCTTAGTTTCATTTTTGGTCTCCAAAAATTATTTTTCTGGGGGGAAGAAATTTTTTTTTGGCTTAGCTGCATACATACATACGCCATTTAGGCCATCCAAGAATAATTTAACATGTTCACTCCGGCGCTGCAATTCATGTTTCGCGCCCATAGGCGGTTGCGCTGAAAGCTTTTTGTTCTATCAGACGGCGCCGAACTAAATGTTTCAACGAAAGATTGTCGCACGGGAAAACGGTCTAATAAAACATAAATAATAATGTTTATGTTATATCATTGAAATATTTACTTATATTTTTGTTATTAGTACCATTGAATTAGTTATGTTTGGTGATGCACACTGATTGGTAGTACAATCATATGCGAGCCACCGGTGGTACGCGCCGCCCGATGAGACAATTCTGTGTGAGCCACTGGTGGGACACGCCGCCCGATCAGGCCGACATGTGCGAGCCACCGGTGGTACACGCCGGCGTGAACGTGTTAATGAAATGGCCATAGATATTTGTTTATGATATAATAGTATTAGTTTATTTTTTTCTCTACGAAATAAATGAAAAGATTTATTCAAAAATTCCAATTACGTACATATGTACATACATATAAATGAATTGTATGCTGGTTGCATTGGCGCATGCAACAAACTTCTGTTGAGAAATATATAAACTTGAAAGCAATAAAATTTTTTACAAAACAACTTCGCGCTGCGCTTTTCCCCGTCGGCTTTTCCTTTCTCTTTTTACATGCCTTATTTTAGCCCACTTTCTTTTCCACTGCGTTTGGAGGAATATATTCATATGTATGTATGTATGTATGTATGTTGCGTGCTGAGCGACATGCCACGGATCGGTGGATGCCTTAGTTGCATTTAAAACAAATAGCTTACAAATAAATACTCAATATTGTATTTATGTAAGTATACCATATGTATGTATGTATGTATAATGTTGAATACCATATTTTTATTTACATATCTAATAATTCGGGAATATTATATATGTAAATTAGGGTAACTGGAACAAATACATACATATGTGCATTAGTATGTACCATATACATGACATACGTACTTATTATTTTGTGAATGTTACAATATTCCCGTTGACGAATGATCATTTTTGTATCCCTTACAATAAAAAAACACAAAAATGGACATATGTATAACTAATTCACCATATTCATTGTAGTTTTTCATATACATATGCACATGCGTATAATAATTATAAATATTGTACATAGTTCATACGTATGTATGTGCATGTGTATAATATGTACATATTGATAAGTACAAAACTGATAGCAAATTCAGTTTCCTTTTTAAATTTAGAACAAACATAAATTCAAATTATATATATATATAATTGGCGCTTTGTAACCGCTGAAGTGATTTTCGGCCGATCTCCTCCTCCAATTGGTGGGTTTGCGTCTTGATGTTTTCCAACTAAGCCGCCTCCGAACGGATGATGGTTTTTTATGAGGAGCCTTTATTTCATGTCAGAAATGCACTCGGAGGGGTGACATTCCTTGTCGAGCGGCGACCGCAATTAGAAAATTTAACTTACTTTTCTATAATTCTTGAATGTTGGTCGTGCCAGAATTTGAACCCTCCCCATCCGAATGGCAGTACGCAAAGCTAACCACTCGGCTACTGCGGCCGCCATCCATAGATGTATCGAAAAAATGTCCGTTTCCTTCGTGTTATTGTGTAAAAATAGAATTCCATTAACATAGTAAGGATTCCAGTCATCTGAACTCGATTCTTCAAATACAAGTGGTCCAGGCCAGACCAGATAATACATTTTCAGCAGCGATGCTAGTAGCCGGCACAACCAATATTTTATATCTGGTTCTATATAATAGAGGAAATTGTACTCGACGTTCATGCCACCATCCCAATAACTTTGTAACGGCACACTTTGTTATCCATAGGCGCATATTTAATTTACATTTTGGGTCCTAGGAAATCGTCGAGCAGTTCCACATCAAATGCGGATTTTTTGGACGTAGAAGGACCTTCATCCTCCTCTAGATTGGCTTCATTGAAATACTCTGTTATTGTCGCTTTATCATCGATTTCAATGGCGGAGTATGTTTGAGTATTACTTTCAGGCTCAGCTACATAACATAACTTAACATAATACGCTTGCATTAGTCGCGCACCAAATCTCTATCATTTTGATAGAATGAAATCAGCTTGTTTGTCGGTTGAAATAGATATAGAGCAATTTTACGATGCGTTGATACAATGTTGATTTTGAAAACATTTACTTTAAAGAGATAAAGTAAATTTACGTTAATCGTTTTTATAATATCTGCGTCTGCAATAGTTGTATAATGCTGCGTGGGGGTAGAAATTAGGCCGTTTCAAATGAAGTAAAGTAAAATAAGTACAGGTTTTTTTGTTTATAAACGTTAAAATCTCCGGTTCTAATACAATAGTTGAAATTCAATTGGTTATGTTACAGTATGTAAGATTTACAAAAATGTATATTATTTAAAAATGAAATTCGGTTTACAGATTTTAATAAATGAATTGTCTTAGTGACTTTGAAACCATTTAATAGTTACAAGACTACAACCAAAGGTTGTTTTATTAAAATTATTTACATTGAAAGGATATAAAAAGATATAAGTAAATATAAAGTCGCGGCGTTGCCACCTGAGGGGGATTACTCCGAAAACGAAAGGAGATCCATGTCCCCGGGGTTGGTGCCTGTATCTCCCTCTCCAGCTTGCCAATCAAACTCCGGACATCCTTCATCAATTGTTGCAACTTCTTCCGCTGCTGGGCAGACCGGCTGGATAAAGCTTGCGTGGAATTGGCTGAATTCGCTGCACCGCTTACCGTCCTTAACTTCGCCCGGTGGAGCAGAGTATGATGCCCGAGAGTGCACCGATGGCAATTAGACCTTGAATCGCATTCGCCGGTCGCATGGGAGGTTGCCAGGCAGTTAATGCAGTACCGGTGCACCCTTGCGCACTCATACCTGTCCTCCGGTGCCATGGCGAGGAATGCAACCTGCCGCATAAACGACACTTCCTCGATATCGCGTCTCGTCGTGACCTAGGAAAGAAGAACGAAAATATACGACTTTAGTATATGGTTGCAAAAGGGTATATGAAGAGATTTCATGAGATGCTTTTATATGAGTTGTAGGTTGGTATATGTAAATATTGGGATTACGTCATAGGGTTCGAAGTTCACACAGCGGGCAGCACACACAATTTGGCTATATTTCGGGTTATCGTTCCGTTCTGCGTGATTATGTCGACCACACGGATCTTTTCTTTTGCACCTTGGTATAATTTGGTTATACGTCCTAGGCGTCATTCATTTGGGGGGAGGAGGTCATCCTTGACGACAACTAGATCTCCTTCCTTTACGGGGCTTTCTGCCCTTTTCCATTTGTACCTCTTGTGTAATTCTTTGAGATACTCGTTCTTCCATCTGGTACTAAATTGATGGTGAAGCACTTTGAGTTTCTGCCACTTGGGAACCAGAGAGAGGTCTTCGGCATTGGGTTCGGGTATCGATAACAATGGAGCACCGCGGAGGAAATGTCCAGGGGTGGGTGCTAGTAGGTCTTGCGGGTCTTGCGACATGGCTGAGAACGGTCGGGAATTGAGAACCGCTTCTATTCTTACCATCAGGGTTGTGAGTTCCTCGAAGCTTAATATGTGATTTCCGGCGACTTTAGTGAAGCAGCAGGGGCATACGGTGGAATAAACTCCCAATAGAACCCGAGTGGTGCGTATTTAGCGGAGAGGTCAGCTGCTACTTCCTTCAAGAACACGCCAAACTCGCGGTGGAAGGTGCGTTGAGCTCCAACAAATGTTTTCCCATTGTCGGACATAATCTTATAGGGGAGACCGCGACGTCCAACAAATCTAGCGAAGGCTGCTCGGAAAGCCTCCGTAGTCAAGTCAGAGCAGACTTCGAGGTGTATTGCTTTCGTGGAGAAGCATACAAACATACAAACGTATGCCTTTGAATATGAATCTCGCCGATGGGTAGATACTTTTACTAGGAACGGGCCGACAAAGTCCACCCCAGTCGTGTGAAACGGTAGGGTATATGTGGCTCGTTCGAAGGGTAGTGCTGCCATGATCTGCGATCTCATCTGCTGCTTGTGTATGGTGCATGTTTTGCAATGAAAGATGGACTTTTTTATTTTGGGTTTGAGCCGGGGAATGTAGTACTCTTGTTGTACCATTCGCATCATTAACTGGTTTCCAGCATACAGCATGGTGGTGTGTAGAAAATTTAACAGCAGAGTGCAGAATATCGAGTTTCCTGGGATAATTATGGGATAACGTTCGTAATAGGATTTAATGTCAGCAACGTGTCCTTCTTGCTGATCGGTTTTGAAACTTCGAGTTGCGCGATGGTTTCACCATAATGCCTTCGTTGAGTTAGGATTATGAGTCGCGTTTTTACTTCGTTTACCTCTTCGTGGCTTAGAGTCATCCGAGATGGCAATTTTCGTGATCTGTGAATTAAACGCTATTCGTATGTAAAGACTCTAAGGGCTCGGGGGAAGGAGGAAAATCTCTCCAAGATATCTTCGGATGGCAAGGTATGGAATGCAGCGATGTGCCTTTTCTCCGGAGGCGATGGGTGTTGGGGGCGAGAGCTAGGCCATTCATTAGCGGGTTTGGCGAGCCATTCTGGACCTTTCCACCAGATGGTGTCTTCAACGAGATCCTGACGTCGACATCCTCGGGTGCCTAGGTCAGCTGGGTTGTCGCTGCTGCATACGTGCCGCCACTTAGCATTACTTATCAGTTGCAGGATCTTGGATATCATGTTTGCTACATATGTTTTCCAAGAGCGTGGTGGTTTTTCTAGCCATGCTAAGACGATGGCCGAGTCTGTCCACAGAACAAGTTCGTGAGGCGGTAAACTTAATTAATTCTATTTGTATTTGTTTTACCACCCTTGCCAGTAAAACTGTTCCACAGAGCTCTGGACGGGGGGGACTTATCGTTTGGAGAGGAGCTACCTTTATTTTTGCAGCCGGTAAATGTGAGGTGAATGAGTTTTCGCCGTGTTGTCCCCTCATGTACACACAAGCGCAGAATGCCTTCTCTGAGACATCTGAGAATCCATGGAGTTGAATCGGTTTGTCGGGGGAGTACTGCACCCATCGGGGTATTTGGATGTCTTTGATTGCCGGGAGATTCTCATGAAACGAGTTCCATTTATATAGGGATCCGGATTTTACGTTTTCGTCACAATCCGTTACTTCTAGCCAAAGTGTTTGGAGTAGTACCTGGCGACTATCATCATTGTTGATAACCATTCTGCCGGGTCGAATAGTTTAGCCAGAGCCGATAAAATCTGGCGTTTAGTACTACATTTTGCAGCGGGTTGAGGTTCGTATGAGTATGAGAAGGTGTCTGTAAACGCGTTCCAGCGTAATCCTAGAGTTTTTGTTGAGCTTGTGTCGCTGAATTTAAGAAATTCGGCATCTAGCAAATGAGACTCTGGGATTTTTTCGAGTATTTTCGGGTGGTTGGCCGTAATTTTCTTAAGAGGGAATCCTGCTGAATTTAACGCTTCTATAACTTGGGTGAGTGAGTTGATAGTGGACTGTATTTCATTACTACCTGAAAGAATGTCATCTACATAAATTTGATTGAGTAGAATATTGTTTGCGGGAGGGTATTCGGTTTTGCAATCTTCGGCTAATTGATGTAGAGTTCGAATAGCTAAATATGGGGCACAGTTAACGCCAAACGTAACTGAGAGTCGGGGGTTCTTGGAAAAAGTATTCGTTGAAAGTCTTGATCTTCATGGTTAACGAGTATTTGACGGTACATTTTCTCAATGTCACCGTTAAATACATACTTATAGAGTCGCCAATTGAGGGTTATTAGCATTAAGTCGTTTTGGAGTATTGGGCCTGTGTGTAGTACATCGTTTAATGAGTTCCCTGATTGTGATAATCTGGAAGCGTTGAATACGACTCGGACCTTTGTGGATTTACTGTCGGGTTTTATGACAGCGTGATGGGGTAGATAAAAGGAGAAGTACTTCCCCTCGTTTATTACTTCAAGAGCTGAAGTGGGTTCCATGTGGTTCAAGGTCAAGTTTTCTTCCAAGACCTCCTGATATTTTTGCTGCAGCACTGGTTTTCGCCCTAGTGACCGCTTGTTGCTGATGTACTGTTGTGCTGTGCTGCGTCTCTGAGAAACTCCTTTTTGAATGGTAATTTGACGGTGTATTTACCATTCATCCGCTTTTGAGTGAGTTTGAGTTGCTGGGACTTCTTCTTGCTCCCAGAATTTCTTTAGTTGGATGCTGATCGGGCCAGTTTGCTTGAAAAGGACTCTACTTTTTGAGTTGTTGGTCCGCTGATTATCCATCCAAATATTGTCTGCTGTGCCAACAGGGTACCATTGTGGAGGTGTTGCACTCCTTGTTTGAGGATTTGAGGTGCTAAGTCAATTCGAGATGGGGTGAGACATTTTGGATCGGCTAACGCTAATTGGGTTATTTCGTTGATGTCAATGGTTGACACCTGGGTTGTGGGTAGTAGGCGGGTGAGCTTGGGTAATATTATTGCTGTAGCTTTTACATGGTGTAATAAGTCTGACGAACATAGAGTTAGTTCACCGACTTTGGTTGAGTTCTGGACGGAAGTTCCTCCCATTCCTGAGATTTCGTAATGGGTTTCCTCCGTGGGTAGATTGAGTGTTTTTTGAATCCGAGATGTGGCAAAGGTTTTTTGCGAACCTTGGTCTATCATTGCTCGTATTTTGTGGTGTTCTCCTGCTAGATATATCGGGATTATAGCCGTGGGCAAGAGTGTGGTTTCGTTGCTGCTTGCATGGTGTATTGTTACCTTGACTGTCTTCTTCTGAGCCTGGGGGTATGGCTGATTCCTGTTGATGTTGATGGTCTGTCGTGTGCTATTTCCACTGCGGTCGCTGCCTGTGCTGTCGATGAGAGGGGTTTTGAGTATGGGGTTGTGTTTTGAAAATGGAGTAGTGAGTGATGACGTCTTTGGCAGTAAACACAGGTGAATTTGCTTTGACATTGACTTCGCTGGTGTGAACAGGAAAGACAATTTTCGCAGCAATTGTTTTCACGAATGAATTTTTGTCGATCTGGGACGGAAAGGTTCCTAAATCGGATGCACATTATCATCCCGTGACTAGAGTTGCATAACTTGCAGGAAACGGGTTTTTTGGAACTCTGTGTGATAGGATTGCGTGCGACTTTTATTCGCAAATGGGAAGCTTTGATTGCCAGCTCTGGGTGTGAATGTATTGATGTGGGGTTTGGGTTTACCTGGGCGGTATGTTCCCAGTCTCGTATCTACTGATCAGATACGAACTGAGAGATTGTTCCCAAAGCAAGGGTGTTTCGCTCGGGAGTTTTGAGGAGCATATATAAATGATGATGGGATCCCAATCCTTAGTGGAAATCGTTTGTGTTGAGAGATGGGAGAGGCAGTTATTTATTGTAGTATGCAGTTTTCGCAGCTGCTCCCCGTTCTCTGCATAGATGGGTTGTAGATTAAGGAGGGGCTTGAGCTGGTTATCTACCAGAATTCTTGGGTTGTCATAGCGAGATTTTAATGCTTCTCAAGGAAGCGGACAACTTTCATCTGTGAGTGGGTATTGTTTCACAATAAGGCCTGCTGGACCTTTTGCCTTGTGAGGCAGGTGAAAAATTTTCGAACGGATGTTAATTGAGGGTGTTTTATATAGACTGCCGTAAACATGTCTCGGAATGTCGGCCAGTCTTCGTAACCTTCGTAATATGCTTCAGTATCGCATGCTGGTACCTTGAGACATACTCCACTGGAAACTGAGTTTGTATTTGTATTTGTTGATTGCTGGGTTGTTTGGATGGGTGTTGGAGCTCTAAAAAGCTGCAATGCTTCTAGCATTTGCGCTTTACAGTTCCGGAAGCTTTCCGAATATTTAGCTTACTTTTGCTCCACTGACTCGCTGACTTCCGGGTATGCGTCCGCCATGAATATAGCCTCGTATGCTTCTAGAAGGCTGTCCCAATTTTTGTCCGGTTGTTGTATTTTGACGCTGAGTAGGGTTCCCGTTTGGTCACTCGCCAAGTCCGTTGACCATTTTGCGCAGAAGACCTCCAGCCTGTTGGATTCAAAGATGAACTTTTGAAGGTATCTGTTTATCTTGGTTGATGCTGCTTTTTCTGCCTTGTCTTCTGGAATTTTGTAAAATTTTAGGGATTTGAATTAATGGGGTTTACTAAAAAAATTAAATTGATATTGGGTGGGTTTTATAAAAAAATTTAGCGAGTATTGTAAAAAAAAATTTGGGTGAGTTTTGTAAAAAAAAACTGGGTGAGTTTGGCATATATTAACCAGCAGCAAATTTTATTGTGTCTATTTGTCTCAGCGCCTCTGAATGCAAATATGTGGGTATGCGAATAATCCAAAAATTTAGAAAAAATTTTTTTTTTCGGGAGTGTATATTTATTCCAAATAAATTTATTTATTTGGAATAATTAATTGGATTTTAGTAATGATTTCCGTTTGAAAACTATTCACTTTTGTACCACTGTACAAGAGTGTAATAATTGCTTGGTCGCGGCCCACTGTGTCTTAGGCTCCGCCTCCTTTTGTTTATTTTGCCTCAGCGCGTCTGAGTGCAATATGTTTGATGCTTGTGAGCGCGTTTGAGTGGGGATCAAATGAGTGTGCTGCGCTGTAGAGATTCGAGAGGGTTCGAGATTTTGCATATATGTATACAGATATGTTATGTATGACGAGTAAATGTATAGTTTAACTTCTATATAATTTTTTCGATGGGTTTTAGAGAAAAGCGGTATATATATGTAAAATATATATATTTTTAGTTACTGCAAAATCGAGGGAGTGGTTAACGGGATTTTTTGGTGTTATACAAGCTAGTTCAGTAGACGCCAATAATTATATAACTTTTGAGGGCTTGTGAAAATTTATTATATGCGAGTATATGTATGTTTGTATATGCCCGTAACTATTAAATTTGAGGAAGTGTGTAACGGAACCTTTTTGGTCAAAATTTTGTGTATACACGTACAAGCGAGTACAGTTGTCGCTGATTTTTGCAGAACTTAATTTTTGTGGCGAATGTGTACATACATACATATGTATATACATACATACATATGGGTTCTACGTACATAAGCATACATATGTATTATATTGGGTGAAGATTGGGTTTTTTACTTACTCCGCCATGGGTTGTACTTAGCTTAGCAGTTATTGATGAGTCTTTGGTGTTGTTGTTGTTGGTAGTGCGACTTGGTTGTTGCTGTTGACCGTATTAAATTGTCCAATGACGCGCTGGTTGATGTTTTTGTGCTTGATGTGGTTGTTGCGTTGCGTGATCGAGGCAAAAAATATGTAGCGGCTAAAAATTCTTGTTTTATTGCAATCCAATATACAATTTTTCTGCTGCGTTGCTTTGAAATTAACACATTTGGTTCCACAGAAGAAAAAACTTATTTCAAAATCACTTAATGCTGTTGTTTTTACTATTGGTAATGGTCAATTTTATACATATCTGTTATTTTTTATTAAACTGTAATCCAAGCACTTAATAAAGTATTGTCACAAGCTTGTTGAAACTTTAAACGTTTTTGCTGATCAATCGGTAGAACTGAGTGCGTTTTTTCTTTTATTGATACGGAATATGGTATCAAAGTGAATAATTTTTGTTTGTTTTTTTTTCTTTAATTTATCCTTATTTTATAATCACACTAAATACATAAGTTTTTTGATTTTATTTGTATACGCGTTCCAGAGTAAGTTAATTTGTTTGTTTTTATTTATATGCAATTTTGTTTATTTCTTTTTTTTTAGCTTGTTTTTTATGTCGGATTCGTTCTTCGATTTATTTAATTATTATTTTTGTTGTCGTTATGATCAGCAAATTCTCTGGATTCTGCTTGTCAAATGTTTGCTTATTCTTCTCGCTCCTTCTGACCACTTTATAAATACCAATGTAATTTGACCGTACAGTACCATATTGAAAATTTAGGTTACCCAAATTTTAGTTTATCTCGCACGAAAAATCGATTTTCTTCACTTTTATGTGTTATTACAATTTACATTAAATGTGTTGTCCTTGATTACACGCAATGCTCGCTGCAAATCATTCACCAGCACGTTTAAGAATTTCGCTCACTAATATTTGCAAGAATTTGTTTCTTTTTTAATTTCTGATTATATCCGTTTCGAATTTTTGTTGCGCACTCAAACAGGGGAAATGAAAGACTGCTCGAATTTTACGTGTGATGGCCGTTGTTGCCGTCGGGTAGAGCAGTGGTGCCAATTCGTTTTGGCGGCACCGAAAGGGCAATGTATAATGTTGCGTGGGGGTAGAAAATGGGCCGTTTCAAATGAAGTAAAGTAAAATAAGTACATGTTTTTTTTTTGTTTATAAACCTTAAAAACTTCGGTTCTAATACAATAGCTGAAATTCAATTGGTTAAGTTAGAGTATGTAAGATTTACAAAAAAGATGAAATTCGGTTTACAGATTTTAATAAATGAATTGTCTTAGTGACTTTGAAACCATTTAATTAATTAATAATTAATTTATTAAAATTATTTACATTGAAAGGATATAAAAAGATATAAGTAAATATAAAATTAAAATTCAATTCACAAAGAGCAGTCCGTGAGTCGCGATGTAGAGCGTTGGGGTTTGAAAAACAATTCAAATTAATGTGTCGCTGTTGGGTACTTTAGCCGGTTAGTAATTCAAAAGGTGTTGCTGGTGCGGAACGTTAGCAACATTGGGCGACATTTGGCAGCACATCGCGGCGTTGCCACCTGAGGGGGATTACCCCGAAAACGAAAGGAGATCCATGTCCTCAACAATAGTTTTGACACATAATTTTCTTAAGCAGCCAAACACGCATATACATACATAAATTTAAACACTTTGTGGAAATAAAAGACTAATATTTAATTACGTACATGCATATATTTATTTTGGTAAATAAAATTCTTAGTTAGCTGTATTAAAAACAAAAACGAAAAACAAAAATCACTTAGAATTAAAACAAAAAATAACCATTCCAGCTAAATCACAAAAAAGGAACGCATATTTACTTCTTAAATATTTATCTTAAAAAAATCGGTTATTTTTGATTGCAGACTTTTGGTTTTTTATAAACTTGTAACTCCATAGCATCAAGCTCTTTTAAAAATTGATTACTTGGCTCAAAGACCTTTCTTAACGTGCTAATAGCAAGAAGTTGTTCTTTTGTAGTTGGCATATTTTCTAAAATTTCTTCAACTTCATCCTCAGATTCATCTGAAGACAAATTTGATATTTCTTTTAAAATTTCAGCATCAGACAAATCACCGTAGCACAATAAATTTTCGTCACATCGAGCGTATTCTAAAAAATTCTGTGCCTTCTGAAATGCCGTCAATGTGAACTTCTACACAATCATCAATATCGCCTGGGCATTGTGGCAAAAACTTACACTACAAAAATTTAAAAATTAAAATTAAAAATTTTTAATGACTTATGTACCTATAACTTTTTAATTTTTTAGTACCTTTTTAAAGCAATTTTGTATGGTTTTAGGGCTGACTAACCACCAAGACCGTTTGATAATGTACATAGCCTTTAAGAAGTTGATGCTTTTAGCAAAATTCGTAGCTGGATTACCCATTTCGACAAATGTAACTTGCTTTCGTATAATTTTTTGCCGATAATACGATTTAAATGAATGGATTATTCCTTGGTCTAAAGGCTGGGAAATCGATGTGGTGTTGGGGGGTAAAAATTTAACCAAAACGTTGGAAAAAGTATGCGTTACATTATGCGGCGCTTATATGCGGGGAAATTTTCTAACAAAATTTTATTTTGGTGTCAAAAAATACACGCTTCTATGCGGGGAACGCATATAAGCGGGGACCTTATAAGCGAGGAAATCTGTGTATTCGTTAATGGGGAAATCTCACAAGGGATAATATCGACGCTTATAAGCGGGGACTACTGTATACTGTTGGACTCTGCTGTTGTGCCAACACTTTAGATGCCACTTCGTAAGGTTTCAAAACTTCTACTAACTCAATTATTAAGTTTAAATTTAATTTCTCAATTAAATATTTGTATATTACTTTGTGTTTCTTGCCAGCTTCGACCGCCTCATTCCAATTGCCGACAAGAGTAAAGAGCAACTTGTGGATCTTAACCCACCGTCGACGAGTGTCAGTATCATGCGCTGCGCCAAGTGCATCACAATAATCTTCTAAAGTACTAAACAAGCCGAGCGTTGTGTCACATAAGTCCTTCATTTCGACGGTTTCTTTTAAGGCTGTATGTAGCACAAATTCTACAATATCAAATGACTTACGCAGTAAACATGCTTATTCGAGCTAAATGCCTCCAAAATATTTTTACTCTTCTCAACAACATAAATAGCAGATGTGTCAAGTGTGAGCCCCACTTTATCTAATATCGCTTCCGCAGCCTCTTTGATATCAGAACCTTAAAGAAGAAACGAAAAACCGAGATAAATAATTTATAAATATTTATTAATGAAAGAGGTTTTTGTGTTTTTATCGATTATGTACATACTTAGTAAGTGGAAGCTTCTGGCATGTTATACCTACTTCAGTGTTAAACGATGAAGTAGTAAAAATATATAATTCCACTTATGAAATAAAGCAATGCTTTTGTTATTTATCACTAAAATTACATATTTCAGCTAACTTAAATGTAGTAGGTATTCTATCCATCCCTCAAATAGCCATCACTCAATACACCAGCGGTTATGGCATAACCTATCTTACTAAAAAAAGGTTAAGAGACTGAAACAGAGTTTCTAAATGAAAAAAAAAATGATCACCGAAAGTGTGTTTGACAGTGTTTCCATCTCAATATCTGGTTCTTCTTTTACAAAATTTTGTTGTTATAAAATTTCTACAAAATCTTCTTCGCTGCTATCTTCAGTCCCACTAATTTCCTCGGCATCTTTTACGTGTGTTACATTATTGTTATGACATTTCACTGAAAATGTAACATTAAAAAAAATTAATACTAAAGTAAAATAAAAACTATTGCATTATGAATGAAACATTTTTAGTAGTCTGACAATCTACTATAACCTGATTAGTCTGGAAGCTATTAATACAGAAAAAAATATTACAATGAAAAAGTTCAAAAAACTTCAAAAGTCCTGGCCCTATGGGAACTGGCTTACATTGACTTGATAACAATGTATAAAACAAAACATTAAAAGTGAGCTAATCATCATACACCCAAGCCTTTAAAACTTAATAAAAAAAAATAATTAAAAATTAGTATAGTAAAATTATTTAGTTGATTAGTTTGCAAGCTATGCCTACGTGGCGGCCGCGGTAGCATTGCGTACCGCCATTTGGATGGCCCGGGTTCATATCCCGGTGGCACCAACATCTAAAAAAAAGTTATGGAAAATTAATTTAAATACAAATCTATTGTAGTTAAATTTTCTATTTGCGGTTGCCCCACGGCAGGGAATGTCAACTCCTCCGAGTGTATTTCTGACATGAAATAAAAGGCTCCTCATAAAAAAAACATCAGCCTTTTGGAGGAGGCTTAGTATAAACTGTAGGTCCCTCCATTTGTTGGAAAAACATCAAGACGCAAAACCACTAATTGGAGGAGGAGCTCGGCCGAAAAATCGCTTCGGCGGTTACAAAGCGCCAATTATATATATGCCTTCGAACTCTTTCAAATAGACAAAAAAATTTGATAGACAAAAAATATTTTCGTACGCAAAATTCAATTTCGCAAACGCTCCATATGACACAACAGAGACGACTGTTGAATTCGCACCTAAGAGAGAATTTTAGTATATTTGAATGCCATATACGATATATACTAGTACATACATACAAACACATATACAGAGGGGCTCAAAGCAAATATTTTTCTGTTCTCTTAGGAAAGTACATACAGTGATGAACTAAAGTATTGTCACAGCAAGATAGTTCAACTTTAACACCTTTTTCTGACCACGTATGAAAATATTTTTAATTCCGAATAAATGCTAGACAGAGGGACACATTTTCAACTATTTTCACTTCAATTCATTTTATTATCTTTTATGTTAAATTAATACTAATTATAAATGAAAAAAGTACTAATTTTCACCAAACAAAAGTATTGGCACACTTTACAAAAACACAAAAAAATTATAATAAAATGGTAAAATATTAACGAAATTAATATTTTGTAGCCAAGCCTTTATGTTTGATGACTGCCCCAATATTATGCTATTTCTCCACCAGTGCCAGCTTCAACTCTTTTTTTGTTGATACAGCGCGCTTTTTAACGCGCCTATCCTGCTCTTCCCACAAATGTTCAAATGGGTTTAGATCAGGCGATTGGGGTGGAAGCGGCAGTGTATGTTTAATGTGGTGTGCAAGCCACATGCGCACATCATGAGCAGTATGCTTCGGATCATTGTCGTGCTAAAATGTAAATGGCTTTGGCAATTTAAGTTTTTCGGTACTCTTTTTAACAATCCTCTTAAGAATTACCATATAGTATTTTTTGTCCATAATGCTGTCAATGAATTCCAACTCGCCCATACCTGCAGCGGACATGCAGCCCCATACAGTGACTCCTCCACCACCATGTTTTATAGTCATAGAAAGGTTATATTTTTGAGGTTCGGTGTTGGGTTTTCTCCACACAGTTTGACGGCCATCAGATTGAAAGATATTGAATTTACTTTCATCCGATAAGAGTACATTGTCCCAAAAGTCAATTGGTTTGATTAGGTGCTCCTTAGTATAGGCTAAACGTTTCTTTTGATTCACTCTTGATATTAGTTGCGTCTAGCTACACGAGAATGAAAGTTAGCTTCATTTAATACTCTCCGGACTGTTATCGGATGAATATCCTTTCCCAACTCTTCCTTAACTTCCGCTGCGATTTGTGTGGAAGATAATCTTATGTTTCTTTATCATTTTAAGCCTTAGGCCTGCCTGTACGTGTTGGGTTTTGTAAAGATGAAACCCCCTCAAATCGTTTCACAATACTTCTTCCATGATTTCACGAATTTATATATATGATTTGCCCTGTTTATGCAAATATAAAATTATTTTTCGCTGAGAGACGTTGGTTTCATTTTTTTTGCCACTAATTTTTCTGAAAAATAAGGAAAATCCCCTAGAATTGAAGCCACTATGATGTGTGCGGTTTGATTTTTGAAAAAAATGCAATTGCTTATGTAGACATAACGGGACTTTTGAAAAAAAGTTGCTAGATCAATCAAATTTAAGCAAAATAGTCCAGTGAAATGTAAGTGTGCCAATAATTTTGTTTGGTGAAAATTAGTTCTTTTTTTCATTTATTAATTATAATTTAATTTAACATAAAAGATAATCAAATGAATTGAAGTGAAAATAGTTGAAAATGTGTCCCTCTGTCTAGCATTTCTTCGGATTAAAAATGTTTTCATAAGTGCGCTTGAGCTAGTATATCTAGGCCAAAGATAATATGATATGAAACTTACTCACTTACAACTACAAGATCGAGGCCCAACAGTCAGCTGTGAGTTAAAAATGTGAGCTGCCATACACAATCCGCCAAAAACTAATTTTGAAGATAATGCGTTTTTTTTTTTAATTTTCGACAGAAGTTTGCTTAATTATACCTACTTATAACAAAAGTGAGCAAATTAGCTTTGCTGGCGAAAGAATAAGAAGCCATGCCCACAATTGGTTTGAATTCTTTCAAAAAATATTAGGTTGAGTGTTCAATGCACGATTGAAGAGGCAATTTTATTGAATAAATAGTAGTAAATAGTTACGAAAAATATTTAATAACACACAAAAATACTACTTAAACAGTCAAAATTAACATTTCTTCCGAGGCTTAACTTTTTTATTAAAAAAATTGTATGTAGATATGTGGCAATAATAGTGGATTAAAAAATATCTATTATAGTTCAGGATTAGCTAGTGGGATAGAATTTCCATTATTTTCATTAAAATTGGGTTTTAATTTCCCTGCCGCGAGGCGACCGCCATTAGTAAATTTTACTTAATCTTTTACATAATTGAATTTTCTATAACTTTGGATGTTGGTTGCAGCAGGATTTGAACCCTCGCCTTCCAAATGGCGGTACGCAATGCTAACCACTCGGCTACCGCGGCCGCCGAGGGTAGAAATTATACCATAAACAAGTTACTTAGTGGCAAGGTTCAAAATTGTTATAAAAAATGCACATTTTTCGGCGTTCTCACGAGATAAAGATTTTCGTATTGTATATTAGCTGTGTTCGTTGAGAAATGTCAGTAAAAATTAGCCAAAGAAAGAAATTTACTGAGGTTTCAATGAACCGAATTAGCCAGCAAGTTGTATAACAGCTGTTTGCGGTTAAATTTGAATCCGTCCATTTGTACAGTTTATTTGTTCTGCTTTAAGTTTTTCTCTAAGTATTTTAATAAAATTAGCAATTACATATGTAGCGCGGCCGCGGCCGCGGTAGCCGAGTGGTTAGCATTGCGTACTGCCATTCGGAAGGCTCGGGTTCATATCCCGGTGGCACCAACATCTAAAAAAAAGTTATGGAAAATTAATTTAAATAAAAAATTAAGTAAAATTTTCTAATTTCTGACATGAAATAAAGCTCCTCATAAAAAAACCATCAGCCGTTCGGAAGCGGCTTAGTATAAATTGTACGTCCCTCCATTTCTTGGAAAAACATCAAAACGCAAAACCACAAATTGGAGGAGGAGCCCGGCCGAAAAATCGCTTCAGCGGTTACAAAGCGTCAATTATATATATATATATATATATATTCAAAATTTATTGTATTTCAACAATGATGAAATTCTACATGCTTTATAGCAGTCCAACGATAACGATACCAATGCTTTTTTTTTTCTAATAGACTTTTAAAGCGACGAAGATTTATGTAAAAAATAAAATTTGTCACCGCTCGCCGATGCCGTTACTGACGGTTGTCCCGTAGAAACCAGCGGCGATTTGATTTTCTTCGTGAAACCAGTTTAGCTCATTGCTCGCTGTTATTCAAAGTTACCAGTATAGTCTTTTTTAACGGAATATTAATAATTTGTAACTAATTATTTGTTACCATATAGATCATGTATGTATATTTGATTTGCGTTTATATTTGAACATATAAATTATGAAATTCGTTGACGAAAATTATAAATTTGTTTAAAAGTATGCAAACAAACTGGCAGCTGGCAACTCGTGTTTGAATATCGCTCTTCCAGTCGGGTGTTATGGACGGAAGGTATGTAAGATGGGTAGTTGAAGCATAAGCCGGCCATATTAACTTAACATAATAATAGAGATTATTCGATTCTGTTTAAATAAAAACCAAGCAAGAGCTTTACTTTTCCATCTAAACGCCACTAATACAATATTTCATTTTGTGCTTCCGGAATCTTAAGAATCCGCTATCGTTACTGCGACCGTTGCAACAACCTTCCTCTTCGCGTCGACACTGCTTTGTAGTAGTAAATTGAAGGAATCAATATCCATTTTGAGTTGTACATAAAATAATAATATATTCTCATTCTAAGCCTTCAACTTCTTTGTTGTAAAGTGCGACTCGGGTTAAATTTCACTCTTTATTGTATCTAAACGCGTGGAACGAATGATCCCAATTTATTTTATTTATATATGTTCTGTAGTTTCTCTACAATACTATAACAAAAATTGCATATTTCCCCTCTTTTGCTATACCCGTTTACTCCTTTCACTCTTTTTATCATATTAAACATATTTAACTTAATAAATTTATGCTGGATTTTGTTTGGGGCTCTTTGCGAACAACTGTTGTCGATATTTTAATACTCACATGCACTTTACTTATTAAATTTTGTATACCTTTCAAGAACTTGAAATGATAATTTCTTAACTTACACCGACGTGGCCGAAGACAACACTTCTTTCTTGTTGCAGAAGTGGTTTATGCGATGTATTTACATACATGGTGATGTATTCATTACCTTAATGCTCTTTGGATATATTTATATTTTTCAGGTTTCTATATGCTTGCTGTCTATATTACTTTGGGTCTCTAATAAAATAATGGTGTTTTAAAACAAGTTCGTATGTATGATTTGTATTTCACAAAATAAAAGATAACTAACAAGTCTTTAATAGAAGTAAATGATAATAGTGTGAAGTGGGTTGTATGTTGAATTAGCGGTTAATCGATTTAGTGGAATTTCATTTTCTTCATTTTAATTGTATTTTTAGATGATAATGCTGCATCCACCAGTGCTGAAGCAACAGAACGGCGTACAGAAAATGGAATGAGGATTCATGGGGTATAAAGAACTCGGTACCCATGAATAATGCGAGCTGTTTGCGGAAGACAAAAATTTAATGCTGAAGACAAGATTGTGTGCAGTTCATATTGACGGTTTTTTAATTTACCAATAACCTCATATCTGAACAGATCCGTTGTAAGGGTGCTTATGATATTGTTCTACAAATCGAAAAGATTTTCGGCAACAATGTTTATTCATACAAAAAAAAGGAGAAGGATATTACTTATGGTAATAATTTAAAACACTTAGTAAGTAGGTTTTGATACAGAAAGGCGAGTCAGAGGAATCAATGTTGATGGAATGAGTATTGAAATCGTTGCACAAACATCTAAAAGGGTCGTGCATTTCAAATAAAAAGGGTCTAAATTTTCTAAATGATCTTTAAGTGAGGGTAAAGTTAAGCTCGTCAAGTAAGAATGGGTTATTGATAACACCTCTTTTCAATTTAGTTAAAAATAAAACTTCAAGCATCTTTCTACGACTATAGAGTGTAGGCAGGTCAATAACCCGTAAACGGCTTTGTAAGAAGGCAGGTTCTTATTCGCATCCCAGTTTAAATTTCATAACGCGAATATTAGGAATTACAACTAAGCCACATTCCAAAATGGGGGCATACAGATCGCATCACACTACCCAACTAAATTATTTAAGAAAAGTTGCTAAAGTTATCAATCTTCAATAGAACGAACTGATTTAAAGAGCTTGCCACCGTGATTTTCTTCATAGATTTCCCTTTAGCCAGAAAATATTAAGGTTAAAATTGGTATTTCGAATTATTTTTACAACTGCAATAGTTTTGAGAATTGTGCACAGTCGTCTTCTACTCTTAGGCATATCTCATGGATCTATGTATGTAAATTTACTTTATTTACGCTTGACGACCCTTTTAACGGCTTCGTTTCGTGTTGATACGCCGAAGGTTAACATGCACCTGATAAACCAAATGCATATAGCCGCATTGTTGCGCTATTATCAAGCAACGTTCACGTGCTTAAAATATTATATTATTCTGTACATAGAAATTTCTCTTTTCGTTAGAAAGTAAAAATGAATGGCATCCAAAACATTCATCTGTCGGACGTGCTCTGCTGTTACGTGAGTATCTGCAATTTTAATTATAATAGGAAGCTAATTTTTTGACACACTCTTCTGGCATAGAAATATTCTCCACTTGGCTGTGTGTCAAAAATGAGAAGTTCAAGCGTCGACGAGTTACTTCCTCTTTGTGCTGGCTCAAATTAGTTATAAGATCTGGCGCACTTGCAGCATGAACACCTGGATGAAAGTGTTGGACAAAAGAAAGTGCTGAAGTGAAAAAGTATTAAATTGACGTTAGGAGAAACTTACCAAAATATTAAATAAATTGTGAAAGGTTCAGTAAGAAATTTCAGAATAAATTAGCTAATAAAGAAATTTCAAATATAAGCACTCTCGGCGTTAATTTTTTCCCTCATCAAACGCGGCCCAGTAAAATTTAGTAACAATTATTACTGCCCATCAGATCACCGAACAGGACAATTGTAATTTATGCAAAGATGCTCAACTAACCAAGCAATGCCATTTCGTTTTGTTAGTATGAAAAAAAATTAAACGAAATGATTTCGCCTCTTTTCGGCGCCATGTTCGCGAAACGAAATGTTTATAAGGTTGAAACCGCCCAAACTCTTCGTTAGCGTTAATTTTAAAATGGCATCTTGCTATGATATTAATAGCGCAACTTTAATTATGACATTTAAAGTTATGTTACCGTTTTAACATTAAGGATAAGATTTCGTTTCGGAGAAAAAACTAACGACGAGGACATTTAAAGTTATGTTACCGTTTTAACATTAAGGATAAGATTTCGTTTCGGAGAAAAAACTAACGACGAGGACATTTAAAGTTATGTTACCGTTTTAACATTAAGGATAAGATTTCGTTTCGGAGAAAAAACTAACGACGAGGAATAAGCAATTTGGACAAAAATTGATAAATAAATAAATTTTTTTTATAAGATGGCAAATACTCACTGAAAAAATAATTCAGCTGGTGGAGCCACACCTTTGCCGGCCGATAAATTTCGTAGTATCTTTGTTGGAATAAATGCATTTAATTCATTAAATGTTCTCAAAATGATACGAACTTCAAGAGAATGGGAAAACATCAAAACGCGCGCGTTGTTACTCATTGATGCAGAAAAATCAATGCCAAACGCTCCAATTTAGGTATGTCAGTTATATATTAGTAGTAAAAAGAAATCCATTATTTTTGCATAAAATTTAATGGTTAAATTTTTTCTTTTTGAATCCAGCCTTATTCTAATGGTTCCAAACGGTTTTTTGTGCAATCTTTGGCTTTTGGGCAATCGAAACAGTGCTTACATGACGGTCGGACTCGACAATGTCCATGATTTTATCGACATTTTGGACAAGTGGCCTTCCACTCCGTGAAGCATCTTTTACATCAAAGATACCAGAATGAAATCGAAATTGTGCATGATTGACTGTAACAGTATCAGACGCACGCTCAACAAAACTGTCAGAAAAGCTTTTTCAGTACGAAATGTCATCTTTCAAACGCCTTCTAGCGGAACCCGACGAAATAAAGCCATTTATTGAAAAAACAATGGTTTGCTTTTTACTACACCTAATATATATATAATTGGCGCTTTGTAACCGCTGAAGCGATTTTCAGCCGAGCTCCTTCTCCAATTTGTGGTTTTGACGTCTTGATGTTTTTCCAACAAATTGGGGGACCTACAGCCGCCTCCGAACCGCTGATGTTTTTTATGAGGAGCTTTATTTCATGTCAGAAATGCTCGCGGAGGGGTTGACATCCTCTGCCGAGAAAATGTAACTTAATTTTTTATTTAAATCAATTTTCTATAACTTTTGGATTTGAACCCGAACATAACCACTCGGCAACCCCAGTCGCCGTTAGATATTAGAAATTTAATGGATGAAGGAAACTTTGCAAAATATTTGACGCTCCATGAAGCAGTATGTAAAATGTTGTTCGCCACATTCTTGGTAACCACAAATCCCACAATTTTAAGCAAATTATTGAGGATTTGTTGGAATGTTTAAGCTAGAATATCTTTAAAGAAATATTTCCCGCAATTCCATTACTCTTCCCCCGAAAATTAGGTCGAAACCCAAAACCCCGATTTCAAAGATTTTGAGAAGAAGGCATAATAAGCGACTACTGCTGAACTCTAATACGTGAAACAACTTTTGGACGCCTTGGTACAAAACCTAACACACGGTGATTGCCGAATCACGCTGAGTGACAAATTATAGAAAATCAATTAGGACATCTACAGTCAAAGACAAAAGATTAAATACAATACTCGTACATATTATTTCATATTTTGACTAAATTAAACTAAAAATAAAGGGGTTTAAAACAATTTTAATATTTTGTCGGCCCACCACTGCCTTTAGACGATAGAACAAATTTTCTATTTTCGATGGCGCAATTTCAGACTATGCCTTTTTCAGAGGCTTATTTGCTGGTTGAAGTCGCCATATAAATTTTTCGTGTCAATAACATCCAAATATGCTCAATGGGGTTGAAGTCCGATGATTGTGGTGTACTATAAAGCTGACGATTAGCATAATAGTCATTCCTTTCCCAAAACCGCCCTCACCATATATGGTCGTTGTCTTGTTGAAATATCTACGAACTTTCGAGACCCAAGGAATCCACCGAAGACTGTCTTTGTTGTTCCAAAATACTTTTGTAAACATATTTGTTCCTTATTCCATCAATAAACGTTAAATGTCCTACGCCAGTTGCTCCAATTGCTCCCCAAACCTTGACGCTACCCTCACCGTGCTTAATGGTTTGTATTAAATTTTGGGTTTGATAAGCTCTTATTGCTTTACACCAAATTTTTACACGGCCAACGCTTCCGAACACGTTAATTTCGATTCGCCCGTAAACAGGAGTCTTCTCCAAAAGAATTCATCCATATCCTTGTATTTATTTGCAAATTCAAGACGAAGTTGCTTATTTTTCTCAGATATTAGAGGATTTTTACGTGGCGCTCTGCTTCGATAGCTATCTTCCCGTAAAGTTCTTGATATAGTTTCTGGGTGCACATTTTTAACCCATATTTTAGCGATGCTGTCGACTATCTTTGGATCACTTATTTTAGGCTTTTTTTCACTTTCTTTGTAATAAAACTAACATCTCGCCAGCAGAGCTTCCTTGGATGCCTAGATCTTGGCATATTTCCAACAGATTTGTGGGTTTTTACTTTCGATCAATATTTTGCACACTCGCATGAGGATTATCAAGAGTTTTTCCTATATCTCGGTAAAAATTTCCTTCTTTAAAACGTTTAATCATTAAATTTTTAACACCACTTTTTCTTTTACTTTGCCTTCACTGTTGGAAAAGATGTCGCGGTACTTAATTCTAAAGATCTTGCAAAACACATGCGATGGGTATTTTTCTTTGGTTGTATTTAAACTTTAATGAATTACCGTTATCTACGCGACTTCGAATATTTTAATTATCTATTTTAAATAAAGTGCATTCTTACATTTACCCTAAAATGCTTAATTTTAATAAAAATTGGAATTTCATAGGTGTAGGTAATTAAACTTTTGTCTTTGACTGTACATCTACCCTGACTCCATTAATGAACTCATGATTTGTTAGAGCCTATGTAGGTATTATATTCAAATTATTTTATTGCAAGTACACTTTAAAACACATCTTTTATTGCACAAATGTTATTTTCCTACTTGGAACTGCATATTCGATTTTAGATTAACAATTTATTTAGACAATTTTATAAACACATTCATTTGTACAGTTGAAACTTGCCGGTTTTTTCGATAAAGAAACCACTTAATTTTCAGAGGAATCTCAAAATTTTTTTATTCAAAGTATTGACCATTAGTTTCTACGCATTTCGCCCATCTCTCAGGCAAATTATGGATACCATTCCAAAAAAACTTTTTCTCTTTCGAGGCAAACCATTCGGCGAGCCATTTTTCGACTTCTTCAAAATTAGCGAAGCACTGCTCTGCAAGGTAGTGTCCCATCGACGCGAAAAGGTGATAGTCGGACGGGGCGAGGTCTGGAGAGTACGGCGGGTGCGATAATATTTCCCAATTTAGTGTTTTAATGTGTCTTTCACCAGTTTAGCGGTATGAGCCGGCGAGTTGTCATGTTGCAAGATAACTTTGCCATGTCTTCGGGCCCATTCCGACCGTTTTTCGATCAACGCATGATTCAAATTGATCATTTGGTGTCGGTAGCGATCCGTGTTCACCGTTTCACCAGGTTTTAACAACTCGTAGTACACCACACCACACTGGTCCCACCAAACACAGAGCATTGTCTTACGGCCAAAGCGATTTGGCCTTGCAGTTGATGGGCCAGCTTCACCAGGGGAAAGCCATGATTTTTTTCGCTTCGGGTTCTCAAAATAAATCCATTTTTCATCCCCCGTGACAATTCGATGCAGAAAAGATTTCCTTTCGAATCGTTGAAGCAGCATTTCACAAACGGTTTTTCGATTTTCCATTTGCTTATGGTTCAGCTGGTGTGGCACCCATTTTCCATACTTCTGGATCTTTCCCATGGCTTTTAAACGTTGGCAAATTGCTCCTCGAGTCACATGTAGTGTTTATGCCAATTTTTGTTGCGATTGGGTTGGATCAACATCCAATAACGATTACAATTCCTCGTCTTCGAACTTTTTCGCTGCACCAAGATGTTCATTGCTTGTCAAATCGAAATCTCCACTTTTAAATTGACGAAACCATGTCTCACATGTTCTAATCACTGGAGCATGTTCACCATAAGTTTCTACCAGCTTCAGCTGCTTTTTTCTTTTGATGAAATAAGCAACGAATGCCGCAAATGCGATTTACTTGGAACGAAAGTCGACATATTCACTGAGGTAAACAAATATGACGCTATTATTTTGGCGGAATGTGACTTGCGTATTTTTGTAGGTTAATGTCAATAGAAAAAAAGTACATACATGCCAAATCATAGAAATTTATACATATTGCTAGCGACATCTACTAGTAAAACCGGCACACTTCAACAAACACACCGGTATACCATACGTATATAGTATATAATCACATGTACGAGTATGTACACGTAATTCGTCGCCACAATGCCAAGCCAAGCGGATTAATTAATTATCAGTGGGGTTTTATGTTTTGTCCACCGACCTACAGCACATTTATCGATACATACATACAAACACACATACTCGCAAAAACATTTAGTCAAAGAAATTCATTTAATATTTGTTGGTATTTTTGTAGCATGAAAATTTAATGTGGCACATTGCATATGTACATACATAGGTACAAACAAAAGTCGGCCGGTCGGCCAGCCACCATACAGCGTCGCAGATGAGCGCCGAGATTATTTATTGTATTTGTTGCCAATTCAGCATTTCGCTGCTCGTGTTGATTTCACTGTTGATTTATGCCATTTATACCAATTAGTTTGAAAATTTTACAGTTTATTCCGTTTATTAAATTTGTAAAATGAACACGCTGAAGATGAATTCACTAATTAGTAATTACCTACAATTAATATTGTTCATTCGATATTATATATGGTACATATGTATATACATACATACATATATATGTATGCGGATAGGAAAAAAAAGGCATTAATTGAAATAATCGAAAAACTTTTAGAGCTGCTAAAATTTCGAGTTAATTTGATTCCTAATTAGTTATTGTAATAACTCGAAAATTATTTCACTCGTCAAATCACTGACGTGATATGTAAACTATAGAAATAGTTCCTAGAAGGTATGTACTGAGAAAGGAGAAAGCTTCAGGATGGAAATGTGTAGAAGAAATGTAGCAATCTGTTAGCAGTGCACCCTACCCTGTAAGTGCCTGAAGATAAGATATAAGATTGTTCTTTTTCCACCTCAAAACATTCCCTCAAATTGCTTTTGGCAATTATCGGCAGGTGAGATCAAAGAAGACACCCTCTGGTAGTGGAAAAGCTTCTTAGTATATAAAATAGCATTAGTACAGAGAACACCATCCTAGGGAATTCCTTTTAACTTTTTTATTTTTGGAGATGTGACCTCGAAGTTTAGGAATTTCATTGTCCACCTCTTCAACGCCGGCGCGGAAACTACAACCAGTTGTTTAATAAGATTTCAATTAACCAATTCATAAGATCGGAAGAAGTTGTTTCGACATCTCTAGTTCCGCTCATATTGAAAACAATATCCATTGATGACAAAAGAAAATTTTAATTATATCTTGTCCAACTTAGTTATGTTAAATGTAGATATACATTATATACTGGGGCACCTTAATTACAAAAACTTACTTTTAGATACATACATACATATTTATATACAAATAAAAAAACAATACTAAATAAAAGATTTCGCTTAACATTTCAATGCCACTTTAGGAAATCGACTCCGGAAGCTCTCACATTTTGGCGTAGTGAATGTGAAAGATCCATTCAATGTTGTTGTTGGCTCGCCGCTAAAGGAATTGGCTCTGTAAGCTTTCAGCACGTATGTTGTGTCAAATTTCAAAGCATTAAATTCTATAGCATCGTGCTGAAAATTTAAATAGAAAAAAAATAGAAAGTTGTATTTGTATTTTGTGTGAGAAACAACGCAGGATTCTCGGAGAATGCTTACCTTCACGCGTATAGCGCTATATTCCCGTTGCTCACAGTTACTCTCTTTCAGGCACAACTCATAGACCCTAAATTTATATGGGCAATAATTTAACAGTATTCTCAGTACTCATACATCTATTATATATACATACTTACTTCTCTTTATATGGTAAAAATCCTGTTATTTGAACAATCATGCCAAATTTACGACTCAGTCGATAATTCACTTCATATCCATCATTGTTGGCTTGCGCCACTGTTGTTGGTTGCATTGTTGCTTCTAAGGATCCTGCGATATAACTACTATAGCTATTGTTAGCAACATTTTGTTGTTGTCCATGCTCGTGAACTTGATGAGAGCACTTGAGCGCCTTATAAGGCATGGCTGGTTGAGTTGTGTTGAAAAGCATCGAACACTTGTCGGATTTTAAACGACGACTGCCATTGATGGACATGGATTGCACTTGAATGTAGTAGCTGGACTCTGGTAGAAGATCTGTGATTTCGAATTGGTGAGTCTGTTGAAGAAGGAAGAATTTACTAGATATACAGGATTATCCAATTTTCAAACTTCTATCCGTTTGAAGTAATTTTCAACAGACTCTTATACACTCTTATACACATATGTACTGGGCAGAATCTCAGCCATAACTGAACGAATAGCCCCACAAAAAAATTCTAACGGTGTCAAATTGCATGATCTCAGTGGTCAAATGACATCCAGAAGACGAGAGATACCGATATAAAGCCACATTTGCTCGTATTGTGAAGCATGTGACACCGTCTTGTTCAAACCACATATTGTCCAAATCGTATTCTCAATTACAGGCAATAAAAAGTCTGTTATCACACGACTATAACGATAATAGACATATTCGGATCTTTAGCTACACTTTCACTTGCAGTAGCGAATTCGAGTTGGAACGAACAAAACGATGAATGATGTACAGATCTTATATCTGTAACCGATCCCAAAACCAAATTTGTTTGGTTTGACAGATGCCAAAATACAGCAGTGCACTTTTGAAACCACGAAATGAATAACCCTCTATAATATATTAAACCTTAAAATATGTTAAAAACATTCGGCAGAGCAAATTTTATTTATTCTTTACCGTAACGAAGTCTGCTTACGTCCTCCCAACAAATGTTATTGAAAGCTAACAAGCAACCGTTAGCTTCTAGCTACAGTAGGAAAGAGAAAGGTTGTAAGGTTGAGCAATGCTGCTGGTTGAAATCCTCACAGGAATGAAAGCTAACGTAAACTTGCAGGAGTATCTAAATCATACTGCATAATATTTCCAATGGGCTCTAACCTTGAAAAGAAATTCTAACTGTACTAAACGATTTTAATCAGGGTGGTCGAAGAAGATGCCAGCGCTACAGTCGGAAAATTCATCCTTTGCGTGGAAGATTTCACAATGCTTGTTTGTAGTGCCAGATTCAAACCTAAAAAAGCGCTTAAGCCATTTGGCCTATCATATTGTTCTAAAAGTATACAACTTCAAGTGTTTTAGCTGATAGGCATCCGCCTCCATGGCGCAGAAAAGGACTCCTCATAAGTAAGGGAGTTTGCGATTTAAAAAACTCCATTCAGCACTACAGAACAGAGCTGTTGGAAAGTATAACATAAGGACAGGTTCTTAACTCTCTTTCCATAAATTGCGAATTTCGAGTCCGAACACCCCCTATAGCAGACACAGGTCCGAGTAATACTGGAACAATTAAGGTTGAATGACGTACGTACTGCATGCTCACTAAAATCTGTACATCTAACGCCCCTCTCCCTTTGTTGCAAACTCTTCGAAATAGTTCTTTTCCTGGAAATGCTCCTAGACGGTGTTTAGCAAGCCGCTACAACAAAAACAACCGGAGGTTTTTCCATTAGGAAAAGGTGATTTAACATCAGATGTTCAGAGTACAATGAGTTTATGAAGAGATCACTTCACAAGTCAGCCTAAGTACAATAAAAGAAAATTCATGGCTTATCAATGTGAATTCACAACTACTTATCATTCACACGAACATCTCAAAGTTGTATTGCAGATAATGACTTACGTTTGCATATACTTACATCCTTCACGTAGGCTTCATTCGTTATCACCGATTCATCCTTATTTCTCACATAAAGCGACCAAATGATTTTATATTTTTCAATGGGTAAGTTCGATTTCGATGGGCACCAAGTGATTTTCAGTTTATAATGACGGCCATCAAAAGCGGCAGCGACAACTTGCAAATCTGCAGGAGACTTCGGCGGCTTAGGATCTAAGCAAAAGAGATTTTTATTCTAAAAATAAAACATATTTTTGTGTTTCATTCACTCACGATGTGTTAAGCGGAACTCTGCAGAAGGTTCCGAATATCCGCGGAAGCCATAAGCATTTATGGCTGCAACACGCGCTTGGTACCAATGACCCGGTTTGAGATTAAAGGAGATATCAATTCTGTAACGAGAATACATATATTATTGGAGAGAGAGAGAGAGAGAGAGAGAGTTACAATCCTGACAATTTTTAATGTAGAAATTCTATTTCTTACCTTTTACTATGACCAACAGAAATCTCGGCAATCTTTTCCACCAACTGACATTGCCACGCACCAAGCTTACGCTCCGCAAAAGACACACCAAAGTGATAACGTACTTCCACATGGCAGTAATAAGTGGAATTGGCTGATGATTCAATAGTGAGTTCCACCTTATTGCCGCGTGTCAATTTATATTTCAAAATCTTCGGTATTGGCGGCAGCAAGGCATCTTCACGAATGCCCAGCGCATCCACACAGACGGGTCCACAACCAATGTCACAACATTTCTGTACTATCGGACAATCGGGGTCATAGACACAGTTGTCAAGGCAGGAGAGACGTTGGATGGGTGAAACTTCCTGCGCTGTGAAGTCCTGCTTATTGGGACAGAAACCACGCCGCGGTTCACGATGAATTGTTTTACGGCATTGTTGATAGCAGACTTCTGAATCCAACTCTGGCACTGTTCTCGCGCCATCGGCTGCACATTTGGCATAGCACTGGAGCTCTACAATTTTATCCTTAACATCGATTGATGAACAATGTTGGAGCACCGCTGTATTATAGTGCGACACATATTCACCGTTAATGAGACTGAGATACTGCAGTAGGAAGAGCAGTTTAAAAATCGGCGTGAGCGGAGTAATAAACGAGAGCATTTTAGACATTTTTCTGGAAGGAAAATAAAGAAATTCATCTATATATTACATATATTAAATTTAATATTACATTAATTCAATTTAAATCACATAAATTAAAGTATGGCGGACCAGGCCAGGCAGGGTTACTAAGTGTAACAGCCATATGTGCTCACCTAATTTTCTAAAGAAAAGTGTTTTTGGCCGGGCTCTAACGCAGAGATACTTTTTGAATTTATATGATTCTCTTGCCATTTCTATAAAGTTATAGTTTATGAAAAACCCAAAAAATGCAAACAAACGAAGAATATAAAGTCGATGTGATAAGTTTGCGACTCATCAAATTTACTAGGAGTTATATTCAATAGCCTTCACTCTTACGCTCCATCAACCATCGCGATTGCCAGTCCAGAGTCGCAAGAACTTCCGGAAGTCGCTAGAGGAAAAGACTTCACGACCTCCATTCAGCATCATATCGCAGAACCTCTGGATGATATGAGCTACCGACAGGCCTCAAATGTCATTCATACAGAGCCTCCCAACACCTTCGTTAACATCCTTCAAAACCTACATAACACAAACTTAACATCTTTCTCCACCTGATCCGAAGTCGTGAAAGCAGCTCGTATTGGGTATCATGTTATAAATATGTACACGTGTGATCGTGTGAAACAAACATTTAGTCAGTAAACAAAGTTTGAGGAACGACATTTCAAGCTATCTGCTCACCGCCACAATGCAACAGTTGTACGAATATGTCGGCAATGTTTTTATGTCACACTGCGATTAAAATAAAATACAGTCTATGACGCAATGACATAAAGGTTATTTTTAAGGTGATGCTCATATAAGTGCCCCTAGCTTTTATTCAGAGCTTCGTCTAAACCAGATGCTGAATGCGATGCAAGGTGCAGCTACTGGTCCGGATTAATATGATTTGATTGTAAATGCTTGCTTTTCGCAAATAAAAAAAATGGAATCTAGTTTTACGTTTTTTATATATGGTAAAATTGGAGAAGGTCCTTACCAAGTGCGGCATAAATGAATATTCAAGTTAAACATTTATCTTACAGAATTCAATTTACAGTCCAATTTCATTAATATACGAACACTATATACCACAAATAGTATCCTTAATCTTTGCTTTTATTCACATCAATCGGTCACCACCGACTGTGACTGCTGTTTACTTTTGCCCTTTTCGAACTCGAGATGCACCCGCAGACGAACAACACGCAGCGTAAGAGAAGCACAACTAAATATGAATCGAGCATTTGGATTGCCTTGTGGTTTCTCAGTCGCTCTGTTGACTGATCGAATGTGCAAGATTAACGATCGAATTGAAATTTCGCGAGTGCAGGCGTTGCGCATTGCACTACAATTAATTTTAATTTTAACGCCTCCGAGATTATTCGCAGAGTGTGCAGCGAGTAGAGGCTTTTTCCATATGCACATATGTACATAGTAAAGAACTTAACATATGTACAATATGTAAATATGTATCTCCTAGAACGTCCAAGAAATAATCGTGGGGCGCATTTATTGCAAAAGAGAGATGCGCTTTAGATGTGAATGTTTATAAATTTATAGATTTATAGGTATACATATATATTTACGAATATGTATGTACAATGCATGCATTTCAGCTTTACATATTTAAGCGATTAAATTAAATTCATTTCATTCATGCACTTTCATTATCACTTTTATGTACATTTGTATGATTATACTCGTACATATAACAGATGTCTCAATAAATGTACACTTGACAGCAGAGGCATATATTCGTACATACATTTATATTTATATAGTCTTTTGATACCATGTGCTCGGTCTGTCACTTTACTGCAGGGCTGATAAGAAAATCGCGTCTTGCCTGTGAGATCAAGGCAAATACAAACATTATACACATACATACATATTTAGATTAGGGTGGCTCTTACAGGTTTTTATAATAGTTTTATAAATATAACAGCAGAGATAGTCAAATAATACATCAGCATTTGGGCAGCATTCCGAGATTATAACCTTCAAAGGTGTTGAAGCATTCAAATTAAATAAACTAAAAAAATGGTTTTGTTTTTCTTAAAGCGAAAAATTATTCATTGGCATGGAATGTCAACCCGTCCTAGTGTATTTCTGGCATGAAATAAAGGCTCTTGATAAAAAACCCATCAAACGTTCGGAGGCGGCTTAGTTGGAAAAACATCAAGACGCAAATTGGAGTAGGAGCTCGGCCACAAATCGTTTCAGCGGTTACGAAACGCCAATTATATATTTATATAAAAAATATGTGATTGTCACCTTTTTATAAACGTGGATCACCCTAATATACACATTAAGAACAATATGCTAGCGAGCTTGAACATTTTTGTCGTTGACTTTGTGTGTAAATTTTATTCAGTAGGACCCCGATAAGTTAAACACTACCAAAACTCATATTTATTCGTAAGTAGCACTAATCAAGTGTGTTTTGCTACACCATAGCAAATATTGAAAATAATTCATAGAATTTTTTCAATCATCATCATTCGTCTTAAATCTCTTTTGAACAGTGCCAACACATTCCCGAATGATTGAACAATTCTAAGAATATTTCCATTAGGAATAATCGAACGACTGTTTAGGATCTATTGTGCATTAACCCCACCTGGCCGAAAATTAAAATCTTCCAACATGAAGGGAAAATTACCATAACTTGCTGTCCTGACAAACTTCATGAGCCATTCTGGATAAGAATTTGCAAACAGGTTACAACACTGTACAAAATGGCATCCCTTAAAAACATTTTCAACTGTAAGTCTGCAAAATTTGCTTTAGTTTAATATCCTCAATATTATTTATTTAACTTACCATTTTAAGTTTATTAAAATTCTAAAATTGGACTTGCTTGATCACAAACAAACCTCGGTATAGCCAAATAGGTTGAGTGCAGTCCTTGACACGCTTATGTGGTATATAAACACTTTAATAACATGTGGCAACTTCATTCAACAATATATTTAACTATGTATTATTGAGTTCTCTTTAACCCTTATGTTAGTAACCTGGTACCCACCGCGGTGTATGTGTGTGAATAGTTTAAAGAAAGTTCAATATTTCATTATAAGCTCTCAAATCGTCGTTTTTTAACATAAAAGAAAGCTAGTTGTGAGTTCATTTAATTGATTTATTTTTTATTTTTTTTTTTAAATAAGCTTAAACTCCAGCGAGCCCCATTAGCAACCGGGTACCCACAGTGGAAAGCATAGGAAATAAATTAAATACAAGTTCTATAAATGCATGCAACTAAATTTTATTATTAACAAAATAAACTTTTAATAAAAATTTATTTAAAAAATTTTATTAAATTTTTAATACTCAGGTACCCGGGTACCCGGTTGCAAAAAGACGTCGGTAAAGTTGGTTACTAACATAAGGGTTAAACAGGTTTAACCTCTTAGGAGGAATTTAATTTTATCGCGCACATAATCGAACAACGCATTCCAGAGGTATGACCACTCAAAGTTGGGCAATATAGATTATTTTTTGCACGTGATACCTAAACTTTAATGCAAATAATTCCTCGTTAATATATTTTTGGAGGATTGTTTAGTTTAGAAAATATAAGCGTTAGAGCTTCTTACAAAAAAAGTGACTTTTTTGGAAGAAGTAACAAATTTCTTTGGATCATAACTTTTTTTACTCATCGAAGGTCAACGAAATACTTCAGTCCTGCTTTATACTGAAATATTTCAATTTGAATTGAAATTAATTTGGGACGTTGGTCGAACCAAACTTCGAACCCTGGGCTTCCGAATAGCAGTATACAATGCTAACCACTTGGCTATTGCAACTCCCAATTCAATTGTGAATTTATACAAAAGCAAATTCTCTTGGTGTACCTTTAGTGGGTCGTCCTATTGTAATAAGATTTTAAAAGAAATAAGACGTTGATGTGCCAGGAGAGATTCCAGAATGAATAATCTTATTGGTATTTGTAATCGTTTTCTAATAATATTAGACCCTGTTATAAAATATTTGTGGTATAAGTTGCATATTGAAGTTACGCATTTGCTAATAAGGATAAATAATAAGTGCTTGTTTTTAAGATTTATCTATAGGATCTCTTTATGCCTTTTATGAACATATTAAATTTTATGTATATCATGCTTTATGACGATCTTAACCTCAAATTTCATATTTGAGAATTCGGTTGTAAGAAAGATATATAATATAGACTTGGCACCCAATGACTTCTTTTTATTTCCACAAATCAAGAAAATAATGCGTGGTCAACGATTTTCGTCGCCAGAAGATGCTGTTGAAGTATTCAAAAACCATGTTTTGGAGGTGTCTCAATCGGAGTGGAAAAAGTGCTTCGAAAATTGGTTTGAGCGCATGCAAAAGTGTATAAATCTTGATGGAGAATATTTTGAAAAACAATAAAACCATTTTCGTTGATAAATATTCGTGTTTTCATTATTTGGCCAGACATATATATAGCAGCCCTCGTATAATATAAATCAAGCGATCAATACAGTATAAATATACATACCTCTGCTTACCAAATTTGGTTGAAATATCTCCAAAGCAGCGTCCAAATAGACGGAAAGACAGGCAGACGAACAACTATACAATAGAAGGAGTTAATCGGTGAGCTTTACTAGAAAATAAATTGCATTCATTTTTACAAAAATTTTCAAAGAAAAACGTTGTTCTTTTTATTGAAGAGATCCGCAAAATTTAAGTTATCATAAAAAAGTTTTCCCATTATGGACTTTGAAAAGTATAGCATTTTGTACGAGTATGTATTTACTATGGGAAAATAACCTCAATCAGTTGGAAAATGTTTAATATTTGCATTTTATTTGGAATAAGAAGATTTGTAAGAAATCTCAATTTCCGACCGAGGGGCGCCAGTCCCACGAAGAGTAAATATAAAATTTTTATTGTAAATCAAATGCCCAAATTTAAAGAAAGCATCATCAATAGTATAGAATATCATAAACCATCAGGAATGATAGTTCGCTAAGTCTTTAATAGTATCGTAATTCGCTGTTATGACATTTCAATCAACTAGTGCTTTGCTTTCGTTACACTTTCTTTTAAATCTCAATAGTGCATAGCAAACACGCGGTGATTTATTATGAAGCAAAAGTTGACAAAAGTGTGAAAATGAAGTGTGCAGTGTTTGGTTGTGGTTAAAGACGAGTTGCACGATCACTCTGACCAGCAGGAGAATACATGCCATAAACTCCGTAATGAAATTCCCAATACGTCCACCAAAACTCATCACACTCCATATTTTTAAGGACTAGTTACTTGAGTGAGGGTGAATTAATTCATTCCATAACGAGGTGGCATTCCATAACGAGGGCGACCAAAATTAGAAAAATTTATTTTCTACAATTTTTTCGGTCGAGTCATGACTCGAACCTGGCTTTCCGAATAGTAGTACCCAATGCTAAAACTCTTTCAAAATTTTGCGCGGTGCACCTGCGTAATAATCGGAGCATCCTATAAGCCTTTGGTTGAATTTTAAGAAGCCATACTCAAGTTAAAAGATAACAACGAAAACGTGAGCATATTTTTATAAATCTATATCTTTCTAAATGACTTCACTTAAATATAAAAGCTAACACACTCCTTGTATGTATAGAATAAGAGTGGCCACGCCTCCTTTCCCGAATTCTGGAAACCTAAACATGTTCTAAACAATTTATTGAATTTGTATAACCCTTCTCAAGCTACAAAGTGCCAAATCAACAGTTCTCCGTTTTCTATAAATTGGTTAGTATGGGAGATGCCACCATCGTTTTCGGAATTTGGGCAAACTTCTTGCAAACCATCTCCATGACAACCCAAAAATACTGCATAACTTTGATTGAACTCGAAGAACCCATTATCAAGTTATAAGGAATCTCCAAAAACGGAGACTTATTTATATAAGAAGATAAGAAAACATGCAAATATTTTGTATGAATTTATTGGTATAGCTTCTTTAAAAGGTCGCCAAAAAGAACATTTTAACCAACTTCTATAGACAAATAGGTAACAATATACAACAAGTCCCAAGAGTTATTTGCTCAGTCTTGGGCTTTATATTGCTATTTCTTTCATTAAATAATAAATCCATCAATCGTACAAAGGCGACTTAAAACTGTACTTCTCTCCAATGACTTTTATGGATGTGAAATAGAATTTTTTAAACAATGGCTGCTGTAATTTTTTCAAAGTGTTAACCTTGTTTTTCTAGCACGTGTTGACTACCCAAAGAATGGAGAAGATGTCTGGTCCAACGCTAAAAGTTCTGAGGTACTGGAAATAAACGTAAAACTATCTTGGCCTGGTAAAAAACTAAGTTTTAGAATCAATTTAAAATCATAATTGAAAATAAAGTATGTAAATGTGAAAAATCTCAAATAAAAAAACACATTCACCAAAGTCAATATAGCGAAAGTGAGCTAACTGGACTCTCCCCATAAAGTTTAAGGGTTACGTATATTACCAAAAAAAAAGCGACATCTGAGTATAAAAATCCTCATTCGCTTTTTGCGATGTTTAAGAGAGCCTTGGTATTTAATTTTGACGCCATAGTCACCTGGAATTAGGATATATATTATATATTCAACGATTTTCCTGCTTTTCCCCATCCAGTGCCTCCCTGCTTCTGCTTCTAAGGTAGCATGAATCAATTCCTCTATCCTTGACGATTGGAACCTTACCAAATTCTACTCAATTCATAAGAAGAGGTGTCACGCCCTGCCCCAATTAATTTGGGATATGTTTGCTCAATGTCGCATACAAGAGCTTTTATGTGGGAGCTTAATGCCCAATGACAATGAACTGAATAGACCCTATCAATTTTGACTTTGACGTGAACACTGGGAATAAGCGATAGGCAGATGAAGAAGTTACAATCCTGTAAGAACATCGATTTGAATACCATAACACTAAAACTTTTGATGTCACCTGCACACCATTTAGGTGTATAGCGAGACATTTATGCTCTCAATTAAGGAGCATAATGGTATGCGGATCAAGCAGTATCTGCTTGGATCATTCTCACAGACATATGCAAAAACTTATTCCAGGATGATAAAGTCAAAACTGATATTAGAGCTAAATTGCAACAGTGCAGTGCAACTCTAACAAAAGTCTTAAAATTGCAACTCTGACATGTAAGCTCGGTTCGCTTTGGCAACTTTTGTTTTCTTTTTTGAGAGGACAATAAAAAGTCCGCCAAACCGGTGACTCCGACGTGATCAACATTTTTCAAAACGAGCCTGAACAATAGTACATTTGCAATCGATGGTGGAAGTACTGCGGACGTCTCTACAACATTTTCTTGCCACGGATCCCCATGACTTGAGCCCTATTTTTACTCCATCGATTTTTAGTTCAAGGCATCACGTATTTCCAGGGACTCCACTAAATTCAACAACATGCTTACGATTGTTTCTCTAGCGAAACTCTGGAGTTACGCACCATCGTGGACGCTGCCCCGATAACCGACGAATACAAATTTATACGCCAAAAACTAATCGAAAATTTCACGGGAAGTAAGCATAGCCGCATTCAACGTGTTTTGAAGCAACTACCATTTTGGGATCACCGACCTAGCGGTTGTACTCCATGACCTAAGTCCGCTCCAGAGGCCGGCAGCGTTCCAGATCTACGTCACTACCGTGTCACTTCGCACGATCTAACCAGGTGCCCCGCCCACTTCGTAGCGGCATAGAGGCCCTAACGCAGATCTCACTTCCGACTGTCGCCATGGAACTTCAGTTTCTAGTTATACAGGCGGTTCTGTTCTGAATCAAATCGTTACAGTTCTCTTCTCAAATTTTCGCCTGCTGCAACTCGCTAGAGCGCCACTTTCATTACATTATCTCATATTCGCTTTTCGTCAGTTGCTGCACAAGACGTCAGATCGACAAGGCTGCCAGCTCGACTTTATATCATGTTAGAGGTGAGGAGAAACCGCTGATTTATTTTCAGGAATACAACCGCTAACCGCTGCTGCAATCAATTCCGGCGAGCTAACCTAGGCTAGCTCAACTACGGAGAATCAAGTACGTATGTCAAGGGTATAGCCAACCATTCTCTTAAGCAAACGATTTTGCTTTAACTTTTAGCTTTAAGAGAGTGGTGTTCTATGTTTCTATAAGTCAGCAATGTATATTTGTGATACCGAGATTTCGCCCAACATTCCCACAGCTACACACAATTTGTCGCATCCTGGTATTCGTGCTAATGCAAAGCAGATGATCGAAAAATTTGTTTGGCCTAGTCAATGATTCGGACACTTGCACATCGATATAGTGGGCGCGTTTCCGCTATAGGCGGACAACATCTAACCATACTTGATAGATTTACCGGTAGTTGCTAAGGCCTTGCTTAGTTGTTTGTGCGTCAATTCGAGAGCGCGTTGCCCCAGGAACTGTTTCAATGTCCCGGACTGTAGCCCTAAAATTTTAAACTCTGGGATAAAAACTTTATTCGATTTGGCAACCCTTGTTTTACTTAACTTTTTTGAGAAGACAATAAAAAGATTTTTCTGGTGCAAATACAGATAAATAAATAAATACATTTTTTTTACGACCGGCCGAGGGGCTCGTCTGAGGTATAATCGAAAAATCCAATAGACCGGTGACCGAAAACCAGGGACAGTCCGGACTACCCTGAACCCGAAACCGATCGTGAAAGGTCGTGGTTACACTTGCCTCTTGCACTAAACAGCTACATATTTGTTCATCAGCTGCTATAAAATTACATGAAAAAAAGGAGAAGGAATTTACTTAATTATTTAAAACACTTAGTAAGTAGGTTTTGATACAGAAAAGAGAGTCAGAGGAATCAATGTTGGCGCAATGAGTATTAAAATCGTTGCACCACGATCTAAAAGGGTCGCGCATTTCAAAGTTTGTTCTGCATGAACACAATGAAAGGGGCCTAAAGTATCTAGATAATCTTAAAGGGATGGTAAAGTTAAGCTCGCTAAGCAGGAAAAGGCTGCTGATAACATCTCTTATCCATTTAGCTAAAAACAAAAATCCAAGTATCTACGACTGGAGTGTACACAGATTAATGAGCCGTAAACGACGTTTGTAAGAAGGCAGGTTCTTATTCGCATCCCAGTTTAAATTTCTTAATGCGAATAGTAGCAATTGCTTTTGTACAGAATCCAATTTATCACTATACAATTGATAGTAAGTTACAAGTGAGGTAAAGAGTAATTTGGTAATGTTTAATGAAAACTAAAACGCCTTCTGCCTTATAAGCACAAGCATTTATACGATTTCAAAACTCCAGCTTACTGTCTATTGTGTCACCTAAATCAATGAAGTCAGTAACTTGTTCAACACGTGATTACGTATCATATAGGCAAAGGATTGGAAAGATTTTCTTGGGAAGCACATACACGTACATATGTATACATATTTACACTTATTTAATTTTAGGGAAATACAGTTCGCATCGCTCCACCAAACTAACTTATTTAGGTCAAGTTTCAAGAGCCTTATATTATATATTTGCCATAACTTATGAAAAGCTGAAGAGGCAAAATCGTAAATTGATAGCACTTATGGGAAGAGTTAAACAGACGTCAACTTGGTTAGATTCCTTAATGCTGCTACGACTCGTTCAAAGCAAATACACCCAAATCTACAATCATTATTTCGCTTTGTAGTTGTGGCTTGGAGTGCAAACCCTTCTAAGTTAACACGAAACTGGGCCAACATGAAAGGAGCCTGGTGTGTAGTAGGAGAGTAGAAGGAGAAGGACGACTCCCGCTTAGTAAATTGGGGAGGAATATGCTGCAAATTAAATATGGCCACTTTGATGATGATGCCAACATTTTACCGATTTGGGTCACAAACACACGCAATCACACCTACGAATTGCGCACCGTTAGTGAGAAGTTTGTGTAAGTGGCCCGCCGTATAGTTTGGGCAGTAGGCTTTATTCGTTTGTATGCCTGCGCTTTTATACATGTAGGCCACCACAAGTTCGACTACTCTTAAAGTATTAGCAAGTCAATAAATTGGCATCGATAAACGGTTCGTCGTACGTCTGGCCAAACTCGTAAGTGTGTCGAAATGGGTGTCGCACGAATAGCGGAATTGATGTGAAAATTTATTGAATAAACAAACTTTATTGACTAGCGGAGCTCATAAAAGTTTTTGCACAAACATACAAGCTCCTCGCTTGAGTCGGAAATATTTTAAATCGATAAACAGTAGGGCTTTCTGATATACGGAGACATATACACAATTGTAATATTGACACATATACTCGTACGTATACATAACTGCGTATATACGAGTAACTGTAAATGTCTGATGATGAAGATATCTCCTTAAACCAAGAGTCCACTGCCAATAGACTTATATATTACCCAGTCAGCACAGTTTGAGCTCAACCACGGCTCGGGCGTCTTGTATCCGACCCCGAACTCGCTGTAACTAAATTAAATTTCTAATGCAACTAATTAAGTGTCCAGCTGTGCCTACAACTTAATTGAGGATTAATTGATATGTCACAAAATCTATGGATATGGCACACTAGCACCGGGCTTGATGTGCGCATATATCTACATATGTATGTATATACAATAGATCCAACTGAAATTGCATTAAATACTACTGGCTCAAAGTGACTAAAAGCTCAGTGGACTGACGACAAGCTGTGCCAGCTCCGTCTTCACACATACATGCTGTCAACTGTCATCCACCGGCGTGAGGTGTGAGACAAGGAAATAGCCAACAACTTCTCTGTGATAGGCAAACCTTCATCGCACTTACCTACTTTCTACATATTATATTATAACACGTATTGATGTACATATGCATGTACATAGGTGAGCTTCTGTTGTCTTACACCCCATCCATCCTGTATCTGCGTCTTCTTTTTAAAGGAAGGTCTCAGCCTTCATCGTAATGACATTTTAAGTGTCGACAGCTGTGTTGTTGCTGAATCTGTCTCACTCAGCTCGCTTTGTGCTCAACCATAGCCACCGCCACCACTGCTCTTGGTCATGCTTTCATCATTCGCCGTTGGAGCTCATTTATTATGTTTTGTTAATAAAGTTTTTTACTTGCCGCACAATCGTGTCATTCGCCACCTCTTCGGCGACAATTTACAACGTCTCTGCAAAAACAATAACGATTTGCAGCTCTTAATTTCCTTCGCCGCTGTGTCTCGCTGGTTGTCTTGGTTTGGTAGCCTCTCAAGTAGGCGAAGGGTCTTGCCGATACTCGTATGCATATGTACTCGTATGTATGTATGTATTGTCGCCTTGTCTTGTCTTCCTCATGAGTGTTTGTCTGTTTTGTGCTCTACGCTTGGGAATTCACTGTGAATTATTGCGCTTTCTCAATTTCAATTTAATGAGCTGCAAAGATGAAAAAGTCGCCCAACTTAAGAACACTACCGCCACAATGTCCATTGTATCAAAGCAATTAAAAGGAAAATTCGCGCTTAACGAAACTGAGTTCGCCTCAGGAATACAGGAATTTATTGCTAAAAATAACTTTAATTAAAGGATACAAATTATGTGCTTTTCTACTCTTTTGGAATGAAAAAGTGTATTTTGTGCAGAATTTTTATTTATTGTTTATTTCTTTCAAATGAATGTAACTTTAAGTAATTAATCTTATAGTTTTCTCTATAATATTCGTAACAGCACAGTCGATAAAATCTTTAGTCCTTTTTTGAGTCGCTATTCGGTGCGACAATAGTGAACCAGTCGTTTCATCTTTTCGTTGTTTAGCTCCAATTGGAAGTCCGGTCGCTTTCCAATTGAGCTGTTACATCTGCTTCTGTGCCAGCTATTACTGCATCGTTGGAAGTGGTCAGTGCCTGTCTCTTAGTTCGATGAATTATATCAAATTCGATATATATACAACTTATCGTTCCATTGTCTACGAACATTGGTTTTTGCAATTGTACATGCTTCGGTACCATAAAGTAGGACGAAAATTAGTATCTTATAGAACTTGGTTTTTGTTCGGCAAGTACTCACATTTCAATTGTCCAAGCTGACAACTGTTATGGCTAACAGTGACGTAGTTGCCAAGACGCGATTGAGAGCATTTGCGTGATTTTTTAGAAGATTGGATCAGCCCTATTATTTCTCCCAGCATTAAGGGGTTACATCTAGTAAAAAACCCTAAAAACTGTGGTTTTCAAACATTTTTCACGAGGAAACTTTTAGCTTTATTATTTTGAGCATTTGAGCACGTATTATGGCACCTTTGACTTGCGCATTAAAAAACTTTTCATCGGTAATGGAAAAGCTTAAGTACTAGAAAATATTGCTCAGAGGCCCGTGTAAAAATTTGAGACTAATCGGTTCAGCCGTGCACCGGCTTACCGTTTTCAAATGCTCTGACACATCGTTACAGATAAGCGTGTAACTTCCAAAATAACAGTCGGATCGACTTGTAATTTTCAGAATATTTACTTGAATACATGTACATGAAATTAACAAAAAATCAATTTTTTGAAAATTCTAACTAGATGTAGACTGTTTGTCGGATACAAATCTCCTATCAAAGATTAATGTAGAGCACTAATTACCAATAGATCATATAATTTCATATAATTTTTATAATTATAATTAAAAGCAAACAAACTGATAAGATTTCAAAACGAAAAGATCTTGGACAGTCTGACAAATCATGAAGGTACAAAATGAGGTATCCGACAAACTGTCTACATCTAGTTAGAATTTTCAAAAAATAGATTTTTTTTAATTTCATGCTGTAAATGGCAAGCCAAGAGCCTGCATTCTCTTCAATATAGTGACGAGGATACTACGAAAATTAACCTTAGGACGAAATTTCAGCCTATCGTCAATCTACTTAGCACACCAGAAAGCAATACCAACGCAGTCTGTGGTTAAGCTAATGCAAGATAGCACCAAACCTTTGGTTGTTACAGGCTACGTAAACGCCCACCACTTAGCTTTGGGAAGCACAAACACAAATGAATGGGGTGAGCCACTTTTTGATTTCATATAAAGTCGGGGCTCATTATAAGTAATAAGGGTAATGATCCCACCACAAGCAATAGAACGGAGGTTCTGGATATTACTCTGATCTCGGCAAAAGCCGAGACTGCAATCGGGAATTGGAGGGTCCTTAGCGAGTACACCTTTTCCGATCATCGCTACATAAAATTCGATATAGATGGGGTAATATCTGAAGTCAAACCCACGAGGAACTTAAGAAATACTGATTGGGAAGCCTATAGGCAAAAGTTAGAGGCACTTCATTCGGAGACCCTGAAGTCATCAACTCTTGCAAACACATTAGAACTGGAGGAGCTGGTAGGCCAATTCACTAGCGCCAGTTCCAGAGCTTTGGATATAGCCTGTCCAACTAGGCTTCCTAGCGGTAAAATAAAACCGCCATGGTGAGACTCGGATCTACAGAACCTAAGGATGGTTTACAGAAAAGCGTTTAACGCAGCTTCTGCATCTTCTGAGGAGAAGCTATGGGGAAAGTATAAGCAAAACTTAAGGGACTATAAGAAGGCCCTAGAAAGGCAAAAGAAGTTCTTGGAGAAATTTCTGCGGCAATGTGGAGTCAGAAGGAAGTAGGCTCGTTTGGTGCCGGGATACTTGCAGAGGCCCGACGGGATGTGAAGCCCGCTTTGGACTTAGGCGAGCTGATGCCCAGCAACCATTTCAACCAACCAAAGCAGCCACTTATTTCAATTGATGGTTATTAAATTTGAATTTGATATAAGACAAAATATTTTGTATTGTCCACTGAAGTAGTGCAGATACGCATCTCAAAGCGCATTTGCCATTATTTTACCAAACTATTATTATTGTAACAAAAATACTCTGAGTCAACCTTTCATTTCGTTAGCTTTCTATAACAAAAGTCATATTTTAGATTCACATAAAAATTTCATATGTACATACATATGTATGTATGTCCTTATTTAACACTCGTTATGGCAATGCTGCCACTACGCGTGAACTCCGAAACTAAACCCATTTTGCCAACTAGCTGAAATATTCGGACTATCAAATATTGTTATGAATCGTTCTAGTCTGCTCGGGTTCAGACGTTGACTTAAAATTGTAATCTTGTGTAATTGAAAAGAAAAATGTTCGTGGAGCCAAGGCATTGTCGTCTTTCACTACACTGGCGAACTTGGAAATAACACGCTACCCAAAAAAGGTTTATTTGCCGTCGGCTGAAAGCTTCGTCCATCTGTAGCTTGACATCACAATAGATAGCTAAAGATAACACTCAAGGGGGATTGGGTCAGCCACTGCAACTACCCCTAACAAAGAAAAACTTCCAATGGCTTCTATTTTGATTGTTTGCATTACTGGTGGAAATTATATTTTTATGCTCAGAACGGTATACACATGTGTACTCGTATGTGAAGTAAATACAATAACAAAATGACTGCCAAAACCCAATACCGTTTGCTTCTAAGTAGGTATTTATGTATTGTACATATTGTACTTGCTTACATACATATACTCGTGTATATCCGTGTGTGACAAACTTTCATAGATCCGTGCGTGCTTAGGTCTGTTGACTGAAAATTCCAATGCAAAAGGGAAATTTAATTTGTTCTGTTTCACGCACACGCACACCGTCACATACACATCCGCACACATTGTGTATGAGCGCAAATTATGCAAATTTCATAGTGGGCGGTTGGGAAATTGTAAACAGAGGCGTTGAGGCACAGCAAGTTAAAATTGAAATGGTGTTAGTAACAACAGGGGAATAGGGAGGGAAGGTGGGTAATTCGTGTAAACCGGAACACATTATGTTTGTTGGCACTTTGGGCTCACTCAGAATGTGTGTTTATATATTGTGTTCGCTTGTGTTTGCAAGTGAGAATATTTTTAGATAATGAAGCCCATATTGGACACCCTGCGGAAGGCTGATTATTTGACAGGTGACAACTGACGACATAATTTGTTTGCCATTTTGCGTTGGGTGCGGAAGGAGAGCAAAATAATTTAAATTAAACGTATGTGTGCACTTTTTGCCTTTTTTACATACATACATATGTACATTACTAGATTCATATCCATTCAAATGTACTTATACATGCATACATCCATATACACAAAGGAAAAACAGCTTGAAGTATGTACATAATTGACCAAAATGCTCATAACCTCGGATGAGAACTTTTGACGTTACACTTCGAAAGTCTAAACTTGCATACTTTTCAAATGTTTCATTCAATACCAATAATAGGTGTCTCCATATCTGATATACATATGTTTGTATGTACTTTCGCTCAACGCAGTGCAGTCATGTTGTTTAATGATATAACAAATGAAGAAATATTTTAGTTAAAAGTGAAAAACAAAATCATAAGGTATGAACTATGCTTTGCACTTCTTATTAAGAAGAGAAAATGAATATATTATTATGTTTGTGACCTTATTAATTACCTACAACATTTTTTATGCGATTTGGTGTACCCTTAACCAAACACTCTTTTAAAATTTGAATTGTGATCGGGACTGACCGTTTGGTTTCCCAGCCATTCGCGAACAATTTCATCAGTGTGCTTAGGGTCCTCATTTTTTTATCGAAAAACCCAACGTCCGGACTGCCCTGAACCCGAGACCGATCGCGGAAGGTTGCGGATACATTTGACAGCTTGACAGATTTGTTCATTAGTTGCTATAAAATTACATAGGAAAAAGGAAAATGAATTTACTTAATTATATAAAGTTCAGTTTTTGATACAGAAAAGCGAGTCAGAGGAATCAATGTCTTTCTTCGACTATGGAATGTAATGGATTAATGAAGAAGGCAAGTTCTTTTTCACATCCCAGTTGAAATTTCTTAACGCGAATAGTAGCAATTGCTTTTGTACAGAATCCAATTTATCACTATGCAATTGATATTACGGACTCTATACAACTGAGCTATATTCAAAAATGGGCCTAACAAGTGAAGTAAAGAGTAATTTGGTAACTGCCGAAGAGTTTTTACCAACAAATGGAGGGACCTAGAGGTTATTCTAAACCGCCTCCCAACGGCCGATGGATTGTCATGTCAGGAACACACTCGGAATGCCTGACAACCCTGCCCTTTACATTCCTCTCTGATTATAGGTCTATTTCCTGTTCTTAAGTTCATTGTCAAGTAAATAATGGTATATAATTACTTAAGAAAGAAAATTGTTGTAGAATGTAGTTTTAATAACTACGCAATCAGCTGGTGGAAAATAACAAAGTAAATTTAATTTGTGGAGGAAAATGAGAATAATATCTGCAAGATATACACTATATACGTGTAAGATGCGTAAATATTATTTTTATGTATTTATATTTGCGAATTACAGGTGTTTGTGTTTTTCAGAGCAAAGCTAGATAGATTAAAAATAAAACTAGGCGTACTGATGGCCGCAATGCAAGTTTTACAGCAACAAAAGAAGGCTCGGAAATATCGACGGTTTAGAGTCAGCACTTACCTTAAGGAAAGGAATGCTAAGTGAAGATTCGGCGCGTACTTTCAAATTTCAGAAGTTGTATTCGACTGTCCGTGGAAAACTTCAGAATGCCGCCTGAGCAGTTCTAGCAGTTCTACACCCTGTATGAAATGTTGGAGTCCCATTTACTTCGGAAACGCAATACGAGGCCAAAGGACTTTATACCCGAAAAATCGAAGTTAGCAATTGTTCTTTAGTATGTATTTCAATAAACTTATGGGGTACGAGTACATTTATATTACTTTCCAGATTTCTTGCTTCAGGCGATATACAACGCTACGTTTCACCAAAATTCACGAAAAATTATTACAGCGTGTTGCTATTTACATAATTTTTATAAATAATATTTCCTAGCTCTTCAATAAAACATATGAACCAGTACAAAATTATTAGAAATTTGTTTTTATTAAAAATTATTCAGATTATCGACAGGAGCATATTAAATTCGGTGCAAGCTTTTCTTGGTAACGACTTCGGAAGCTGTTGCAGAAGCCAATCAAAACCGTGTAAGCCACCCTCGAAAGACGATTCTTTTTCTCCTCTAAAGGAATCGAGGACATGGATAAACCTTTCCCATGCCTCCCCTTCCTTTTCAATCTTATCCTGCCTTGGTCGTTTTCCTGGTGTTGACTAGTAAAATAAAATATAAAATAAATATATATTGCAATACAAATACACCGAATATTACAATTCCACTTACATAGTTGTAATGCGTGTCTGTTTCACTAGATCTTGAGACCACAGAGGACTTTATAGTGCTGTGAAATAAGTACATAAGTATGTAGTTTTATAAATTTTTTGTTATTTTTTGTCACTTACGTTCTTCGTTGAGCAGGATCCGACAAAAAAACATTTCATCAGCCAACTCCCAGTTGAAATTATCACCAAATATCGGCTCATTTAGCGACTCGGTTCTTTAACTTAAAAGCAGCATACCATTCAAAGTTCATATGACAGGAAAAATTTTCTTACCCATGAACTTAAGCGTTTTTTATATGAAGTTTGCTTATTACTTAATAACTGCATATAAGCCTTATATCATCAGTATTTTACAGTTTCCTGTTCAACTAAAAAAGGTTAATTTTAGGTCCCTTCGACCAGATAACACTTCTACAGTCTTCTACAGTCCATCCTTTCCCTGCGAATTTCTACCGAGCCTTAGTATCTTTCTGGCTGGTTTATTCATTGATTCGGAACAGTTTCTCAGAAATAATGCATGTAGAACAGCCACTTTTATTGTACTTTGGTTAACAATACTATTTTCCGAATCTAATAGAAAAGTTAACGTCGGTAATACGTTTCGGAATTTAATTGTTGCTGATAGGATTTGCTAAACTTGCTCTATGCCAAAACTGTTTAACATGTCACTTGCGATGGTTTAATATAGTATAACACTGGTCAACTATTTTGTAGCTTCTTCGGCGTTAGTAATGCATCTTCAGCTTTTATTTTCTTTCCAATTGTGATTGCGCATAACTTTGTTTATACTAAAATATTTTCCAACTACATATGTATGTACCTATGTCTTCTGGTTATTCTGAGATTTTAAGAAAATTTTCTCAATGTCTCAATAACATATATTTACATATATGTGGGAGGGTTTCTGTCTAAACCGTTAAATAAAACTCGCTTTTATTATTTTAACTAATTTATTTCCTGTTGAACCATTTTTCTTCACAGTTATTATCTTAAATACTAACACGTCCGAGTCAGTTGGTTGTTGCGCGTTAACTACAATACTTCGTTCTAGTCTCTCATTGTTGGAATGAACTATTTCACCACGATCAGTGTTGCATTTAATTTGTAGTTTAGATAAATAAGAATAAGGTCAGGTTTACACTGTATACAACACAGATTAATGTCCTATTCCTACATATATATATATATATATATATATATATACATAAGTACATATATTGTATGCAATTTCTGCTCTGATGCAATCAAGCTGTGAAATCTGCTGGAATGTTAGTAAAGGTATTATTCTTGCAGACGCTCTACTTCTACTTCAAGAGAAGCGCTTCCACAATTAATAAATATTTTATGAATCGCTCGAGGTGTTCCTTTTTTGTGGTTACAACAACAATGCCCTAGTGACAGGCCTGAAATGCCATTCACAAAAAGTTCTGCTCACTATCTACGAATGGCGTTATAGGAATGTAATCGTTTCTGAATCAAACCCACTCGATATACCCAAGGTTCGTACATACATATGTACATACATATATTCGTATAACGAGATCCTGAACAACACTAACCACTTCTTTACATGTTCCTTAAACATAGTCATCTACGTGTAGTATTCAGTTTTCCTCTCGTCAGTAAAAAATAAAACGTTATTTAGTCCAAAAATTACCGTTAAAAAATTTTGTGGATTCTCGAAAGTGTGTCACAAAATAATCTTCTTTTTCACTATCATGCAATTACTCTTGTTTTCATACTTCTAGAATCATAATTCTTCTCCATTCCATTTCATTTGTATGCACGAAAGGCCATACTCGTACATACAAGTTGTACATAGGTATGTAAGCACCGCATATATGTACATACAGACATATATAGATATGCACGAATATATATATGTGTATGAGCGCGGTATTAACTAATTTGTGGAAAGACTCGCAGAATTCAGTGTTGGTGTTATTGCTCTTCAATACTCGTGTATCCTGTCTTGCGAACGCTCGACCATATCGTAAATACCTGCTTATTTACCTATGTATGTACATATGTATGTACAAAAGGAACATCAAAATTTACTTAGATGTTCATTACATTTTCTCAGTTCCACTCAATGGCTAATTCAGTACGTCTCACCATGGGGCAACTGATCAGAAAAGTGGGCAAAAACTCATTTTTTTAATCAGCCGATAAAACCTTTCGTTTATTGCTTTGGATTTCTAGATATATATATATATATAATTGGCGCTTTGTAACCGCTGAAGCGATTTTCGGCCGAGCTCCTCCTCCAATTTGTGGTTTTTGCGCCTTGATGTTTTTCCAACCAATGGAGGGACCTACTGTTTATACTAAGCCGCCTCCGAACGGCTGATGGTTTTTTTTACGAGGAGCTTTTTATTTCATGCCCTATATACACTCGTAGGGGTGGACATTCCCTGCCGAGGGGCGACCGCAATTAGAAAATCTAACTTAATTTTTTATTTAAATTAATTTTCCATAACTTTTGGATTTTGCTGGCACTGGGATATGAACCCGAGCCTTCCGAATGTCAGTACGCAATGCTAACCACTCAGCTATCGCGGCCGCCTAGATACTAAAACAATAAAATATCTGTTATCAAATGTCTTTTTCACCATCTCTCTCCCTTCGCTGCCTTGCAAGCACAAATCATATTTTCGCAATAAGTGCGGTTTGATTTTCGTGCATTTTCTATTCACAGTTTACATACATAAACGTAGGCTGCTACATATATTTCTGGTCTAATAATGAAAATACGAATAGTTATCAACGAAAATGGTTTTTTTTTTTGGATTTGGCTCGTCTTGGAAGTACCACACTGTCGATTGCTGTTTTGATTCGGGCTCATACGCATAGATCCATGATTCCTCACCTGTCACGATCGTATAAACGTCTTTTGAATAACCGCGATCGAATTTTTTCAGCATTTATTTACACCAATCCACACGAGCCTTTTTTGAGCGATTGTCAAATTGTGCGGGATCCAACGAGAACAAACTTTTTTTACGGCCAGGTTTCATGCAATATCGAATGTATGTTGGTGGGAGAAATGCATAGGCATGCCTCTATCTGAAGGTATGTTACATGACGGTCTTGCATTATCAGTTCACGTACGGCATCGATGTTTACTGGCACAACGGCTGGTTTTGGACGACCTTCCCGAAATTCGTCTTAGAGCGAGCGTCGGCCACGATTGAATTCGTTGTACCAGTTTTTCACAGTGCTATAGGATGGTGCTTCATAGCCATACAAAGATTTAAGTTCATCGATGCACTCTTGTCGTGATAATCCACGTCGAAAGTTGTGAAAAATGATCGCACGAAAATGTTCACGAGTTAATTCCATTTTTTGGCCGAGATGAATTTTTTAATTCCCTGTAAATAAAACAATTCACGATTAAATGACAAAACATTCTGAGTGATGTTATGCTAAAAAATGTCAAACTTTCCAATGGAAATGTCAGATTGCACCTGGCAACACTTAGTGTTGCCCAGGCCAGACCTATATATATCAGCCTACGTATGTACATTGTACAATATATTTATCCGACGCTAAGTATAATTTAGCCACTTTGATAATGAAACCGTCTACTTCGGATATATTTTAAGATCCATTTGCATATATGTACATACATATTCATTTTGAGAGTTATTATAATTTTATCATTTTAGTCGGATTTTTTTCGGAAATCTACCTTAACCAGTTTGTTTTCCAACAGTTTAAGTTTCTAAAGCACGTCATAATCGCCGATTTATGTCTTTATTGGAGAAAAAAATTTTACGGATTTTTTAGCGTTTTAGTTTTTATTATCATTATTATTTTTAAGGTTACACCTGCCAATTTGCCTTTGCTGGATAAAATTAAAATTAGATGAAACATCTTCCTCTCTTAAATAAGGTAATAGTTGGGAACAAATGTGTGTCTTAAATTTTTTTAAATAAAGTTATCTGCAAAAGTACGCATATGCATTTGCTCTGAGAAAATATAACCTAGGTCTGCCTTATCATCTAACCTCAAAAAAAAGTCATGTGAATTACAAGTATTTAACTCCCAAACATTACTATAAATAAATGTGTTTGTTATGTCATATACCTTAATCGTCAAGAGGTAGGCAGCCTCTCGCAGAAATTGGGTTTTTCTCTGGGGTGGCTGTAAAAATCTGTTTCCATAGTAAAACTGCGACAATATTTCTGCTTTTAAATATATCAAATATCCCGCGAAATTCCGGCAATTGCCTCATAATCTACTGATGGGACATCTCCTCGAGAAGATTCCTAGTTTGACACTTCAGGAACTCTTTCTAAATCTGTTGACGTGTTGTTGCTGCTAATGTCGCGCTGCGGTTCATTGTCATCATCATTCACACCAGATGGATTTAACAGCTCTTCAAATCGCATCAACAAATTCTTCAAGGGAGTCAATACCATCTGCTCTTGACTCTTTTTTTCCTGTTCTGCAAGTTCTCTTCACTTTAAATTTGAAATCATTCCACACCTAAAATAGTTTAAATGATGAAATAGGAAACGCTGGTGGTTCTATCGCATTCATTTTACTGGCAATAACTTCCCACTCCCCTTTTAAATTGTGGTGGATAACGTTTTTTTGGAAACCCCTGACTAAATGTGGTTTATTTTCCAACTATGCCACAAAAATCTCAAATTGAACGCTTGTCGTTACCCGCTTTAATTTCTGCATCGTCTATTACGTTAAAGGATCGTCAGTAAAGTAACTGACTATATGGTAAGAAACGATGGCGATGGCGATAACCCTGACGAGCATACCGCAACAGCGTCGTCTGACGATACGTTGGTGTTGAACGCATTGCAATGTTACCTTATGGTATACCTAGTCTACAAGGGCGATTTTCATCGCCATTATCGTCTAAGCCTACAATTTTATCATACTTTGCGAGGTGTTGCAAATGACTCGTTAGTGGCATTTCGTCACAAAAATTGGACACGAATTTCTAACTACATATGTGTTAAGCCCCGACTCTAAGCAATTAATGATTATTATTACATTGTGGATCCCAGGGCCACTCTGAAACAAACTCATCAAATATTCTTTCTTCGGGAAGCCTATGGAGCGGCATTAGGAGTTGAAGTAATTGCCAATTATCAACAAATCGATAAATGTGCTACACTGGAAACCGTAAAAAAATATAATGGGTTAGGATCTTCATATAGACGAGAGCTGTAAAAAATGAGGAAAAGCGAGAAATCTGGAGCAAGTGTTGATGATATTTATGTATGTACCAACGTTGTGCAAATTTGGCAATATGCAGTTTTTACGGGATCAAGAAAATCAAACGGACGGCATTTCACAAAACACAAATTATTAATTTTTATTATAGAATTTTATACAACTTTACAAAATTTGTTCCGAATATTTGCTGCATTCTGTAATATATTTCCATTATTCGTTGGCTGCAAGTGAACACTTTCATTGTTTCCAACTCTCAAAGACAGCCGGTTCTACGCACCGGATTTTATCCGGCCAAGGGCTGTCACCCTTTCGGCGACCTAACCCCGTTTAGGTCAACAGGTAAAATTAGTTTAAGTTCGCCATCGAACCAACACCTCGCAGCTGGGTTGCTTCAAATCCTTCTCATCAGGGCTGGCGTCGAAACCAACCCTGGTCCGACGGATTACCTCTGCTGCATGTGCACCAAAAGACTCCACCACTCCTCCACCTCGGTTAGGTGCAACCAGTGCAATGGTTGGAGTCATCTTAAGGTCTGCTCAGGCCTTAAGACACATAGGGAGTGGACCACACGTTATGTGGCCCCATGCTGCCAACGCCCAAGTGCGCCCCCAGCCTCCACGGCAGTGCCTTCAGCACCCTTACCCACTTTGGGTAACCCGCAGATCTCCACGGTCTCCCGGAACTCCCGCCAACCTTCACCCCCTTCCCCTCCCACAACCAGCTCCTCATCCTCCCCCCGTGCGAGGGCTACCCAGCAGCTCCTAGTCCCCCGCACAGTCTGTTCCGTGGGTCAGACCTTAGTACGACGGAATGTGACCTCAGTCAGATGTAATTCTAGCTCCGGCTGGTGTCACTTTCGGACGTGCTCGGGCCTGCGCACCACCCGTGAGTGGAGTGATGCGTACGTTGCCCCTTGCTGTGGGAGTCTGCCCCCGCCTGTTAACACGACAACACCGCCAATCAACACCAACGTGCGGAACCAACCTCAGCGGGTGTTACAGCAGCAACACACGTCATCCACGCACCACTCCCTCACCCCCCGTATCACGAACGTTCCCCCGAGACGGACACGACTCCTTCAATTCAACTGCAAAGGACTCCAGGGGAAGATCGACGAGATAGTCGAATATATGAGCCGAGAGCATCTGTCAATTGCTGCGATCCAGTAAACTAAGCTGACCGCCCGCTGGGGTCTTCTGAGTCGGACCGGATACAACATAATCCGCAAGGATCGCGAGCGAGACCATGGAGGGGGTTTGGCGTTCATCTTACACAACACCGTGCAGTATCGTCTCATCGACGGCGACATCGACCGCAGGGATACTACCCTAGAATGTCAGGGGATCGCTATCCGGTCAGGCGATGCCGAGCTCGAAATATTTAATATATACATTCCTCCCGTTAAAAGTTGCCCAGTTGGATATAGCCCTGATATAGGTGCGCTACTCAGAGGCGAAAACTGTTTGGTTTTGGGCGACTTTAACGCGCACCACGATCTTTGGCATTCTAGCCTGTCAAATGACCGTAGAGGAATGGAGCTGGCGGAACAGATAGACGATTCGACATTCTGCACAATGAACGACAACACCCCCACCAGAGTTGTGGGTAATTGCCAAAGCTCACCCGACATAACAATTGCGAGTGCTGGTCTAATAAACAGTATAGTCTGGCGACCTATACTGACACTAGCATCGGACCACTTACCCATACACACCTCGATTGACAGACCTCCCGACTTTGTTTCCGCGGACCACCGGACCTTCGTTAACTTTAAAAAAGCTAACTGGACCGGCTTCACGGAATTCACCGAGAACGCCTTCAGTGCTCTCTCCACTCCAACAGACGTCACCTCTGGTGAGCGATCATTCCGCAGGATTGTTGTGACCGCTGCCGCCCGCTTCATCCCGGCAGGCCGAATTGCGGAAATCCGCCCTAATTTCCCGTCCGAACCATCCTCCGTAACTCCGATCCCGGGAATCCCTTAATCAGGGATTTAAATGCGGAGATTCGGACCGTTGTAAACAGACACAAGCGGAAAAAGTGGGAGGAGCACTTAAGGTCCTGCAATCTCTCCTCTGGGGCAACCAAGCTCTGGGCTACAGTCAAGTCGCTGTCTAACCCGACGAGACGCGATGACCGGGTGGAAATTTCATTCGGTGGCCGCGCCTCGTCGGACCCGAAGAGATGCGCGAGCTACTTTAGCCAAAGCGAAACGACGTGTAACCCGCCGTATGCGCAAACTGCCAAACACAAGCGCGGTGCTTGATTTCTCCAGAGAAGAGGTTCAGGGGTTATCGGGAAGGCGAAAGCCTCAAAATCCATCGGCCCTGACGGAATAAGCATGCTGATGCTAAAACATCTCGGACTAGCGGGAGCAGACTACCTCACCAAGGTCCTCAATTTGTCTTTGACCACCCTAATCATACCAGATGTGTGGAAAAACGGTAGGGTGGTTCCGCTACTTAAACCGGGGAAACCAGCCAACAAAGGAGAGTCCTATCGGCCATAACTCTCTTCTCCCCAGTAGCTTGAGGCCTTGCTGCTCCCATCAGCATGGCTTCCGAAAAGTGCACAGTACCACAACAGCACTTAACGCCATAAACACCCGGGTGGTCAATGGCCTGAACCAAAACCGACCCTGCGCGAGAATTGTCCTGGTAGCACTGGATTTGTCAAAAGCTTTTGACACTGTCAATCATTCAGTGCTACTCAGTGACATTGAGGAATCCTCATTACCGCCGGGGTTGCAGAGGTGGTCCACCGGAAGGAGTTTCATTAACCTCGTATGCCGATGATTGCTCGATATTGGCGTCTGGCCAGGATATTGATAGCCTATGTTCGAAAGTGAACGGTTACCTTGCCGATCTTTCCCGTTTCTTCACTGCACGACATTTAAAAATACAACCGACGAAATCCTCGGCTACCCTTTTCACCAGCTGGACGAAGGAGTACCGGCTAGAACTCGATGTGAAAGTTGATGATCAAAAAATTCCAACTATAAACAACCCTAAGATTTTAGGGGTCACATTCCATAGCCTGCACTCCTTCACTCCCCATACGACCGCGATTGCCGCAAAACTCCAGGGCCGCAACAAAATACTCAAAGCACTAGCCGGCAGCACATGGGGTAAAGACAAAGAAACCCTGCTGGCAACCTACAAAGCAATTGGCCGGCCGGTCGTAAACTACGCCGCACCGATTTGGGCGCCGGGGACGAACGAGATGCAGTGGAGAAAACTACAGGCTTGTCAGAACACCGCCCTTAGGCCTGCGACAGGAAACCTCCTGATGTCACCGGAGCACCACTTGCACAGCGTAGCATCTATGCTACGAGTTAATGAGCATAATGCTTTGCTGTGCAAGCAGTTTCTGTTGGGATGGCACCGCACGGAGCACCCCAGCAGGCACCTTTTGGAAGCTGAGCCTCCGCCTAGGCACATCAGGAAGGGAGTACTAGACCTTAACTGCACCATACAGCATCATTTACAACAACCGCTGGACAGGACGGCATACCGACAAGCGCTGAACACCATTCACCAGGAGTCTGTCAACACCTTCTTAGACTCCCTTCCAGTGAATGGCGTACTCGGAGACAAACCACCACCAATTGCGGACAAAGAGCTCGAGCTCCCTCGAGAGACCCGAGTGATCTTGGCCCAGCTTAGATCTAGATACTGTAGTAGGTTAAACTCCTACATATCCAGACTCGACCCCAGCATACCCAACGTATGCCCTGCATGTGGAGAGTCCCCGCACGACACTAACCACCTCTTCACATGCCCCCTTAAACCTACTCATCTAACCCCCCTTTCCCTTTGGTCCAACCCCGTCGAAACAGCACGTTTCCTGGACCTCCCATTAGATGACCTCGGCGACTTAGATTAATGATACCTGCCCTAAGCGGGCTTAGCTCGCCGCTACAACAACAACAACAACAACATTGTTTTCATCATTTCTAAAATAAATCGGTGAGTAGATTTTCATTAAAAAAAAACTATAAAACGATTTACTAATATTTCAAATAAATTTTCAACCACATAGCGTGCTTCCGATAATCGGTAATTAAAAATTTGCTTCTCTACTTCATGGCTTCATAACATTTTCTAAAAGGGGAAACGCGTCGTCTCCGACAAATACATGAGGTAAAATGTCCTCAGAAAGTGGCAATTTTTCGAGTTGTGGAAGGTTCAAAAGACCTTCGCCATATTTGTATTTAAATTTTGATTGTCCAAATATTCCAGAATCAGAAGCTCTGCCTTGAAACTTATAATTTGCGCCGACTACTGCTATCAACACGATGCTAAATGGTTTTTTATAACTGTAATAATAAGATCCTGATTTAGCTGGTTTTCTTATATTAACGTGATTTCCATCAATAGCACCTATTCAGTTGTTATAATTCCATTTACTTTCAAATACGTCTACCGAATTATTTGGCAAATGAAAGTTAAACAAAATAGTATATTTATAAAGTTAACTCTAGATCTCTATTAAATATATGTACATCTCCATTTATTCTTCAAAATATCAAAACTTTGTTCTTCTGTGTGCAGTATTAAATCTAGCTTGATCTGGAGTTAAAGGTTCCTTAAATAGCGTGATTACAGGAACTGGAGAAAGTTGACACGGGTAGCCCTCGTCACCGGATAAATAATATCACAGATCCAGGAAAGCCCACAAAAACGTCAATAAATTTTAGGTTACTATGTATGGTCTATGGTTTATGTACTCATCATGTTCGTTAACAGGGCATTGAATCCTAATGTGAGTGCCGTCGGTGGCGCCAATGATTTTGATGAATGCATTGTTATTTGCTTTCCGGCAAAATTTTGTACCAATTCTACCATAGTCGTGTACAGGGCCATGGTTAATCAACTGCCGAAGCTTTACGAGTATAAATTCATCTAACATTTTATGAATTACACGTACCAGTTTTGAGCAAACGTTTGCCAAATTATCTAGTTTTTTTACCCATGTTTGACATTCAGGGTGACAAATGCTTGTACATACATATACATATGTGAGGCGAAAGGCACTTACATCATTAGTAACCCGGAATATCATATCACAAGGCCTACTCTGTCGAGGTAATAAAATTTATTTTGGTGTTAAAATTTACCATTCAGTAATTTTTTTTTCCTTTTTCGTATTCTAAGTTCATTGTTACCCTGTAAATTTTGTTACCCGCTAAGTAAGAGGTAACAAAAAATCTGCTCTTTGATTTGTTAGTTTGAGAAAAAATAAAACCAAAATGTGTAGGGATATTTTAAGTCTAGAATTCATTGAAAATGAAGAAAAAAGTGCAAAAAGGAGCATGTTAAGTAGTTTGCAAGAAAAGATGAGCTTTTTAATTTGGAAGATAGCGTTTTTTTATCGTACTGGTATACTTTCCATTGTTAGGTTCAATTATTTATGACTTAATAAACAAATAAATAAAACTTAATTATTTTTTGCGCTCCGTCTTTCATTTCGATACAAACTGGCGAATTTAATTTGACATGGTCGAAGAAAAGCAGTGCTGCCAAAGTTTTGTCAAATAATGTAACTTGTGCGCTAGAAATCCAAATTCCATTTCGGTGTGTTTCAGCCAGAGGAGTAGGCGAATTGGCTCTCATACAGACAATTATAGATGCAGAATAATATCCAAATCTTTATGGAGCCGCTTGCTAGCAGTGCAAATTTGTTTGCTTTCTTGAAAAAAAGGCTAAAAGACAACCGAAAAATCTCACACAACTCAAAAGAGGTATTTAGGAAGAATGAAAAAGTTTATTTATTCCATGAAAAAACGACTTCAATGCGTGGTAAATGCTAGAGGCAGCCTTACTAAATATTAAATATTCCATATGATCAGAAATACATTTCATAATTTGTGGAAAGAGTTCTTTGACACTCACAAATTGGAGTAGTTTTTGTTTTTGTTGTGTTTTTCGTTTCTTTTGCTCTAAATTATTTTTGTTTCTTTATAAATCCATTATAAATAATTTAAATAACCATATTTGGTAACCAAATATGCAAAAAAAAAAAACAAAAAAAAGTACGTATATGTGCAATTCAAATTGAAAATTTGTCATTCTTGACAAGCTGATAATATATTTTTGGCATTTATTGTATAATTTACATCTTTAATACGATTTTACGTTTACAAATTAGCGTCAGACAATATTTAATACAATACAAAATAGAATCCTGATGACATTTTATATTTTACAAGCCGTTTAACCTTATACATGTATGTATGTACATAAACTCATACCAAAAATAAATAAATATTTAATCGCTAGAGTTATCGCTAAAATTTCCCATCAGCATTATTGTCAACTCCTGGCTACTTGTTGTGTGCTTAAGGAATTCTATAAACACATGACGTACAAACACAGGGCATTTAAGGCCTCTGTTAAGTGAATGAAATGTCAAACGTTTCCATCGAAAGTGAGTTAACTCAAACAGCTGATTTTAGTTTACATTTGCAGTTTGCAAAATTTGTCACAAGTATTAAAATCATGAATTCAAGAGACCGCATCCATTTTATTTTGCTATTTATACAATATTATGATTTGCAAGTGCAGATTATTGCTGCACGGACGGACGCTGCTGAAATGGAAATTCTTTTTTGCATGCTTACAACTTTGCCAACAATGCCAGTGACTTCGATCCCCGATTGCGTTAACTCCACCGCCATTTCTTTGTATACATGAGAGTTTTTTCGGCAACCTCTCAATTCTTGAGCTCTTCCTTCCCAGCAATCCAGGAAAATTTGCTACTCCGTAAGGTTCCACTTGCGTCGTTTTGTTTCCATTTTCAGTTTAGTTAATTTTTTTCAGTAAAAACCATAATAGGAGGAGTAGTTCGGCCGAAAAATCGCTTAACCGGTTACAATGCGCACATTATACATACATAATTATTTGTTTTGCGCAATCAGTTGATAGTTGCCAGAGTCGCGTATATTTTTATGTTGAGGGGATCGTTTGAAATTGCACAATTGCTTTTTGTTTGTTTTTTATTTTTATTTTATTTTATTTTTTAAAGAGGAGAAGCATTCTCTTCGCCAATTACTTAATATATGTTTTTATGTAAATATTAATGCAAAAAAGTAACTTTTGCAGAATAAATTTCACCATGCAAAATAAAAGTCTCGTCCCGCATTGAATCCGAAAATACCCGACTCTGGCATGAAATACACCGAAACTTCCGAAATGATTAAATTAGTAGTGACAGCATCGACTGTTAACATAAAAATTTCTGTTAAATTACCGAATGTGAGTTAACTCACTTTGAAAAGTGAGTTAACACACTTTTATGCAACAACAAACACATGGGAAATCACGCATTTAAATGCGATGTTTAAATGATGTTTAAATGCATTTAAGTAAATAAATAAATAAATAAATACATACGTGTATAGTGCTGCACTTATTTTTTGGCACAGCAATTATTTTCAGCTTTGCGGATATAGTACTAAAGCTGATTGGCAACTTACATTGGATAAAAAGTATTTTTCCTAGATAGTTTCAAAATTAACTACTCAATGGAATGACTTTTGTATAATAATTCATATTAAGTTTTTATTTCAAAATTAAATGAGCAAAAAAAGCACCATACACAGCACAAAATTATTGGCACACTTAATAAGCCATATTAGAAAAATACACGGTAATCTAACTATATGTATGTATATAAAAGACATCTAGAGAAAATATTTGCATTATTTACTGCAGTATGATTTAAAAGCTTACCATAAACTACATCATCAATCTTAGTCCCTACCATTGCCGACACGCTGGCCAAATATTCCCGATCCTCCATGCCACCGATAATGCGGTGGGTTCTAGCAGTCTTAACTTTACACTTTGGATAAGAACATCAAAAGTATTTTTTTGTAAGATTTGCTTTTTATTCATATGTTTAATTTCTTTAATTGTAATATACTTAATATGTACATACATACATAGATGTTATGGGCAAAAAAGATTAGGCTAGAACTTTGCTTTCATTAAGGCACCTTGCCATTTCTGTTAGACGGTCGTCAAATTTGTCGCAATATTCTTTTACATAAATCTTTGTAACTTTTGAATTCTCCCCTCTGTGCAATATGTTTATAGCAAATTTTTTAAAACTGTATATTTTTTTAACTATTACCTTGAAGTAGTACCCACACTTGATTCCACTTCAGATGTTTCTCCAAAAATAGCTTCAAAATTAATCTGAATTTGTAAAATTTAATAAATATTAGGTAAAGTAAAAAGTTCGTTCGTTTTTTTATGCAAATGGTTCCAAACGATTTTCTGGCTTATATTTAGTTCCTCAGCAATTAAATAAGTGCCCACGTGACGGTCTGTTTCCATTATTTTCATGATTTTATCGCAATTGTCAACGACAGGCCTCCCGACGCGTGGTGCATCTTCGACATCGGAATTACCGGGACGGAACCCCCTAGCCACTTTTATGCTACACGCTTGTTTACAGTATCAGGCCCATAAACTAAATTAAGTTTTTAAGCCGCTTTGGCTGCTTTTTCGCCTTGATCGAAGAAAAATTTTAAAATATAGCGAATTTTCTCTTTACTGATGTCCATCTTTGACGAGCGCTCACAACGTACTGAGTCAATCAATCGAAAAACTGTCAAAGACAAACTTTTAGCGCGAATAAACACGTTTTCAGCGCCGTATAGTATGACATGATGTGACACGTAACACTAGTACTATGGACAATAACGCCATCCTTAGATAAAAACCGAACGAACTTTTTACTTGACCTAATATCTTACAGTTTTTCTTCGATAAGGGCGAAAACGCAAGTCAGGCGGCTGAAAATATGAATAGCATTTATGGTCCGATACTGTTACAGTCAATCATGCACAATTTCGGTTTCAATACGATAATTTTGATGTAAAAGAGGCTTCTCGGAGTGAAAGGCCACTTGTCCAAAATGTCGATAAAATTATGGACATTGCCGAGTCCGACCGTCATGTAAGCACTGTTTCGATTACTCAAGTTCTAAAGATTGCACAAAAAACCGTTTGGAACCATTTGAATAAGGCTGGATACGAAAAGTAAAAATGAATGCCTTCAATTTCTTTTTACTACACCTAATATTAATTCCTTGATATCTAATCATCACAAGGGAAATACTGCTTCCAAGCTTTGTGGAACTGAAACAGAGGAAGATCATATGTGAAAGTCATGAATGATACATTCTCTTCGGTTCGTAAAAAAAGCTAGATTGTTTTTCGCTGCGTGATATTTTTTACCGTTTTATAGTAATTTTCTAAAAAATTTTTGAATTTAGCTGTTGTAATAATGGCAAACTTTGTTTCTTATAGTTTTAACAAATTCCTTTCATGTTCAACTTCAGTCTGTCGTATTCTCATTAATTAGAAGTTATTACCTTTTCGTGCTTGATATTGTAATATTCAATTAGACATAAAATAATCATGCAGATTTCAACTGATGTTACTTTTGAAGGTTTTTTAGTGCTCAGACTTATAGCTTTCTGAAAAGCCCCAAAGGTATCGGCGCCCATAGCAACCCTCTCCATGCCTCTCCTTGCCTTCGATGGTCATTGATTATACATATATGAGTACTTGTTCGGGAGTTTAGCACGAAAGCTTCGTTTCCTATAAATACATACATAAGGGTACTATTCCGAAGAGCTAGGCCACGATATTGACTTCGGCAAAATTTACTAGTACTAAAAAAATTTGTTGTGAACGTTTGTAAAACTACGTATAGTACAGTGGCATCTTGTACACAATATCAACCATTATTAACTTAATCATAAGAATGATGATATATGTATACGTGTATATGTATGTTTCTTTTTAGATCGCTGTACCATGTACTATTTATTTATGTCATCAATTAATTTTCAATTAGCACAGTAAATTTGTATGTTAAAATTGACAACAAGTATTAATTGTATTTGTTGAAACCAAACATATCCATAAAAGTTCAAAAAACCTCATTTGATCAGATTTAATTTTTATTTTCGTTTTTTATATATTCGCTCAAAAGTAATGATTATATCTGAGTTTTAAATTTTACTTATCAGAAATAATCATTATCTCAATATTAAAGTTTTTTGATCAAAAATAAAGATTTTCTCTAAAGTTTTTGATCAAATATAAAAATCCCGTTCTGAGCAACATTTTTGCTTTCAAAAATAAAAATTAATTTTTGATTTTTATTTTTTTGATCACAACGAATCGCTCAAAACGTCATAGGTCCTTTCCAATAAATGGTATGTGGTAAATCTCTTTTGATATAGCAAATACAATGTATATATTTGAAACTTACATCAAATTTAAATACGTATTCTTAAGTATTTCCACACAAAAGTTCACTGAATTTGGATAAATATCTTACACCATAACTTCTTTAAATAAAAAGACATTAGCATGAAATTTTGCTTTTACCATACTTTACATTCTATGAAAAAAAAGGGACGGTAAAAGATATTAAGTTTTGTTTTCTGTTTTTACAAATATGAGAGTTTTGGGAGGGTGTTGCTTTTACAATAATATGAAATGCTTTTATTTATTTATTTTTATTACAAAGGTAAATATTACCACCTACGTGTACATATTTCATTAAAATCTATTATTGCCTTGAACCTCTCATAAGTTTTATGCATAAAGATTTGTTACCTTGAACTTTGCTTAATCGAGCACGTCATGATGTCGTCTCAGTCTAGTCGAGTAATCCAAAAATGCAAATATTTGTTCTTCAATCTATTATAACGTTTTATTGTAATAGCTTGAAATAAATATCTAAAAAAAATGAATTGGAGGAATTATTGAAAAAAGAAGCAAGTCACCCAGACATACCTGTGGTTATTAGCAAATGTGGTGCATATTACTCCAGTGACGCAAGTTAGTGTGGAGCGTTTTTTCCAGTGTAGAGAATAATTTTAAGTGATATGTTCCATGTTATATCCGTAGATAATAGTTATCATATCTTAATGAATTTATATAAAATGTAAAGTAAAAGCAAAATTTCATGCTAATACGTGCATCTTTTTATTTAAAGAAGTTATGGTGTAAGATATTTATCCAAATTCAATGAACTTTTCAAAATCACTGCAGAATCGCAGATAACCGCTAGAAATATACTTCTACATATACAGAAATCTTTCATGCGATAAGTGGAAGCTTTTGATTTTTTTCATTGAAAAACCAAAAGTAATGATTATTTTCGATCTCTGGTTTTTACTCGAAATTTGAAGTGAGGTGTTAAATCATAGCAAGAAAAAAAGAAAAAGCATAAAAATTGTGGGTCAATTGAGCAACAAAATAAAGGAATAAAAAATAGTGTTTACAGCACAATAAACGCAACAAATAAACATGCATATGCATACATACATATAGGTATACTAGGATTGGCTTTTATGCTTACAGTTTCTGTCAACTATTGACCACTATGAGAAAAGTTTGAAATTTTTGATGTTATCCATACACAGAACGTTTTGACATACAATATTTTCTACAAAATTCGAAATGCAGGAGTACATCGGTGAACTTACACGTATGTAGTTCAATTTTTGACAATGAAGCTCCGTCAAGAACCAGTGTTTATCGATGATATAGTGAATTCGTATATGTATGTATGTATGCACCTATATGTATATACCATAGCAGAAAAAGCTTTAAAGAACATATTAGGGTATTCTCTTAGTCTAGGAAATAGATTGCAAGGTTTTCCTATCCAACAACAAAACACATTTACTCAAAGCTAAGATTATTTACAACCTTGGGTCAGCGAAATGTTGTTTGACTTGACTTTGTCACAATCATTCAACACGGATGCTATCGTTCTCTCGCACGCATTTTCTAGACTAAGAGAATACTCTTATTGTTTGAAGCTGAGCTAGGATACTTGAGTCGCGACTCTGTTGAAATTAATGTTTGGTCAAACGTCTTGAAATTCATTCGAAATACGGTTACGAATTTTTTAAACGCCTTTTTCAGCTTTCTACTGGTATTTGGTACATCAGGTGTGACGTTTGTAAGACCACGACTTGGAGAGCATTATCACTCAGATTTCGTGAATTCTACTATCAAACATGATGGATGTGGCATTATGATCTCGGGCTGTCTGCTTGTTCCATTTGTGAAAGCTGCATATTTCCTAGAGATTTAAAAATACATAAAGATACTGGAAACTGGGCATTTAACTTTTGTAACGCATTTTTTTTAATTTAGCTGGGGTCTACTTTTAACAAGACAAAAAAGATCCGTGCCATAAATCAGCAACTAATCGTAGCAAAATATTGATTTAAGTGAAGTTCTGCCATAATTTTAGAGGTCTTTTAAATTTTTATAAACCGTACCGTTATTACTACTGAATATTATTATTATTGTTGAGTCTATAACAAGCGAGAGCCAAATTCTCTCATTAAAAACTTCTTCAATTTCATCAGAGTAACATGAATATTCAAAAGTGCCACTCATATCTGTGGACGCGAAGCTGCAAGGACACTGATACATGCTTGTGCATATGTATGTATGTATGTCCATGCTTATACTTACATACATATTATTCAGTATATTAAATTCCTCCCGCTCAAAAGTGATGCAGCGTAAAATTCCACCAAATACTCGCCGTGCTTTTTTTCTATTTGTGTGTGGCTCCTTTGCGTCTACAAACTCTGTCTGCCAGCTGCTGCGAGCCCAGCGCAATTTCACTGATGCTGGTGTGTAAGTCATTTTACTGTTATGTACAAATTTATTTTACCAACAACCGAATGTAGCAACAAATGAAATTGGGAAGTATTTCGTCGTTTTTTCGGGAGCAACGGCTCGCGCTTTCACTCTGCTCAACGAGTGTAGGATTAACGGAAGTGCGTTGCACTGTGCCCAAGCTGAGCGCCTGGTCGAAAGGCAACACAAACAACACGTTGAAGGGGACGGAGACGCAATCAGTGATGTGGCTTGTTGCCCACGCACCACTAAGCCAACTATGCTGCCACGCTTTGTGGCGTAGGTGGAAGCAGGCGCCTCCGGTATGGCGTGGATGGATATTTATGACACGGTATTTGTGGCAAAGCGTTGGTGATGTTAGCGGTGTTGGCGGCTTTGATTTCGGCGGGAAACTGTATTTGCGCTCATAAATTTGTGTGAACCAGTGAAGTACGTGGAAAGTGTGTTGTGCACATTTGCTCGCAGTGATGTTTAGTTGGCGTTGGTGTGCAAATATATTTGCACTATAGCAGCCACAGAGTCATGCGGGCAACATAGCAGCAGCGCAAAGGAAGTGCTGGCGGAAACGTGCTACGCAGCACGGGAGGAGAGTTTTAAAAAAGTTGCAGCCATTTTGTTCACAAGTTTTTTTTTTGTTTCCCCTATTACACGTTTTTCGCTGTGGACATACATTCTTCGCCATAAAGTTGGCGAAATGTTGGAGGGATACTGAAAAAAAAACAATTTGTTGCTGAGCGTGGGAATAAAGGCGATTTAATACAAATAAAATGAGGTAGAAAGTCGAGTGGGTAGCGCGTTAGCGAAAAACTTATTAATATCCGTGATTCTCACTAGTTGTTTGAAGTCATTTTTCGTTTATCGCGCTTTTTATGGTGCATGTGCAAGAAATACGAAATTTGATATTTTTCGATAAAAAGTGATAAAAGTGTGGTTTGTTTGTTTGCAAATTGCGCAAGAAAAGTAAAAAAGGGCGGCACAATTTTGTAAATCTGTATTAACAGGCTTTCATAAGCTTACTTGGAAACTACAGAAGAGTCTTCTACGATGTTTTTCTTATTTTATATGTATAAATACATTCATACACATGCACATATATGCATATGTATGTATATATGTATATAAGTATTACATATAACATAAAAATTAATAAGAAATACGAAAATAAATAAATGTTTTCAGAAAAATAAACAAATAAAATTTTCTAATGTTAAATAAAAACGCAATGCAAAATAAATACTACGAAATAAATATCGCAAGTTTGAGATGATGAAAAAAATTAAAATAAAAATTAAGCCTTAGTTCTAAATACTAAAGTTATTTCGAAAATAAGATCACATTTCATTAATTCAATAAATACATATATAACTTACAAAAAAATAAATAAAAAATCGAATTAGATGTTTTTCCGAACACCATATACATACATATGTATGCATGCATCCATGTTTACAAATTTTCTGCAAGACGAAAAAGCCACAAGCTAGTATTTACCCACTTCTAGGGCAAACAAGAATAATTGAAAAATAGAAACCAGAAAGAAAATAAATATAATTGACTCTTTGTAACCGCTGAAGCAATTTTTGGGACGAGAAGAAAATACTATTGTATAATGTAATTGCCTCGAAATAATATCGAATTTTAAAAAGCATATTGTTACTATATTACATATAGGTAAAAGACGTACGAGTACATGTGTGAGACACACAATATCTTAGCTCTAATGTTTGGGGTACTAAGGTTCCTATTGAAGAACTTAAGAGCGAAAAATATACGTATCCTCACAAACAAAGATAAAACAAGATCGTTATCGCAATTATGGTTACATTTATAAGGTTTAACATCTTTATTTTTATCAAAATAAGCAGAATCGAATTCCCTAACAAATATTCCAAGATCATCTCTAAAGTATTTCAAAAATTACTGCGGCAGCTTAATTAAGTTACACCTGCCAACCTGCCTTTTCTCAATAAAATAAAATTCAGATGACAATTGTTCGCCATCAGAGTGGAGCAAGTGTATGCCCTAAAAAATTTTGAATAGAAATAGCCGCTAAAATTATGCATCTAATAGCCTATTTCCACCGGACGTTAATTGCATTTTAGCTTAAATGCATTTAAACATCGCATTTAAATGCTAAGTTCCCATGTGTTTGTTGTTGTATAAAAGTGTGTTAACTCACTTTCGGTAATTTAACAGAAAATGTTATGTTAACAGTCGATGCTGTCACTACTCATGTAAACATTTCGGACGTTTCGGTATATTTCTTGCCAGAGTCGTGTATTTTCGGATTTAATGAGGGGCCAGACTTTTATTTTGCATGCTGAAATTTTTTCTGCAAAAGTTACTTTTTTAAATTAATATTGACATAAAAACATGTATTAAGTAATCGGCGAAGATAATGCTTCTCCTCTTTAAAAAATAAAATAAAATAAAATAAAAATAAAAAACAAACAAAAAGCAATTGTGGAATAGAAAACGATCCTCTCAACATAAAAATATACGCGACTCTGGCAACTATCAGCTGATTGCGCAAAACAAATAATTATGTATATATAATGTGCGCTTTGTAACCGGTTAAGGGATTTTTCGGCCGAGCTACTCCTCGAATTGTGGTTTTCTAGAAAACACACACTTAATTACTTAAAAAAATATGGAAACAAAACGACGCAAGTGGAACCTTACGGAGGAGCAAAGTTTCCTCGATTGCTGGGAAGGAAGAGCTCAAGAATTGAGAGATAGCCGAAAAAACTCTCATGTATTCAAAGAAATGGCATTGTTGGCAAAGTTGTAAGCATGCAAAAAAGAATTTCCCTTTCAGCAGCGTCCGTCGGTGCAGCAATAATCTGTACTTGAAAATCATAATATTGTATAAATAGCAAAATAAAATGGATGAGGTCTCTTGAATTCATGATTTTAATACTTGTGACAAATTTTGCAAACTGCAAATGTAAACAAAAATCAGCTGTTTGAGTTAACTCACTTTCGGTGGAAACGTTTGACATTTCATTCACTTAACAGAGGCCTTAAATGCAGTTAAGTGCTTGGTGGAAATAGGCTATAAATCTTTTATTTTATTTGATTGTTATGTTGAAAGAATATTCAGGTCTGGTAAAACCATGGAATTCTTGCTAAGACAAATCTTGCATTAAGTGGCCATTGCACACACTTTGGATTATGTGATTGGGTTGCTAATGGACGAAAGAGCTGATTTTATACAGCTTTTATTTATGGTAATGGGTTCAAAATTTCCTTTACAACTACATTCGTGTATCGCAATTCTCACGATGTTTTCAATAAATTGCTAAACATGAAAGGAGTTATCATTACACTACGTCCACCCCCCCTCCTAAGTTGTCTTGTGAGTTTTGCCGCGCAACGAATTAAATTTTGAACACTACATACATATACGAATATATATCAGTAGGGGAATTCGGATCGTTAAAATGACATAGCGATATTTAGCGATTTTAATATTCCGGGTACTTATTTTAACGATATTCGCTATCGCTGTTGTCGTAAACTTCTCAACAAATCGCTAACCAAGCGACGAATGTTTTTAAGTTGTTAGCGATATCGACAAAATATTGTTATTTCATTAAGGTTAACATAAAGTAAAGTAAATATGAAAATTGTTATATAAAAATCAAAGTAAAATAATAAACAAAAATGGATTTTGAGTATTTGGCATACGTTTTATCCCAAGATGAGATGGTACTGTACCCTTCATCATTGGATAGAAGTTTGCTTCGGGAAGTTGAAGATCGATTCCACTTGTATGCAACTGATTCCTGATAGCTAACTAAAAGGCAGAAGAATAACAGCATTATCTCCAGAAAAACAGGTAAAAATATAACTTTAAAAGATTTTTTTCCAGTTTTAACACTATTAAAATGTTTATATTTAGGTTCTAACCGCCTTGCGATTCTTTGCAACTGGATGCTACCAACGTTCCTTCGGAGAGCAATGGGGAATATACACGTAAGTATATGAGTCAGTCGTCAGTAAGCCATTGTATTCATCGCGTGACAGAAGCAGTTAACCGTTCAATATTTCCTGCGAAGGTTAGATTTCCCATTACGTAAATAGAGCGGATAGCTACAAAGGAAATTTTTGCTTTATCATCGTCTCCATTTGTTAGAGGCACTATTGGGGCTGTCGATTGCACTCATGTGTCCTTCCCGAGTCCCATAAATCATGAAGAAGCCTATGTCAACCTTCATGGATACCATTTTATCAACGTGCAAATGGTGAGAGTAATTTTTTTTCTATTACTACATAGATATGTGATCCTTATCTCAAGAATGCTAAGTACCCAAGAGCCCGGCACAATTATTATATTTGGGGCTCCTCTACAGAGCGAAGTGTCATGCATGAAAGCACAAACCACAACATGTTTTTGATTTGATAAACTTTGTAAAGCATTGCTATTCATTTAATAAAAATAATTGCTATAACGGATTTTTTTTGTTTTTGTCATTCCTCTTTGTGCTTTTCGCATATTTTGACGTTTTGTTAAGCTGTGGTGCCACCTTTCCTTCATTTTAATAAAATGGAAATGTCCGCAAAAACAGACTTTATTCTTTTAATTTTTTATTTTCGAGACAATTTATTGTATCTTTCAATAAATGGGAACTATCATAAAAAAAGTACTTCCTTGCCATTTACCTCACAAATTAGTATGGTTTTCTGAAATTCTTAGAACCCAAGTGAAGTTAAGAGAATTGGACCCCTGATCACAAACAAAATTGATCCCATTTGCAAGAACTATGGTGAATAAAATAAAATATGCTAGAGGGTGAGGCCAAGGCCAATGTTTTCAACCATAAAAGTCATTTCACTATTTCCTTCATGTACGATTCTTATCGCCAAAATACTCAACTCTACAATTTTGTCAAATTTTGGCAGATATTTCATGCAATCGACACGAATTTTTGGTCTCAACTAAGACCCCGGTTTTTAAATTCTAAGCATTTAATTCTACTATTGTCATCCCAAAACAAACTCATCAAGAGTTATCTCTTCGGGCAACCTAAGGGTGGGGTTTAGGTGTCTATATGCCAGAGGTGAAAGGGCCAGTATTTGGAAACAACTGTCGCATCAACGATATTGGGGAGGGCGACTACTACTTTTCAAACTATTTCTTATATTTTCTTATAGTTGTGTCTATTTAAGGATGAAACTTCCGCCTAGCTGGTATTTCCAGTAGCTAATTTCCACATCTTTTTCTTCAATCTAATCCTCTGTGGAAAATCATCAGTTCCTAATTCAATAGTTGAATTGGGACAAAATTTATTAATTTTAAAGCTGGACAAAGAAACTATTGATATCTTCGGAAAGCATTTTTTTTTTCAATTTTATTCCTTGAAAAATTGCGGTCACAGGCAAACAGATATTTTATCTTTTCTTGCGTCACTCCTAGTCTTTAGCCAAACCAAATATCTAACGAAAGATAAAAACATCCCTTACCACACAACCTTTCTTTAATTCATTTTCCAAATAAGATTGACAGATAAAATGAGAAGAAATAATTTCTAGTCTTTATGCGAGCATAAGACAAGTATATAAGGACGAAGCGGAAGGGGCGAAGGCGTCTAAACAATGGATTGTGGATTATCATCACTCCAAATCAGGCAATTTTATTTAACCAAAAATGAGCTTTATCGCTGAAAAAAGTTTTTTGAGAAAAAAAGGGATATTTTTTGGGGGCCGCAATAATCGAGTAGTTAGCAATGAGTACTGCCGTATTGAAAGCCAGGGTTCATGTCCTGGTTGGACCATCATCTGAAATTATAGAAAATCAATTTTTTTAATAGCGGTCACCTCTCGGCAAGGAGTGTCAAGCCCTCCGAATCTTATAAAAATCAGTTAGCCGTTCGGTAACGGCTTAGAATAAACTGTAGGTCCTATTTGCTGGGAAAACATTAAGACGCGTACTACAAATTTTTATTTATAGATGTATATAATTTAGTCCTAATAACTTTCAAAAAAACAGTGAAAAGTTTTTCTTACAATTTAAAATTTTTGAAAAAATTGCCTCATTGGTCGCTCAATACGATCTTTAGAAATGGACAAACAACGAGAAATCAGGCTGGAAACTGCACGTCTACGAACGGGCCAAGCGCATTCACCTGACTCACACGAGCAATGGGAATAGTCTTTCGATTATAAAAGTGAAAAACAAAGTCATAGAAACTACAATTTTAATTGGAAAATTCAAAGGAGAAGATATATATATAGTACTACTACCACGCACCCCAACGTGAGACACGTTCTTTCAATGAATATTAATAAGGCACAAGTGTAATCGCTTGATATGCTTTTTTTGAATTTGGAAAATCTTTGCTTCTCCTATGGCCTGTTGATATATGTACGTACGCAGCAAAAACCTAAAACCATTTGATCTTTTTTTAACGTCAAACAGTCTCAAATATCAGCTGGTTGCTTGTTTGGAAGGAAGGAAGGGTTGATAGAAACCATTCAGTGAGGTTGATAAAGTGTCATAATTTTCTCCATCAAAGTTTGCCAATTTCCGTTAGGCTGGAGCATATGGTATCATGGAAGATATGAGGACCGGACACGTCGTAGTCCAGCGTTTGCTCCTCTGTTGTGGAGGTTTCAGGTTCAGCTAATTTACCCTTACCTAGTTTTTGTTTAGTGGCACGATCTTTGTTGAAACTGCTTTAGGTCTTTTAAGTGTTCTTTTAAGTATTTAAAGTTTCTCGATTACGCTTTGTAGGAACTGAAGAGGCTGAATAGTATCTTCAAACGACGTGGTATGAATACTTACTATTACTTCTGTACCCTTACATGAAAAAACCTTTTTCAGATTATGGTGGACGTCTTGGTTCTTTTTTACAAATAGAGAAATGCAATTAAAGCCTTCCCCGCTAATGAGACTTTCTTATATCATTGTCTGAAAATACTCTGTGGTATTGATATTATCTCCCTAAAAAGATTATGGTCGGGCCATGACATTAAGATCAGCATATTCTAAAAAAATTATCCTTATCCTAGGTTAACTCTAAAGCAACAATTTCTTTAAATATTTAAGACTAATACAACAACCACTTTAAAACACTTTATTATGTTTCTTAATTTTTTTTTCAGAATTTCTTGGTGGTTTGTTGGCAATAACATTTGCTCAAATTTCTTTTCTTATGACTCCTACACTTCTATGAAATCATCACAGCTAAATATCAACAAATATAAATTTTCATTTCCACTTTTTGACTTCCACTTCTGCACTCTCCACGCATCTACAATTCTCATTATTCTCTGACATTGTCGACATATTAGCTAAGCACGCTTTCGATGCAGTTGTTCTTATTGTGTTTTATATATAGGTATGTACATAGAATATGGTGACAGACCGAAAAGCATTTAAATGACCGAATCCGAAGCCGAAAGTATATTTCATTTATTATATACTAAGGTCTGCTGTGCTAAAAAGTACAAACTTCGCAAATTGGTCCAGCAGAGTTGACTGGAGTCAACTACCTGAGTGTCAAAACTAAATTTCTTGATGTTATTCTGAGGTTCTGAGATCCCCGTTGATATGCATTTGTGAAGCGCGTACTGCAATGGGAGCAAAACCAGTGATGCAATCAATAATTGGGATTCTAGGCAATGTTAATACTTTTTATCAGCTGCAAAGATCGCTGTGTTTGAACGTCTGTTGCTGGCACCATTTTTAAATTGTGAAACATACTGAGATGGTGCAAACCTTGAAGAAAGATTAGGCGAAGGTGTTTTCTCTTGTAGTTGACCAACAAATGGTTATATGTGTTTAGGAGGATACTACAAGGCATGGAAGTCAAGGTACGAAGAATCAGATTAATCCAGATAAAGAATGTATTGGCAAACCTTTTGCCTCATACAAAATGGTACTACAGAAGTATACAATACACTTCGGTATGTACATATGTACATACATAGATATGCAGGTTACGTTGGAGTCGCTGGGATCAAATTCGATTTCTCTTCTGTCGCAACCGATTCGAACATTATTAGCCGAATATGGGCTTCGTTCCATCGGTTCTCTACATTTTACGGGCATAAGTATGTGCGTATATATGAAGTGTGCACATACAGCAATTTATTGTAGGCGTTGTTGGTGCTTTCGGCAGAGCATGGGCTTCTTCGTTTTCGACAGCAGAATTCTCGAACGCTTGTCTGAATTTTAAGCCGGAAGCCGGAAAATAACTTAAAGGACATTTTCATTTGATTGTTTGCTCTAGCGAGTATGTGTAGTATGTACCTATGTGTTGGTAGTACATTTACGAGTGTTTTGTGTGCGACAATTTTTGTTTGTATTGTACCATAACATTTCCGCTGCTGTCCACATTAAAACAATATGGCGCCGACTAGTGTTTTGCCAAGAAGTGTTCTATTTCACTTGTTTGCTGCTCTTGTTGCATGCCGAGAAGGCAGAGTTGCCAAATATTCGTATACATATAAGCAAGTTTATTTCTAATAATATAATTTTTTTTGATAATACATATAGTTTTTGATTTTAATTAATCCAAGTTAATAAAAATAATCGAAAATTGCATTCTTATCTGTATGTACCATATATAGTTTATTTAACTTATAATAAATAAGTCATCGAAAATGGTTTCCACTTGCGATAATTTCTCATTATGTTACGTAGGCTGCTATATATGTGTCTGGCCAAATAATGAAAACACGAATATTTATCAACCAAAATGGTTTTATTGTTTTTCAAAATATTCTCCATCAAGATTTATACACTTTTCATGCGCTCAAACCAATTTTCGAAGCACTTTTTCCACTCCGATTGAGACACCTCCAAAACATGGTTTTTGAATGCTTCAACAGCATCTTCTGGCGACGAAAATCGTGTACCACTCAGAATTGATCGACCTACGTTGCTCAAGTGGAACAGTCGCCACATGACCAGTTTTGCCGAAAAAATAGGCGACCATTTGCTTCGAAGTGCTTCTTCCACGAACAACCTTCGTTGGATTTGGCTCGTCTTGGAGGACCCAGACGGTCGATTGCTGTTTTATTTCGGGCTCATACGCATAGATCCATGATTCGTCACCTGTGACGATCTTATAAACGTCTTTCGAAGCACCGCGATCGTATTTTTTCAGCATTTATTTACACCAATCCAAACGAGCCTTTTTTTGAGCGATTGTCAAGTTGTGCGGGATCCAACGAGAACAAACCTTTTTTACGGCCAGGTGTTCATGCAATATCGAATGTATGCTGGTGGGAGAAATGCATAGGCATGCCTCTATATGAAGGTATGTTACATGACGGTCTTGCATTATCAGTTCACGTACGGCATCGATGTTTTCTGGCACAACGGCTGTTTTTGGACGACCTTCCCGAAATTCGTCTTTGAGCGAGCGTCGGCCACGATTGAATTCGTTGTACCAGTTTTTCACAGTGCTATAGGATGGTGCTTCATAGCCATACAAAGATTTAAGTTCATCGATGCACTCTTGTCGTGATAATCCACGTCGAAAGTTGTGAAAAATGATCGCACGAAAATGTTCACGAGTTAATTCCATTTTTTGGCCGAGATGAATTTTTTAATTCCCTGTAAATAAAACAATTCACGATTAAATGACAAAACGTTCTGAGTGATGTTATGCTAAAAAATGTCAAACTTTCCAATGGAAATGTCAGATTGCACCTGGCAACACTTAGTGTTGCCTAGGCCAGACCTATATATAGCAGCCTACGTATGTAACATTTTTGTAATTAGTTGTAGTTTTCCTTATTTAAATTTTCTTCTTATGTAGATATTTGTATCATTTATTTTTTATTTAATATATTCATTTAACTTATTTTATTTTTTATTTATTTGTGTTTTTATATATAGTGTTATATATTATAGTTATATTTATTTTTATTCTTTTTAAATTTTCTTTCTTATTTTCACTAACAAAAAATATACGTTTCAACTACATGGCATCCCTGGATTTAATTTCTCTCTCCCGCTTTTTTCGCCAAAGTATTTACAACGTAATTTAAAATTGTATTTCTAAGATTCAATAAACTCAGCTTTATTTAGTATATTTTAACATTTCGTTTTTTCTTATTTCCTGTTCATTTCTTTATGCCCTACAATTATAAGGCATTTTCCTGTTTTCAGGCATTGTTTGTGTGCGTGTTAACAATTATTTGTCTTAAAGTTTTCAGCACAATATGTAATGTTTCCCGATAGCAGAAACGTTTTTTTAGCCATGATGATGATGAAATTTAGCCAAAATTTGGAAACTTTATGAAATTTGATACTTCATTCGAGCTAAAATTTATTTATTAATTTATGCTTGGTGGAGATTGACCACCAGTTGTAGATGAATTGACAATATTGAAAATTCTTATTTTATATTTTCTATTTCAATTAATTTATGGTATTAAGTTTATATAACTCAGTTCTAATTTCTTCTATTTCACTAAAATTTTTGCATTTAATCTTTTATTTGACTATTTAGTATTTTAATTTAGTTTTAGCTAATTTTTTAAACTCATTTTATTACTATTGGGTTATTTTATTTTATTTTACTCTTTTTTATAAGTTTTTTGTTTAACAAAATTCGTGTTTTTTTTTAATAAATTTTTTCATACAACATTTATTTTTAATTAATTTCGTTTATTTTTTCCAATTTTTATTTTATTTTATTTGCTTGACTGTTTTCGTTTTATTTTAGTTTTTAATATTCTTCTTCTTTTTGGTGTTGCAACCGATTACGGGATTATAGCCGAATCAATTATAGCGCGCCATTCCTATCTTCTTTTCGCTGTCTGGCGCCTGTTGGAAATACCAAGTGAGGCCAGGTCACTCTCCACTTGATCCTTCCAACGCAGTGAAGGTCTTCTCTTCCTCTGCTTTCACCAGCGGGTACTGCATCAAATACTTTCAAAGCTGGAGTGCTTTCATCTATTCAAGCGACATGACCTAGCCAGCGTAGCCGCTGTCTCTTCATTCGCTGAACTATGTCAATGTCGCTCGTACAGCTCATCGTTCCATCGTCTGCGATGCGATGACTGTTTCTTTGATGACAGGAGATATTTCGTCTTGCCCTCATTCACTACCATACCCATTCGATTCGCTTCTGTATCAAGCGCGGTTGTTGAGGCCAATAATGTCAATATCATCGGCGTACGCCAGCAGCTGTACACTCTTATAGAAGATTGTACCTTCTCTATTTAGCTCTCCAGCTCGTATTATTTTCTCCAGCATTAAATTAAAAAAGTTACACGATAAAAAGTCACTCTGTCTGATACCTCATTTGGCATCGAACGGCACGGGAAGGTCCTTCCCGATCCTTACGGAGCTTTTAGTGCTGCTTAATGTCCGTTTACACAGCCGTATAAGTTTTGCGGGAATACCAAATACAGACATAGCGGCATAGAGGCAGCTCCTTTTCGTGCTGTCGAAGGCTGCTTTAAAATCGACGAAAAGGTGGTGTGTGTCGATTCTCTTTTCACGGGTCTTTTCCAAGATTTGGGGTATGGGGAATATCTGGTCAATGGTTGACTTACCAGGTCTAAAGCCACACTGATAAGGTCCAATCAGTTTGTTGACGGTGGGCTTTTGTCTTTCATACAATACGCTTGATAGGACCTTACATGCGATGTTAAGAAGCCTTATTCTACGGTACGGCGCAGACTGTGGGATCGCCTTTCTTGTGGATCTGGCAGAGCACACTTAGGTTCGAATCGTCGGCCATGCTTTCATCCGACCATATTTTGCAAAGAAGCTGATGCATGCATCTGATCAGTTCTTCATCGGTCCGCGCCGCTTTGTTGTTTTTTAAGCGGGCGATTGCTATTCGGACTTGTTCATAGTCAGGTAATGGAACGTCTTTTCCATCATCTTCAATTGGAGTTTCTTGCTTCCCCCTTCAGCTCTTGGTATCTATCCCACCCTCACGTGGTTATTTCATCGTACCAGATGTTTTTACGACCTTTCCGAAATCCAATAGTTTCGTTTGCAGCTGTACATAGGGAGTTTGAAATGCCGTCCCACGGTTCTCTGATACCTTGTTGCTGATGAGTGCTCTCAGAGAGCAGGTGGGTAAGTCGAGTAGAAAACCGCTCGGCAGACTGTTGTGTTTGCAGCTTTTCAACGTCGAACCTTCCTTGTCTTTGTTGACGGGCGTTCTTCGATACACAGAAGCGGGTGCGTATCTTCGCTGCGACAATATAGTGGTCGGAGTCGATATTATGACCTCGGAACGTACGCACGTCTAAAACACTGGATACATGTCTTCCGTAAATTACAACATGATCGATTTGGTTGAGAGTTTTGCGATATGGAGACAGCCAAGTAGCTTGGTGAATGTTTTTGTGCTGGAATCTAGTGCTACAGACAACCATTTTTGGGCCTCGGCGAAGTCGATCAGCCTCAGCCCATTTGAGGACGTTTCGTCGAGGAGGCTGAATTTACCGACTGTTGATCCAAAAATACCTTCTTTGCCTACCCTGGCGTTGAAGTCGTCAAGCACAATTTTGACATCGCGGTGGGGGCAGCACTCTTAAGTGTGTTCGAGGCGTTCGTAAAAGGCGTCCTTGGTCACATCGTCCTTCTCTTCCATCGGGGCGTGGGCGCAAATTAGAGTGGTGTTGAAAAATTTTGTTTTAATGCGGATTGTGGCTAGACGTTCATCCACCGGAGTGAATGCCAGTACTCGACGACGGAGTCTCTCTCCCACCACGAATCCGACACCAAATTTATATGGCCGCTGTAGTAAATTTCACAAGGACTCACCTTCTTCCGTCCTTTTCCCGTCCATCGCAATTCTTGAACGGCAGTGATGTCAGCCTTTAATTTTCTGAGGACATCAACCAGCTGGGCAGCGGCACCTTCCAAATTAAGGTACCGGACATTCCAGGTGCATGCCCTCAAATCGTAATCTTTAAAACATTTGCGTGGGTCGTTATTAAAAGGGGGTTCTCTCATCCGAGGCTGGAATTGGTTTTTCATTGGAATTAAGTTTTTCATGTGATGGGTATCAAACCCTACGCACAACCGCATGGGGTTCGCCTTCTCACTTTAGCTCGCCTCCAAACGGATGTTTGTTCTCTACCCAGGGGATAATTGGTCTAAGACCGGAAGTCGTGAGCTGCTTGAACCATATGCAAAAGAATCGTTTCTGGCCAGATAATGCTTTTGCTTTGAGAACAAATAAATATATTGAAGCCATTCTCGCGTTCGAATTTATCTTCAAGTGAAATGATGTTCAACAAACGTTTAAGCTCAGCAAGAGTCAGAGTGGAAAATGCTTTTGTCATCTTGGCCTCACGGTTTCGTGTTGTATATACATGTATTAATTTATGCCAGGAAAGAGTAGGTACAATAGTCCTTAGATGTTGTTATCTCCATAACTATTTAAGACGCACCCTATAAGTTCATCTCCAAAATTATACGTGCAAGTAGAAAGGGCATGACTGTTTATTCTTTTAGAAGCAACATTTTCTAGAAATCTACAGTAATACTCACGATCATACAAAATGTAAGTTAAATATTGTTTTGTTTGTAATGAGTTTATTAATAGCGATACGACTCGCTTCACTTCAACTTTACAATTGATTTCTTAAAACTAAATGCTTCTTACTCTAAGCTTATTTAACCATTAACACACAATGCTTGGCTTAGATACCGTAATTCTGCATTCCTTAGCAAAGTCCCATTGTTGTTTTACTCCCGCACAAGTAAATTTATTTATTGCTAAACCAGTTTTGGTACGCTGTTATCAAAAACATTTCATTTGATGATCATTACCCTTTTTTTGCAATGCGACATTAATGATGTTGATCATGACGAACGTTTATGTTTGCAAATAACCCAGCATATACAATATTTCAAGGGTAGCAGCATATTTTAATTGGATACTAGCTGCTATGTTAACTACTCCCCATCTTAAGGGGGAAACGTCCTCGGTTCGTTCAGGTGTGCTGTTGCATTTTCTTTCAGAGCATAATGATTCAAATTAAAGGCTTAAATTCTATTGATATCAATGTTTTAGACTTAGAACATTTACAATGGAAAATATGTGTTTTCAATCGAGTTATGCTATGTACTATATATGCATATGTAGGTATATATTTTATGAAAAATAATGTGATGTTTCAAACCATTAAGAAATGGTTTTTTTCTTTAATTTATGGTGTTCCCATATAATAAAAACAATAGAAATTGCGCTTAACGGAGATTGCTCTTGTGGATTCTCTTTCCATTAATCACAACGGTGGTGCCAAGATCTTTTTCGATTACTTTTTCCACGAAGACCTTATCTAATTTATTCCCGAGCCTTTTATTTCGCCTCAAAAAAACCTTTTCTCCTGGATTATAAGTTTTCAATATTTTATCTTTATTATTCCTATGCAAAGTTTTCTCCTGAGTTTCAAGTAGTCGTTTTCTTATATCAGTTAGTTTTTCTTCCGTGAAATTGTGAAAGACATCGGTTGGCTTTGCTTTAGTTACCGAGTATATGCTATAATTATATTTATATGTTGCTAAAAGTACCAATTCAATTACATCGTCCAGTTTCTGTTACTCTCTTATGCATCGCGATATTTCTAATAATGTGGAATGAAACCTTTCCACCTGACCATTACTTTCACTATGAAGGGTGGGTACGAAGAATTGATCTATTCTAAAATAATCCCTTAGTAACGATTTTATGCTATTCGATTGGAACGCCTTCTAATAAAGCATTCCTAACGTCTATTGTTGTCCTTGAAGCAATTGGCTTTACAATAGCAAATTTAGAAAATTTGTTTACACACGTCAAGAAAAGTTGCTTACTAGTTATAAAAATGTCTAAATGAAGAATTTCTCCTGGAAGGTTTGGAATAGGAGATTTGCCAATACCCGGATCAGGTGGCTTACGTTGGTATTTATTTTCCAAGCATATCTTGCAGTTAGCAATCATTGTTTTCAATAATTTTTTTATGTTTGGAAAAAAATAGTTACTGAAAATTTGGCGAAAATTTTCGTGTAAGCAGCGATGAGCTCGATTGTTCTCTGTTGCTATCACTTCCAACTGATCATTTTTATTGGGTAAATCTATGACCATGATTTCAGTATGGAGAAATTTAGTACCAGGTAACGCCGATACTAATGTATTTTGTATTTCTGCTAGGGTTGGAAGATCGCAATGAATTGCATTGGTGGCATTTGTATTTATGACGCCTTTTAAACATTGTAAAAGATCTTCAATAGTGGTAAATGTTATTGTGTGGCGAATATAATTTTGGAAAAGTATTTTGGTGCATTTATTAAATGAGGTAGACTTTGAGAGCACAAGCTGAGTTTTAAATTGATTGATTGGACAGTGAACCGTTTTAATTGTATTAGTAGAAGATTCTTCGCTGTGCACGGTTTCGTTAGAGGCGCTATCATCCAAATTGTGGGCAAACTGTCGTGAAAGTGCGTCAGCTACCTTATTGTCCTTTCCGAATTTGAAATGAAAAGTAGGAGAGAATTCCTCTATAAATGATCTCCACCTCTTCATCTTGGAATTGGGATTCTTTTCAGACATAGCAAATATCAGCGGTTGGTGGTCAGTGAAAATATGGACATCCTTAATTCCGTACAAGTAGTGACGAAGTTTCTTCAATGCCCATACAATTGCTAAGAGCTCCCGCTCATTGGTGGCATAATTTTGTTCGCTAGCAGAAAGTGTTCGCGATATCATCGTTACAGGTCGCCCATTTTGCTATAAAACTGCGCCTAAAGCAGTAGAGGAAGCATCCGTGGTAAGCTCAAAGGGTTTTTGATAGTCAGGATATTGGAGAAGCACGTCTTCGGTAGCTAATATCTTTTTTAACTTTTCAAATGCGCATAGGGCGTCTGGGTCAAAATATATTTTAACGTTTTTGGAACTTTTGGCACCCACATGCCCATTTTCACCGCGAAGATAAACTGTCAATGGTTTTACAATGGCAGCATAATCCTTCACAAAACGGCGGTAATACCCAGATAAACCAAGAAATGAACGTAGTGCTCGAAGAGTTCTTGATTGTTCATAATTTATGATGTCGTAAATCTTATCTGGGCAAGTTTTAATGCCCTTCTCAGATACAAGGAATCCCAAAAATTCCACTTGAGTTTTGAAGAATCTCGATTTTTCGGCAGACACTCTCATTCCGGCTTTTTCGAGTTTCTGAAGGATACAATTAATGTGATGTAAGTGTGACTCTTCGTCTGGAGAATATATAATTATGTCATCGACATAAACATGGCAATATTTTCCTATTTCCTGCCGTAAAATATCATCAATGGCCTTCCGAAAAATGCTTGGTGCGTTTTTTAGACTAAAAGGCAACCTACAAAACTCGTATTTTCCATTATTTATATTGAATGCCGTTTTCTGTCTATCTTCCTCACATAATAAAATTTGATGGAACCCTGACTTAAGGTCTAATGTTGTAAAAAATTTGGATCTACCTAAGTTAGCCAAGATTACGGTTGTATCCGGTATGGGGTATCGATCTGCGATTGTTTTCTCGTTCAGTTTTCTGAAGTCTATCACCATCCTTAGTTTAGGCTTACCATCTTCATCAAAACCTTTTTTGCTGACTACGTGAACCGGAGAATTGTATGGCGAGCACGATTCCCTAATTATACCATCTCTGAGTAAAACCTTTACTTCGTTGTTGATGAATGGGGCCACAGAAATCGGGTATGGATAACTTTTACTATAGATTGGATCATTATTATCTGTTCGAATCCTGGCTTTTACAGAGGTGTTGTATGGCAACGCCCTATTAGGATCGGCGAAAGCGTTATTGTTCTTTTCTATAATTTGACGAAATCTCGTTTGAACTAATGGAGGCACAGACACTTCTACTATTATAATTGAATTAACCTGATTACATGATAAGTATTGTAATTTAACTTTACCCTTACGGTAAAATAAATACCCCTTACCAGTATTAATTTTCGCATCAATGCTTTTTAGGAAATCGTACCCTATGATACCATCGAACGTTTTTAGATTTGAAAGCAAGAAAAACGTCGAGGTATGGTCTAAAATGTTAATTAGGCATTTTCGGTTAATTATATTTTGTCCGTTTATTGATGTCAATTTAAAAGGTTTATCCAAAGGTTTAATACCTTGAATAAAAGGGAGGTCTTTAATATAATTTTTGGAAGTACCTGTATCTATCAAAATTCTCAGCTCCTGACCGTTTTTGTCTTTTTTTGTAATGAACGGCAAGAGCGATATCAGTTTATGATTAATCTCCTCACCGGTATAATCATCACTAAAATTTCGGTTATTATTAGGCATATACAATAGTTATTGCCATTCTCGTTTAAATAATCAGTTTCGTAATAAAAGCTATCACTTGTTTCTTCTGGCATAAAATTAACTTTTTGAATTTTTTGAAATGGTGAGCGGCCCGAATGTAATTGGTCATGTGAACGTTTAAACGCCAATGGCAAATCAGAATTTAAGTGCTGTGGCTTACCAATATATTTGGGCGTTTGATGTTGCGATAGGTTTTGTTGTGGTACATTTGGTGTATTTTGAGGGTTAGCCCTCTGCTTGTAGAAACTTGTACCGTTGTCGACTTCCATGGGAGCTGGCCTAGTTACGGTACTATGATTTAAACGTGGGAACAATTGGTTACTATGATCCATCACTTGGCGCTGAGGCATTAATGTTGGCCTATTTGGTCGAAATGTGTTACCTACCGCAAAGGCTTCCGCGAATTGCATTCGCCTATGGTTGGTTTGTAGCTCCTGAGCAATGGCAAGGGCATTAGGTAAGTCTTTGGGTCTAGCAGAAAAGAGAATATCGCACATTGGGCGATGCAATCCTGATATAAAAACACGTAGAGCATTTTCCCTGGCTCGTTCATTCAAAGCTGCAATTATATCACTCCTACCAGTGTTGCTCATAATATGTTTATTTATTATAAGAGAAAGTTGTTTTTCCACTTTGCTGTAAAAGCCATCAATGCATAAATTGCCCTGTCTGAGAATACTAAGTTCGTTTTCTAAAATATACAATGGCCTCTTTTCTGAATACTCCTGATCCAATCTAGCTAGAATAGCTTTAAAGTTTAGAACGGTATTGAACGAGGCAAGAATAGAGTTGGCCGAACTAACAATTCTATTTCTTAATATACCCATGGCTACGTAGTATTTCTCTGATCCCTCTGTATAATAATTCATGGCGAATACTGCTGCGCTTCGCCAAGCTGGATAAGATATGGAATCACCCTTGAATTCGGGTAGTGATTTTATTAAGTCTAAGCTTGCATTATGTTCTGCAACTAAAGGATTAATTGAAACTGGTTGGTACGACTCAACACTCGGGGGTTGAAGGCGACCAACTGCTTGAGCTAAACTACCTAACCGTTCAACTAACTCCAGTCTAGTACGCTCATTAGTTTCATTGACGATTTCTACCACTTGTTCTCTGTTTAAATACATTTTGTTGAGAAAAAAGGTCTTCTTGCAGTCCAAAATTTGGAAAAAACAATTTGAATACAGATTCTTAAGTGTGTAGATATATTAAACAAAGTATATTTCGAATATATTTGCTTTGACAGAAATAGTTCACAAGAGCAAAACTTCAGAATTAAGTTAAATTTTATAGTATTAACTAGTATCGAATGAGAAAATACAAGCTATGCTTGTTGAAAATAGAAAAAATTTGAAAATTTACTCTATTAAAAAAAAAAACAGATTGAGAAGATTCAATACACTCTTTAAGTTATTCTGAATTTTTATTGATAATTGGGAGTTTAATATTAGGTTTAATCAAAAAACTTTTATAAACTTTTTTGTTAATTAGTCAAATTCACTTGTCAGAAAGTTGCTTTTTATTTTTATCTTTGTAATAAAATTTACTGATAACCACTTGAAAATAGTTTGAAATAGCACTTACAGTTTTTTTAATAAATATTTAGTACAGTCAGCTACTTAGAATTTCAAGCTTCCTCGTCTTTTTTATTGATAAGGTTTCCTATGTTGATACACGTCAACCAGATCCAAGTTTTTAATAAATGTGTGTGTAGTCTTAAGAATTTTCAGGCTTTTCGTCTTCTTCTATGTGGATGCACGTCAACCAGATCCTTAGAGATGATTGGGTCCTTCGTCCTTTTAGACCTTGAAGTTGGTCGCCAATTAAATATTGTTTTATTTGTAATGAGTTTATTAATAGCGATACGACTCGCTTCACTTCAACTTTACAATTGATTTCTTAAAACTAAATGCTTCTTACTGTAAGCTTATTTAACCATTAACACACAATGCTTGGCTTAGATACCGTAATTTTGCATTCCTTAGCAAAGTCCCATTGTTGTTTTACTCCCGCACAAGTAAATTTATTTATTGCTAAACCAGTTTCGGTACGCTGTTATCAAAAACATTTCATTTGATGATCATTACCCTTTTTTTGCAATGCGACATTAATGATGTTGATCATGACGATCGTTTATGTTTGCAATTAACCCAGCATATACAATATTTCAAGGGTAGCAGCATATTTTAATTGGATACTAGCTGCTTTGTTAACTTGTAAATACAACCGCAACGCAATCCAACGGTTGTACCAACACTATACAACCAAGCTACACAGATTGCAATCTGCTGTACAACATCGTTTTGCTGTATCGTGTGTACCTTGCATAATATTTTAATTTATTTTTTTATTATATTTGATTTGATTTTATTTTGTTTATACTCGAATTTAATTGAAGTCAATTCTATTTCTTATTTCTAATTTTATTTACTTCTTTCAAATCAATTTAATTCAATTTGAATTTTTTTTAATTTATGTTTCTATTACTTATTTTATTTCATTGAATGTATGTTAATTTAAATAAAAAATTAAGTTAAATTTTCTAATTGCGTAGTATAAACTGTAGATCCCTCCATTTGTTGGAAAAAAACATCAAGATGCAAAACCACAAATTGGAGTATGAGCTCGGCCGAAAATCGCTTCAGCGGTTACAAAGCACCGATTATATATGGTACATACATATGTATATAGTAAACAAGAATAAATGACAGTTCAAATACTAATCTCAGTAAACATCCAGTGGAAACACTTGACAGTTCTTGTAAACTCAAAACCTGCAAACACAGAGGTTAAGCTTGGTAGAAACGCGCTATACGTGTAAATTGGTGCCCTGTTATTTTATTTTCCTTTAAATCTTTTATATTAGTTTATTGAGTCTTATATTAATTTAGTGTATTTTATTTTATGCTAATTTATTTTTATTTTATTCAATTTTATTTTGTCCTACTTTATTTAGTTGAATTATGTTTGAAATATTTTATTTTCCTAATTAATTTTATATTGTTACTAGCTGACCCGGCAGACCCCGTACTGCCTCATCGATAAATAAAAGACCTAATCTTTTGTATAAAATGATTTTAAAACAAACAATTCGAATCCGTATTTAACAAAAAAGCATTTATTGAATAAAGCATGAAGTTTTATTATTATTTTCGATACATCATGTTGCTTACTTACAAAACAGAGTTTTCCTGAAATACTGGCTATTTATAAGGTTTAAGTTTGATATTCACAGACACACACTGTTAAAATACAGTCTGTTAATTAATTTAAAGCTTTCTCATAAACTATATTTTTTGTTTTGTTTTGTGGTGCGTAAATAAACAAAGAAGACGGTTTTCCGACGCGCGAATACGCGACGTATAATTGTCCATACGCGAAACAGGGAAACTCCAAGTTGATTCCACAAACTTCTAACGACTGTCCTTGCGATTTATTTAGGGTCATCGCAAAGGCCAGACGTACTGGAAATTGTAAGCGTTTAAAATCGAATGGTAAGTCCGTTGGAATCATCGGTATCCGCGGGATCAAGACATCCTCTCCTTTGTATTTTCCTTTTATGATTGTCGCCTCAATGACGTTATTCATCTGTCTTTTCACAGCCAGTCTTGTTCCATTGCATAGTCGAGGTTGATTAATGTTACGCAGCATGATGACAACTGATCCTACTTTTAACTGCAAATTGTGTGGTGGTAATCCAGGCAATTCCAGTGAATTTAAAAACTCAGTGGGATAGTTGACTACGTCATCTTGGTTCATTACGGTGTCGACTGATTTGAAGGAAACCAACTGTCCTGGAAGAAAATTCGGAATGGTCGCATTAAGATCCTCGACATCTTGATTTTTCGTTGCTAATATTACTCGTTCACCCAGCCAATTATGGTTATTGAACTTTTGCGCTATATCAGGGAAAACTCGCTGAATAAGCTCCACTTTTGAGTTTCTGATGTGACAGAAATCTGTAGGTAATGTGATGAATCCGGTCGAGGTGTCCACTGCAACTTTATTATTTCCAATGTCTAACAACTGCTTCGCAAACACATTTGCAGTTTCATCTTGTTGCAAAAATACTCGCATGTTAGTTGTTAAGTGGAGTGTCTTTACGTACTGCCACAAATTTGATGATTTTAGGCATGCATTTAGTTCATCAGCAACAGTTGATCGGGGAATAACTGGAAGAGTCTGACGAAAATCACCTGACAACAGACTCATAGCCCCACCAAAAATATTTTGGTTGTCACGAAGATCTTTCAACGTTCTGTCCAGTGCCTCCAGTGACCTCTTATGGGCCATTGTGCATTCATACCAAACAATCAATTTGCATACCTGTAGGATCTTGGCCATTGCGCTATTTTTGGCGATGTTGCAAATTGGTGTTTCGGTGATTTGCATGTTTAGTGGTAATTTCAAGGCAGAATGTGCAGTTCGCCCGCCTTCTAGCAGAGTCGCAGCTATTCCAGATGAAGCCAACGCTAGAGCAACATCATTTCGCGATTCGCTCAATTTCGTTATGTCTAGCTTGCTGTTGTTGTGTTTGATGTGCACGGACTCGTTGCATTCTAAGCCTATCTCCTACATTATCACTCACTAAAGAACGCAGTTCTGACATAGCAATACGACTATTTTCTTGATCTGTCTGTCTCTGGTCATCAGTGCGGTTAGCACGTGAGGTAGCTCCTCGCATATTTGATTGACTACGACGACCTAATTTCCCGCTCATTTAGCAGTAAAGTGTCACTATCACAAAAAAAGAGCACATTACTTGGAAAGTCACTATCACAAAGGATCACCAAAGTAAAGAAAGTTCTCGCGCACATAGCCACAAAGATAAAAGGATGCACTCATAGATATCGTAACTCGTAACACAATATAATATCGTAATACTTTTTTCCGTGCTCTGAAATGCGACAGGATGGATTGACACATTAGTTGGTTGTCAAATCTAATGTAAAATATTATGATTGCGTTCAGAAATTTAACTTAAGATTTATAATTTAATTTGTAACAAAACTTAAGATTTATCTTTCGATTTTTATATAGTCTTATTAAAAAATAATCGGACAGATTAACAACTGAAGTTAGCTAAAATTAAGTTTCTCGAAGCCGACCACTATTTATGTACTATGTATTTTGTGACTATGCAATTTTGTCGCGTTCGCGATTCACTTTCACTTTTGTTGAGTTTCGGAACGCGGTATTAGATCCTCCAACGCGCACGCGAATTTGAACTTTATGCAGCGGATTACAAATTGACTCTCCATTTTATTTAGAAAACGTTTGTATGGGAAATAGAAAAATGCTGTTTTGAGGATTTTCCCGGCAATTATTCGAATTTTTCTAACCTTTTAAACCTTCCCTAGACCTCCACGAATAATTAAAGACCAAGATAAGATAAATACGTTCAGCCGTTCTCGAGTTTTAGCGAGACTAACGAACAACAATTCATTTATATATGGTATATATATAGATTTAATGCACCGTTTAACTTTCTAAATCACTGAGAAAAAAGTTTTCGAATAAATGCTCTTATTTCCAGGTACAATAAAACAACAGTCCAACACGACTTATGCACATACATATATACAATAAATTTTACAACACTTACCCTTCAAGCATTGTTTTCGGTTTATTACTATCAAGTTAATCTCATTAATTCACTTTCTCAACAGCAATTAAAGAGCAATCAAAAATAAAAACCATTCATTCAAGGATACAGCCAAGCAGAACCATTAAAGTGTCAATAACACTTTTTCGCAATTTTTCAGTTACCTGCAAAACAAATATACATACATACATACATATGTACATGCATACATATGTATTTCAATTGTACATTCATTAAGTTTTTAACGCATCTACTATTTACATATATACATACATACATACATACCATACATAATAACCGTGTATCATTTCAGTGCTCAGTCTTAATGCCGTAACGAATTAGGGTGACAGTTAATTGCCGACAAACAGACTGGCGGGGAATGAGGTCGATTGCAACCCCTAACTGTACAAACGGTAGCAGAGAGTAGAAAGTGGACATAGAGTATGGTACTTTGTATATTTACCTAGGGATATACCATATATTCGTATATATGTACATACATGCATGTATTCATGTACATATGTATGTTTGTTTAAACATGCGAATGAATGCAAATACGCAATATTAAAAATATATTTTTTGCATGACTTTTGAAATATTTTATTATGAATAACGAATTTTATTTATAGATATGTATGTAGTGTATGTATAGATACCTGGAGGAGTATTTTTTAGGTTTAATTAAAAAGAAAATAATAATAAATTTTTCTCGTAAATTGATTATTTACTTTCTTTAGTTTAAATACAATAATTATTGCAAAGCAAAGCTTCTTAAAAATCAACTAAATATTGAAAATCTGTTCCCACAAACACTGAATCGGTTGTTTGAAAATTTTTCATGAAATAAATACCTAATTCAAGCGCGATCGTAGGAGGGGTTGTTATATGTTTCGTTGTGGTGAACTCTACAAACAATATATTTTTTTAAGGTAATTCATTCATTACTGAATCTACTTAAATGAACTTAAGCTTAACACTAAGTATACAAATCTTAAAACTAAATTAAAAACATGTTAGCTAGAGTTAACTCAGGGCCCTTTTCAAACGATGGAGCTCTTAAGGAGGCAGAAACATCTCATCACTAAAGTCGCGAGTTTCTGGATGAGTTGAACAGAGCGTAAGCTAATGGGTTGGAATGAGGTACTCTTTTCTGGTCCTTTCAACTTCAGGCTTAACCAGTACGATGCCAAGGTGCGCCCGTAATTACCCTTAGAATTTTGCAAAAGAACCTCAATATTAGATGTACCGATCATAACCAACATTTTAATACCATACACCCAAATTGTCTTTATAATTGCTTTGTAAATGAGTACTTTGTAATCTAGATTTCTTTTTTATAAGCTAATTTTATCTAGCTACTTTTAATTTCATATATTTTAGCATCTATGTGTCTTTTACAGGTGAACCTTATGTATTATGAGATATGTTACATTGTTTGTTTGGGGAAGGACATGTTTATATGCGTACTGTAAATGTTATGTGTTTACGTGTAGAGTGTCACTTTACGCGAGATGTACACAGAGAAAAACCACGGGACTCTCGGGATAAATATTTCGCTGATGAAGATAGGAGGAGGGTAGTTGGTATTAACACCATTAACAACTTGATTATTATCTACTCGTATGCATAGGAAGAGAAAATTCCAGTTTGGATCAAACCACTAACATGTAAAAGATGTTTCAATGTATTTGGGATCTCTCACCTGCTCTTTCGCGTTGGATCATAAAACCAATACTTTTCTACAGTGCTGCAATGTGGTGAAGGGCTACGGAAAAAATGACATATCTGTATAGGCTGGACGGAGTATTCAAACTTTTAATGATCAACATCCCAGTGGCATTCAAGACAGCGTAACATGCAGCACTTCATGCGGTTTTTAGCGTACCACCAACAAATCGAGTGGCTAATAGCAGGACAATTTGCCATACCATTGAAATATTTTCCATGCCGAAATGTTTGCCATACAAATGGTATCAGGACTATTGCAGGGTACATGCTTTTATACAAAGAGAATAGATATTTATTCAGATAGCCAAGCGGCCGTAGTTGGCTATGTTAAAAGGCGATAAAAAATGTTTAAGAATAAAAGATTCATACTTAGTGGATGCTAGGTGATATGGGCAGCGGAGGCATAAGTGATGAACTGGCTAAAGAGGGTGATATTTTCAGGACCTTCAATCAGCAATAGTCGTAGTATCGTCTAAGTGAGACTCGTTGGGTCAACCCGTTCAACCTAACCTATCTCAACTTACTGGAAAAGATAAAAAGGGCTTTTAGATTGCGAAAGGAGAAGATTTCAATAAAATATTTAGTAACCTGTAAATACACTTGCTCAAAATGTAATTTCTTACCTAAACAAGCTGCCCATTCATTACATTTTGCGCCTCCAAATAACTCAGACACCTCATTATCCTGCCAACTGAGTGTTAATATTAAATTTAACACTGCAATCATTGACTAATCTCTTCAATTAAATCTGAACTGAGAAAATAGTAACAGTTTATCAAAACAGCTGTTAAAATTCATAAAATCTGTTGAAAGAAAAGTTAAAACGATAAAACAGGATCTGCAAGGATATACGGAGAGCATATAATCTCTCTTTTCCTAAATCACTCTCTGTATATAAAAAGAGTAGCTTAACAGACAAGGAAAAAAGAGCGACAAAGTCAAAATTAATTAACATCTCACGAAAGCAACACTGTAAGCAACAGTCTGGAGAGGAGCGAGAGTATGAGGCATCACTTACGTGCTGTTAAATATTTTGCTAGCTCTATGGCTTCAAGCCACGTATAAAACCAGTTGGTAAATATAAAAGTAATCTTTCTACCATACAGACAAATCCCTATCCGGCGAAAGTGTCGGGGAACATGCGAAGAGTGTAAGCAGTTGGTGAGTGTTTGCGCTGGGAGAGCAATATGACACCGCGCACAGCCTTTTTCAACGCACGTTTGTATGTATGTACGCTTGCAAGTGAGGCAATATACGTGTAAATACATACAAACAAGTTTATATCCATTTGTACATGTGTATGTGTATGTTTATGGTACATGACACGCGGCATTACCTTACATTGCTGGCGACGTGACCGAGCTTCCCCCTTGTTCGGTTTGCTTTGGTGATTGTCAGAAATTACTTGTGGCGGAAATATTTAATGATCCTTTCTGACTTAATTCCTGCAAATTTCAATATAATTTTTTCTTTTTCTATTTTTTTTTTGCTTCTCTCATTTACAAGCGCGCCACTTCCACGGCAATGGCGACGACTACCACAACTTTGGCTTTCATTACACTCGTCTTTTGTCTATATATTCATTTCGTTTTTGGATTTAAGCGAAAGGACAATGCATACTTATGTGTATGTGGGTATGCAATTTTATTCAGCGATGGCAGGAGGGTGCGCAGGAAGACATTGTCATAGCAGCAAATAAGCGAACCTGAGGGCAAGGTGAGCAGGCGGCAGCGAGTGAGCGTTAAAAAGCAAAAATTACGTGAGCAGCGACGCCGAGGGGAGCGAAAGACACTTGCTAACTTCCATACAAATGTATAAACATATAAATCTACAAATAAGTAGGTGTGTATGTATGTACGTATGTACATGCTACTTAAAAACAAACCCACTTACAAGCGTGTGCAAACAAACAAACATACACGTACATAGGATGTATTTGCGTGTGTATGACCCGTACATGGAAATGTACTAGGCGCTAACTAGAATCCAAATGGCTTGTATTTTTGCACTAGTTCATCCTCCATCTATTTACCATGTAAACAACTAGTATTTTGTGCGATGTGCGAAGTGCATCAGCCTTATACTAGTTATATACTAGTTCGTTAAGGCATGCCGTATTTCCACTTCACCAATAAAAAAGGAAAACAAAAATGAATTTGCCTGCAGCGAGGCTCGAACTGTGAACCTCATGCACTACACTGTAGCCTCTAACCACTCGGCCGACAGGAAGATTATGAATGTAACTTTGGTATCTCAACAGAGCGTGACTGTGAGTGGAACTCTGCCATAGCGTGTCAGTGATAACTACAACATACCATCGTGAAAATTATGATTACTCCCGTTACTGGTGGACTGATACACAAATATCCAACTGGGATGATTTCATCTTCAAAATACTGGTATTTAACTAAAATTTATGCATACCTTCTTCCTGCAGGGACTTTGTCGCCTGCAAGGAAGGGAAACAATAAAGTGCCGCCAAAATGAGCCCTTTCGTTATTCTGTACTTGTACATATTGTGTTGTGTTAATATGAATATAGACATGTAAGTGTGTAGCAGAAGCATTAACTTTTTTGAGTGTAATCACACTAAGTACTTTACATTGAACGGTTGGCTGTTTTTATCCTGATTTTGTTACCTAAAAATATCGTACATATTTATAAACTGTGATATCATTTAAGATTTCTAACATACACATGTGATCACTAGATATCCTAATAATAACCCGCAAGACTTGCTCCATGATCTTCTGAGAAGATCTGCGTCTGCGTTAAAGACGATTATATGGCGATGATGACAAAGAGAGGGGAGTAAAAACAACAGATTAGCGTGAATATACTACATTGGAGCCAGAAGCAAACGGTTTGGCACAAAGAAAATAAAGCAGAGATTGGTTGATTGGCTAAATATGTATCTAATATATAAAATTCCCGTGGGACAGTGTTAGACATGATACTCTTCTGAAAAGGCTTGACCGATTTTAATCAAATTTTATGTGTATATTCAGTAGGTCTGAGAATAACATAACATGTGTTTTTCACACCGGGAAGAGGTCCTGGGACTGATCTATTTGCTTAGTTTAGCAGGAACGTTATTTTTGTTTCGAAAAAACGTTTCTATGGTTTGGATTAATATATAAATAAAAATTTTCGGAATTGGACCAAGGGCTATGACAATTGTCATTTCAATGAATTATGCAGAATAGATATATCGTATCCAAGTGAGAGAAGAAATAACTCTCAGAACGTTAATTTGGGATCTCGCCCTCGGGGACCGATTCATGCGAGATAATCTTAGTTACGATTCGATTATCAATGGATCAATTTGCTTGAATTTTTATTTTCGTTCGTATGGACTGCTTGATCTTTTCTTATCTGAATTTTAATTTAAGTAATTTTATGAGAATTACCCACGTTCGCGTGTAAACAAACCATCTTTGGTGTTTGTTCTGGCTTACCTACTACCACATTGCTTTCTGCAGATCGAGTTCATTTAAATAATTCACATTCAGATTTGAACTATCTACATATATTTTATTCAGGCCAATTATAAATATTCTTGCGGAAATTCTCCCTTGCGGATTTAGAAATTAAGAAAAAATTCGCCAATTCTAAATGCACAGGGAGAATGATTTTTTGGGAGTAGGATTTTTTTTGTTTAGGAATCAGCTGCTTAGTATTGTTGTGTATTATTGACATTTGATAATTTGGTGAATAGCAACGAATTCTTCTTCAACGTAGATAAATTCTAGACCACGTCTCCTGCTCCTGCTTCCTCGAGGACAACCCTTCCACCGACTCTTTCATCCCAATGAGGTTGAATTTCGCTTCTTCGGCAGTGGACAATTTACACTCTGCAATGGGGTCACCTCCTGTCGTGTTTTCTTGCCTTCAAGTTTTGAGCTGCCCGTATTTCTTTTGATCAGCCCACAATTCAAGGTAAAATGCATACTTGAAAGATCGCCTTTTACGGGAAAATAAGTTTTACCTTTTTCCATTCCACAATATTTTTTACAGGCGGCTCCCTGTATTTAGTTCGTTATTCACCTTCTCCCAAAATTGGTTGAACTCCTCCTTATTAACCTTAAAAAATCCTCGGGCTATAGCCGGTTGAGTTTACATCAGCTCTACTAGCAACTGAAACTGCACTTTACTCGCTGTTTTTGACCTAAAGAAACCCATAATACGAATATTTGTGTTATGTTTATTAAATACTTACATTTTTTTATAAAAGCTCCCACACAACATCTATGAGAAAAACCTCTCGCGGAGTATAGAAAAAATCCGATTTTTTTTGCATTGGTGATGCCATCTTTTTCCACTGGGAATTTTTCTCCATTTTCGAAGTTTGTTTAGAATAAGAGGAAAGGGAAAATATATGTAATTAGGGCGATGCGAAGTTCGCTGGGTCAGCTAGTAAAATGTAGCTTAGTTTTTTTTAAATTGTCTAGAAAGTTAATAATAATTTGAAAACGATATATGTATTTGCATTTGCTTCTCATTAGATAATTATTTTTACTTGTAATAACTTGTTCCGGTTACAAAGAAAAGTACCGGGGGTCGGCCTATAAAACACAAAATATTAGTTATTGCTTAAAACGTATTAGATCGCTCTCGGAATTTGAATTTTTAGGCTCTCCATACCGAACAATTTCCAATTCTTTTTTTTCACCTGACTTGTTTAAAAAAATAATTGACATTAATTTTTTTTATAAAGCTTTTCATTGTTGTTGTTAAAGGGTTTAGCGCAACCTTTTTTTCATCACAAGCGTTTACATACACATAAACATAAGAAGTGCATTGTTGTAATTCAAAATGCAAGTGTGGGCGTAAATGTAGATATTCGCATGAAAAAGTCTTCGGAAATAAGCTAGCTTCCTGATTTATTCGCATCTTTAGTGTGTGGGAGCTCCTCCCGAGTCACGGCGCGGTGTTTCCAACTCAATGACGCCATTTCTATAATCACATTTTCGTTTCCTTCGCACAAACAGCCAACATATTTCCCCCCACCCATCGTCTACATTGTTAGTGTTGGGATATATTCCATTATGACATACTCGTGTCTTTGTTTTCATTTTTATTTTTATTATTAATATGCATACACACACTCACATACTAGTTTGGCTTTGGTGACACGCGACACAATCAGTTGATGACACACGTGCACGTGCGAATTCGTCGCATGCAAGGAAATACGGCAACACATGAACGAATGTGCACGCCTTTGTCACCGCTACGGCGATGCTGCTGACGTTACAGAGCCACAATGCCACATGTTCGAACTTTGCTGTGCTTTCGTGTGTTGACACTCTGGGCTGTAGTACATTTATAAGTTGTTTTTGTTTTTATTTCTTAGTTATGTTTGCTTTATATACACTTTGTATGTATGTCTATACATACATACACATTCATATATATATATATATATACATATATATGGTATATACTATATATATTTGTATTATTTCTCCATCATTTTCATCATTCATCACCCGCTGGCCAGTACTCATCACCCCAATTCAAATCTTTTTTGAGCTTTGATTTAAGCCGTTTTGCACCACCAAAAATAATAATAAAAATAAAAATTGCTAAAGTACACAAACAATGCATTAAGTACACCTTCCACGTGCAACACTATTCCCCGCGGCTGTCTGTTTGTCTGCCTTTTCACTTTCACGCATGCCCTCAACCCCTTTCCGCCTCAGCAACCTACCGATCAACCAGGCAACCAAACAGCCAGCCGCCCAACCATCCTGTGAATCCTTGTAATCTCTCTGTTTTGTGTTTAGGATTAGTTTTGCAATTTGCTATTTCTGTTGCTTATTCAAGTACTCGTACAAGTACGTACTGTATACTCGTATGTATGTATGTATGTGCGTGTTGTTTGTGTTTTTTGGTGTTTCTATTTAATTTGATTTGAAACGGATACCATTGGGTAATGGTATTAATTTAATGAGTATTCCGTTTATCGTATTTTTATATTTCAATGTGTTTGAATTGAGAATAATTAAAATATAGCAGTGATTATTTCACGGTGTTTAACTGGGCTTATTGAATCATTGTTCCTATGCTCCCTGAGGGTTCACATAAGAAGTTTTGAAATTCCCCTTTGTGTCCCACATGAGGCATTAATTAGTAGATGAAACGTTTAGAGCCAAATACAACTTGTGAATCTGTTGATTTGTTATGCATTAGTTTTCAATAACTCTAAAGAACAAATATGTTTCATAAGATTTACACATAAGGAATCTAAACTTAAAAAGTAAATATGTAAATATGTAAATAAGTATTGAGCTTAAAGCCTAGTAGCTATAGCTCCCAAACAAATACCTTATAAGATTTATGTTGCAAGCTATAAATATATAAATATACATTACGTAGCTCTCGTTTCCGGAAATTGACATTTAAACTGCCCGTGCTGAATATTTTTCAACACTTTTTTTTGTTAAGTTGCTAGCACTGCCCTTAATTGCTATGCCGAAAATGAGCGTTATCTGTCAACCAGTTTGTTTGCAGCAGCTGTTGAAATCAGAATTTTCTTTTACGGCCTCATTTAAGTTGAAATCGTTCACAACTACAGCTACAGCTACAAAACGCTCAAATAATAATCTTTATTGACCGTCTGTCACATTGGACCGAATTCATGATGAACGAAAGCGCGAATATCGGAAAAAAACAATTTCCGGAAACTTTCTGGTCTTAATGCATATCAGGCATTATTTGGCTTCATCATGATCTGGGCCGTATTCAGGAGGAGTAGGGACTTAGACTTACTTGTAGAACCCACGAAATGAATATATTTTTTTAAACTGTTTTTTATTTTATTCAATGTAATCCCCTTTTAGCTCGATACACTTATTTCCGCGATTTTCTAACTCCTTGATCCTGTCCGAAAAGTAATTTTCCGGAAGGTCCTCGCGTGAGCTGATGAGCCATCTCTTGAGGTTTGAGAAGATATAATAGGCCGAGGGAGCCAAATTGGGCGGATACGGTGAATGCGGAAGCAATTGGAGCTCTTGTACGCCGGCGGATTGTCTTGCAAAAAAAAAAATTTTTTTCCATACTCAACATGATGCCAAACACGTCAACAACAATCAGCTATCAAAACAAAACTAAGGTCAGTATCGCACGAAAATTTAGCGTGTTTGCCTAAATAGGAACGGACTATAAGGTACAAGGCACTCTAATCTTTTTTGCAGTAGCAGCGTATTCTGGCGGTCAAGGAGGTTAAATTTCACCCCACCCAAGCAATTTTCGACCGAGTTCCTCCTCCGATTTGTGGTATGCGTCTTTGTGCTTTTCCAACAAGTGGTGGGCTTTACAATTAATTCTAAATCGCCGGTGATACGTAGTTATTAAAATTAATTTTCTATAATTTTCATTTGAATATGAGTCCTGGTTTGTTGCCTGAACCTAGCGAAAAATTTCTTTTCCCAACTGAAGTTCCCGTGGCCTTCTTATTCTTAATTTTGTACTCACGGTTGGAGTAAAGAAAAATTACTTAGCCCATAGCACGAACTTGAAATTCAATCCTTAATTGAATACATTGCATTCTGCACTGACGTAGGCACCGCTTACGCAATTATAGCTGAATCAACAATAGCGCGCCACTCGTACGTTATCTTTACTGTTTGGTGCCAGTTGGAAATACCAAGTGAAATCAGGTCGTTCTCCGCCTGAACCTTCTAACAGAATGGAGGTCATCCTCTACCTCTGCCTCTACCTGCGTGTACAGCATCGAATGGTTTTAATGTTGGAGTGCTTTCATTCATTCGAACGTGACCTAGCCGGCGTCTCAGCTGTCTCTTGATTCGCTGAGATGTGTTAATGTATTTTTATATCTCAGCTTATTGTATTATCGACTAGATATTCCTCATCGTTGGTATGCAAAGGGCCACATGAAATCCCGATACACAAAATTCCTAAAGACTGTATCTCGAGACGAACATCGAAATATTCCAGACAAAACGTTATCCAGGTAAAGGATGAAAAGAAAAAAATCTCTATAACAATTAATTTTCAAAAAACAAATGGTATATTTTATGACGGCTACACATCTTCTCCGAAGTAAGAGCTCCTCATAAAAGTTTATCAGTCTTTCTTAGGCGGCTTTGTGTAAACTGCAAGTCCTCCATTTGTTGGAGAAACATCAGGACACACAATACAAATTGGTGGACGAGCTCATCCGAAAATCGCTTCAGCGGTTAAACCTCGAATGATATATACATATATGTACATATATATATTGTATATACCTATTGTTGATATGTATACTAAATATATAGTAAATCTGGCATCATCTATAATATAGCGAGTCATTATCTACTCTTATAATAATAAAGAACACATGTTGAATTGAAGCTCTGCGATTACTTCCCAAATCAGGTATATTAATCACATATATATTTAATAGAAGTTAGAAAGATTTTGTTTTGTCTGGATATTGTGTGATCTGTATTTTCTCCGGTCGGATTTCCTTACACAGTGCCGGCAATTGAAAGTCGTATTTATGGAGAGATCCCAAATTTAAATCACTGTAGTATTTCTTGGTTTCGGTTAGGCATTTGATGGTGCTGACATAAGCTGAGAGAAAAGAATTCCAGAACTGTATGCTTGGCATTCACTGTCCAGTGGTGACCGCAATTGGAACATTTTATTTTTTAACAAATTTGGATTTTAGTCTGGCAAGGACTTGGATCGAAAACATCTGGGAGTGATAAGAAAAGAAGGCTTCTGTTAAGATAAAATTTATATAACAAGCCTTTAAAGGACAGCAACCCTGGCAATAATAAGGAATACTTGAAAAGTGTGGTTAAAAGAGCAAAATAATGTATGGAATCCTCTGAATTTAGCGTTTTTTCTTTCTTGTCAAGGTCATCTCAGTTCTGCCTCTAAAGTTTTTACTATACACGTCACTTTGCTTCAAGTAATGCAAAAAATATCGTCATTACTTCACAATACATTTTAATACTGATTTTGGACTTAACACTAATAGCATGAATTCAAGTGAGCCCATTATTTTAAGAAAAAATGAACGAACTTAGCTCATCCTTATTTGTTTTTTAATACACTAATCTCGTTTTAAGCGATTTTAACTTGTTTCATTGGCTGACACTATGTTCTGCTTCGAAAACAGTGTTTGTCTGTAGGGTATTTGAACTACGATTTTTTATGAAACAAAATTATTATTGTCTTACTTGTTGGTGAAATACACATGAATGTGTATCCAAACTTCAACCCTTTTTCAAAATTTGTTTAGCCCATCATCCATTTATACATTTATGTATGTATGTATGTCAGTATGTGCATACATTTATATGCGAATAGGTGTATGTACGTGACAAAAGCCTATATTTTTACACATTTGTATGCTCATTAAAATAAACGCCAAAGTCATAAAGTGAACAAAACGTATTAAATATATTGCCAAGTTAATAATTACAATAAAACATAAATTATAATTTACCAAAAAGCGGGAAAGGGAAATGAAATGAGCTTGCGAATGTGAGGGCTAAGTGAAAAAATGTGGTACAGACAATTTAACCCCTCGAACGACATACCACTAACGAATAATACAAAATCATCATAAATATGTACATACATAAGTACTCGTATGTGCGAGTGAATTGTCGATTTAAAAATATGTGCGTATGTATACGTATGTATGTACATACGTTAGTAAAACAACTTCACTTTACACAAATAAATTCAAAGCTCTCCTCAAACCATAACTCCCCTGACGGCTACCCACAAACCCAGTATTGATAGAAGTCGCACGTGAAGCGAACAAAAGACGTTCAGGCTTCCGTTGTTCAGCGAAGCCACTTCCGTCTCGACTAGGCAATGTGGACATCGTGGTGTAACAGGCGATAGGGGCGAACGGCAGAGAAAAACACTCGTGACAAGTTTATGTGTGCACTTATACCCTCACATATATGTATGTGATATATCCATATAGATAAATGTATGTACATATGTAAATATGCCAATATTAATAATGTAGCGCACAAACAATGTCCCACTCTTACAAGTAAAACTCAGACTCAGTCAAGTTTGAGAAGGAATTTTCCACACATGTCACTACTTCCAACATTAGTATGTTATACTCCCCTGAAGCGGCGAGGAGACATGTATGCAAGTGAGCTTAGTGACGGAACTGATGCTCGTAAATTGAACTAAAAGAGTGCTTGTTGAGTGTAAAGGTTGGTGGAATCAAAGGAAATATGGGTGACGGAACGCCTTCTCTGAGAAGTACTCTAGTCATCTCTAGTCATATGTACGTATGTATGGTATACCATTTGTATTGTATTATCCACCCGTTTGGTTTGCCAAGAAGAGTACAGTATTTTTGGAGCATATATTTTCTGAGTGTATGAGTGTACGTGTAATGCCACAAAAGAAGTCCTTTGAATTTGCCCTTTTTGCAACACAGTTGATATGTCACCTATTCGTGCGAAATATGTATGTATGTACATATATAATATGTAGAGTAAGGAGCGCTAAAGTTGGGTGGAATAGGACATTAAATACTCACTAAAGAAATCAAATTTCACCAAATAAAGAGATTAAAGGATTGGAATTGAAAAATAAATTCAAATTTATTTATACCCGTGCGACTTCTCTGAGGACCTCATAACGTCAATTCGAAAATTTGTTACTGAAGTGTACTTAATAAAACTTAAGTTGTTCATGTTAGAGAACAGAGAAATCTATGGTGGCAATAGAGAAGTGGTTAGCAGCACGAGCTCTGTCCCGTCCAACATCTAACCCTAAATTAATTTAATTTAAATAAAATCAATAAAGAACTTAATAATTTTTTAATTTCCAACATAAAACAAAGGCTCCTAATGAGAAACGAACAGCCATTCGGAGGCGGCTTAGAGTAAATTATAGATCCCCCATTTGTTGGGAAGAAATTAAGTCGCACGATACAAATTGTAGTAGGACCTTCAGTTCTACAATATATTATATAAGAGGGACGGAGGAGACTCCGCAAAAGGTGGAACGAGAGAAACTTTCCATTGCCAACAAGCTGTTACCGAAACAAAGGACCACTGGTTGGGATGTGGGATATGATGCGACCGGGGAAGCCTTTGTAATCTTGGTATAGTAAGAAACTGAAGGAGACTTACTGGTCGCGATGTAATTCCCACAAATACCAAAAGATGCTCTTTACTAGAAGATACTCGCCCATGTACGAAATTTTAGCGGCATAATGGGAGGATTGTATTCTACTACGCTCTCTATACATCGCATTTTTCAAATAGTGGATCACGAAACATGAAAAATCTGAGTAAAGTGTTTTAAATATTACACCAAAATATGTGTTATTATCAACTTGGGCAAACTCATATACAGCAAGTTAAAGCTTGAAAGGCTGAATGAAAATTGAGCTCTATCACTTGTTCGTTACTACGATTTGGGTCTTGTCGTGTATGCGTATGAGTGTATCAAGCATTTTCCAAGAAGTTAACAAGGAACTTTTAAGCTTTCATATGATGTCGTTTCGTCTGCTGTTTTTCTAGTAGCTCAAACTCCTGTGGATATCCGTACACTAAAGATTGCATTCACGACTTCCGAGACTAGTTGCCGAGGGTATACTGATAAAAAGGAAGGAATAGCTCTAGCCAGGGTAGATGTGCCTATAAGCTACTTGTTCTGGCCGTGAGTAATTTTATAATTACTTTAACAAATGCGTTTGGAGAAGTCGACGAAGTACGACAAGTCCAGAATGTGAAGAGCTGACCTCGATATACATATGTATGTATGCAAGTAGGTGAGAACTTTTATTAATTTTTTTACTGTTATTTTATGCCGTTACAAACAGCCGTTATATAAACGAAGTTAATAAAACCATGGGCATAATATCGGCAAGAGTAAAAAAGCGATGCCAATATATGTACTTATGTAGGTATGTACACATACTCGTATGTATTTGCGTGTTGGAGTACATTGGCAACATCATCGTCCTGTAACATTTATGGAACCCTTCAGTTTCTTGAAGCCATATAAAATCATTGTATGTATGTAAGAAGGTCTGTCTTAACATAGATTTGTATGCATAAAGACTTACTAATACCAACATTTATATCTACATTTTTATGCCACCAATTTTATCATTTTAGCCCTGTTTCCTTTTCTGTACGAACATACATACCATATATACATATTCGTACATACATACCATTATATGTATGTACATATATTAGTATTTTGATATTACTCTTAGATCAATTGAAATCTTTTTTCCATGCGAACACAAAAAGATTGAACGCAATTTTCGCAGAGAATTCACTTTTTAATTTGTTTGAAAAAGATTTTAAGAAGCGAGATGAAATGTGGAGTAAGGAAGGAAAATATTCGTATATGTACATACATACATATGGATATGTAACAAATGTAAGATGTATTTTTAAATTGTTATATACAAATGGTACATACTTATATGGATACACGCTAGTCTTCAGGCTATTATTGCAGTTTAAGAACGCAGCTTTTGGCACTTTGGCACTCAAAAAAAAATTACTTTATTATTGCATCATGAGGCAATTCTGATTTCCAAATTGTTGAAAAGAGTAGTTTATTTTATTATTGTCAAGTATCTCCATAAACTTTTTTTTTTAATATTTATATAGTTTCATCTACAAAGATTAAAAACATAAAGAACTTTTCAGACACTTCATGGCATAGTTGAAAATTCTGCCTTAACTTTGATGTAGATGTAAGTTCAAGTACAAAATACTTCTTGAGGAAATCGAGAAATTGATATATTCGGGTCTTTCACTTACTATAGCGATATTTGAGGCGAAACGAGCAAAAGGACAACGCAAAGGCCTTACAATATCTGCAATCAATCCAATCTCTTCAAATTTATTTAAAATTTTACCAATTGCTTGAGTAGTTGGACGATTATGTGCACAATAATTTCCACTTAAAGCACGAAGCGTTTGAATATCCATTTATGTAAGAGGTTTTAACAATTTTAACGCGTGATGCGTTTGTTAAGCGATCCATTTTCATAAATGCATGACTTAAGTTTAACAGATGTTAAAATACAGCCCTGTATTTTTGAAACAACAAAATGGATAACGCAATAAAATTCATATGTCGTATAAAGACAATGCACATACAAAACGCCAAATATACTATGAAACAATTAAAAACAGAGAGCATTTCTGTTTTTATTAAAATGGAGGAAAAGTCAAAATATGCGAAAAGCACAAAGAGCGGTGACAAAAATAAATTCGTGATATTTGGTAAATTAGTTGCAATGGATTACAAAGTTTATCAAGAAAAAAACATGTTGGTTTCCACCAAAGTGGTTAGAACTTTTAAGAACTTTAATAATGTTGAAGCTGAATAAATACTTAAAAGATATATTACTACCTACATATTTGTCTGTAGATATTAGAAAGGATTTCTTCAACTAAATCTTGCTTTATTGTACATATCTAGAATCCAAAACTCAGTTGCACTTGACGAAGTAAACTTCTATCCAATGATAAAAGATGTGATACCTCCTCATCTTGGAATAAAAGGTACATACACGTATGTATGCCAAATACTCAAAACTCATTTTTGCTTACCTATTACATTGTTTTCTGTTATAACTAATATATAAAATGCTCGTGTCGCATTGTTAGACACGATACTCCTCCGAAACAGCTTGACCGATTTTAATGTGCATATTCAGTAGGTCTTAGAATAGCATAACATCTATTTTTCAACCCGGGAAGAGGACATGGGACTGATCTATTCGAAAAATTTGAATTCATGGTTCGATTTACATGAAATTTGATACATAGATAGCCTTTTGCTTAGTTTAGTAGGAACATTACTTTTGTTTCCAGGAATAATACCTAGGACCGATCTATTCGGAAAAAATTATTCGGAAGTGGACCAAGGGTCACCGAGCAGATATTTGATTGGCTTGGTCCATTCCATAACCCGATAGATGGCATCATTCGTTGACTTAAGCTGAAGCTTTGTTGGAAGGCACGGAATCCGTTTCCTTGCATTTACGTGCGTAGAAGCCGAGCAATTCCACAGCGTGGTCTATGACAATTGTCATTTCAATGAATTATGCAGAATAGATATATTGTATCCAAGTGAGAGAGAAAATAACTCTCAGAACGAGACATGTGGTTAATTTTTAGTACTTATTTGATCTCGCTCAATGAAACAATTTGAATTTGAAATCAATTTATAGTTTTTCCTGAATTGATAACGGCTGGACTGAAATAAAATTCAACTTTATTAAGAGAATCTCGGGGACCGATTCAGGCGAGATAATCTTAGTTACGATTCGATTCACTTGAAATTTAATTTGTTGGTAGCTTATCGTTTAGATTAACATGCAGAAACTGGCTCTTAATAATCTTATTTTTGGTTCAATTTGCTTGAATTTTTTTTTATTTTCGTTCGTATGGGCTGCCCGAACTTTTCTTATCTGAAACCTCATAGTTTAATTTAAGTAATTTTATGAGAATTGTCCACGTTCGCGTGTAAACAAACCATCTTTGGTGTTTGTTCTGGCTTACCTACTACCACATTGCTTTCTGCTGATCGAGTTCATTTAAATAATTCACATTCAGATTTGAACTATCTACATACATACATATATTTCATTATCACTCTTAATGTAATACAAAGGTATGTAATTAAGGCGAGGCGAAGTTTGCTGGGTCTGCTAGTATATGTATATAATTAGCGCTTTGTAACCGCTGAAGCGATTTTCGGCCGAGCTCCTCCTCCATTTTGTAGTTTTGCGTCTTAATGTTTTTCCAACAAATGGAATTAGGTATTTTCCCGATAGCAGCTTTACTTAAACCTTAATATAATATCAATGTTTTCTCGATGACGCTAACAACTTCAAAATATTCGTCGTTTAATTGCGAAAACCGTTAAAATATGAAAATGCTTTGCTACTATATGTACGAATATATGGAGGCCAATAAATGAATTTTAATTTTCAAACATTTTTAAATTATGAAAATTATTATATTTTTACAAAAATTTCTATAGCTAACAACTCTAACTTTTGGTGTCATATAATACGAATGGCATGAGCAACGTAATCCATATGTTGTGTAAAAATCGTGTTTAAAAATTCGAAGCGATGAAACAGTGTGCAGTGAGTACAAAAATTTGAAAAAATTCTGTGAGTGATTGATATTAAAATTTTTTTGTAAAATCAAAACAAACATGTGGTATTGTCGCATTTTCGTTAACCGCCCAATTTTATAAATTTAATGATACTATTTTTTCCTGAAATCTTGAAATTTTGGCATTAAGAAAAATTGAATTCATCATATAGTTAACAATTTAATATATCTCCAATAATAAAGTATTGCTTTAAATAAACAATTAGTACCTACGTATTACGCACTGTAGCTTATTGTTTGCTAATATTAATAAAAAAATCGCCAAATCTGTGACTACGGTGGCGTTAGTAGGTTAGTTTAAGAACAGAACTTGTATAATATGTGTTTTTCTCTATATAAGAAATCTTTTCCCATATTTTATATATATTTCTGAGGGAAGTTGGTTCGGTGAAGTCAACGGCTGTCGTAGCCTTGTATTCTAAAAATCTTCGGCACATTCATCAAGTAAATAAATATTTCACAGCTGATATCTAAAAGACAAAAATTGATTTCGGTAGGGCTTTTTATAATTTGAAATTAGCATGTAAAGTTACATATTTTGACTCATTCGTCAAATAGATATCATCCTATATGGTCCATAGTTTCAAGTCTTTCTCCGGCTTTATTTGGAACAATACTGTTATGGCTGCGGATGATATTACATTTTAGGAGCTAAACATTGTGCATTGTGGAGACTAAAAGTAACCTAACTACCTTTTTATTTTGCTTCCTTCTTTGTCCATTTCATTTATCGGTTGTCAAGATATTTCATGCCACTCTGCGCTTAAAAGTGGAACATAACCAATATAGGTATACAATAGAAATGAGGAACGAAATCGATCAGGTGGTCACAGGCTGTCGGCTACCCCTTCGATTTTTTTTTTGTTGTAGCTGGAAAAATATTACAAAAACCGAATTCCAATTAACTGTTCCATGATGTTAAACCTTCCAAATGCGATGCTAGCCGAACCTTGACATTTCGAAAATTAACATAATTTTTAATTGGAAGGTTTAACATAATGGAACAATTATGTATGTAAATATATATATATGTATGCAGTTGTATTTACCTTGCTACTTCTCCAAATTTTCTTTTAAACATTTTTGATTACCCATTATTTCATTATTAATTCATTTTGTTTCTCAATAGAATGCTTTTTATTTGATTAATAAATTTATTAGTAAAACTTTTTAAAACCGCGCATGGAGCTTTCATCAAACGATCTAAAAACGATTTTCTTTCGTTTCTTGTGTTTAAATATACTGACTAATATATTAATATTCATTAATATTCGTATTTACAATTTATTAATTGTTTTCACAAACAGGAAGTGATTTGTTTAGCCTCCTCGGATCGTTGTCAATGGTGTTTGTTTGTAATTTTTTTTTTTATCAAAAACGTATACGAGCGTATATCTTTTTAGTTATTTATTTTTATTTATCTATTTAAAAGAGAGAATATTATTAATAATTATTCCACTTACAAACTAAAGCACTGGCTGCGTGGGCCTTCGAAAAATTATTAAAGTATATTTTATATAAAGTTATTTAAGATTAGCTAATAATTAATACATTACAAATGTGGTATGTTTAATATATTTAGGTGAAATGTTGTTTATAAGTATGTGGATATAGTACTGATAGATAATATTTTATATCTGATAATGGTTTTCTTTTTTCTTTTCATTAATTGTATGTCTTTTTTACAAAGTGTTACAAAATTTGCAATTAGTTTAATGTTATAGTCGCTTCGGAGTTTAATATGATCAGTTGGCTTGGGTTGTTAAATATTCCACTTCTCATTTCTTGTGAGTTTGGGCAGTTGTCGAGGATATGGATAACATTGAACTCGGTATATCTACAATGCGGACAGATGGGTTAGGTAGGCCTTTCAAAAGATGTGCATGAGTAGCGAGAGTGTGCCCAATTCGGAGACGCATAAATTTTGTTATATTCCTGGAATAGGGACATGAAGGGTAGACTGACTGGTTTGGTCTATATAAGCCGTGCTTGTTAAACAAACAAGCGAATTTTCTATTCAACTATCAGCAAGCGCGCACGGAGCGATACTAACAATACTAACAATACTAATAGTACTTATATTAATGAATACAAAACAAAACGTTAAAGACTTTTTTATTAATAATAAAATAAACACTTGTACAATTTAAACTAAAAATGCGAGTGGTTTTATTTCGAATGGCTTACGAAAGAACCCTTGTGTGAACAAGTTAGTTATCGATGGCGTGCTCAGATATATAGAGCGGTTCGGCACAAGCTTGTTTAGCCTTGGAAGTGAAAGTATAGCATATTCTTGTGTAGATTTAAAACTTTAAGAAATATATGCTTCACTTGATGTAAGTCTTTATTTTTGCTAAATCGTTTGCGGGATCGTCAACAGAAAGGGGGTATCTCATCCTAGGCGTTGTATAACTTTTCATTGGAGCTGGTTTCTACCTGGCGGGTCCAAAACCCAGCGCACAACCTCGCTAGGCTAGTAAATTTAAAGTTTTTACAAATTTATATATCGAGCCGCTTGCTTCAAGACCGAAGCCCACTCGCAGCCGCACCCCTGGTGAACAGACGCTGCAATTAGACTTCAGAGGACCCTTAAACCGAATAAGTCGAAGTGGCTCCACTGAAGCCTCCTTTCTCATTAGCCGTGACCCAAGGCTCCATACGGATTGGTTACCGCATCTTGCACAAGGGTTGCTCATGTTTCCAGGGTGCGCGACGTGGACGCAAGACCAAATATTGAGTATAGCCTCGCAACTGTAACAGCATACCCAGAAGCTTGATTACACCCCATTACACCACCAAGGAGCGCAATTTTGTCGGATTTGTGATGGGAGAGAGACTCTGTCGTCGAGTACTGGCATTTACTCAGGTGGATGAACGTCTCGCCACGATCCGCATCAAAGCGAAATTTTTCGACATATTTGGATATAGTTGATTTGCAGTGTCGCAGTAGAGAAAAAACAGACTGCCTACCTCGCAACGTTGCGATTTACCACAACACGTGGGGAATGGGATAGATATCGAGAGCTGGAGAGAGAAGCAAGACGCATCTTCAGACAAAAAAAGAAAGAGGCCGAGATGCCTGAGTATCGAGAGCTTCAGAAGCTGGCTGACAAAGGTGCGACGACTTACAGAAGGTTTCAAGACCGGAGCAGACTTCTGTAGGATCTAGCCATTAATGCCCAAACCATATTGAATTTATGGAGAAGTGAGCCTGCTGAATATTAGTGAAAATGGAGTATCCGGAGATTGTGAGCCCGAAGCCCCAATCAAAGACGATGGAAAAGACGTTCCATTACCTGACTATGAAGAAGTTCGAATAGCAATCGCCCGCTTAAAAAACAACAAAGCGGCTGGAGCTGACCTATTAAGGTATGGCGGTGAAGAGCTGACAAGGTGCATGGATCAGCTACTTTGCAGAATATGGTCGGACGAAAGCATGCCCAGCGATTGGAATTTTAGTGCGTTCTGCCCAATCAATAAAAAAGGGGATCCCACAGTCTGCGCCAATTATCCTGGGCGAAGCCTCCTTAATATCGCCTATAAGGTCCTGTCGAGCGTATTGTGTGAAAGACTAAAGCCCACCGTCGACAAACTGATTGGACTTTATCAGTGTGGCTTTAGACCTGGTCAACCATTGACCAGATATTCATCATGAGCCAAATCTTCGTCGATTTTAAAGAAGTTTTAAACAGCACGAAGAGGAGCTGCCTTTACGCCGCTATGTCTGAATTTGGTATACCCTCAAAACTTATACGATTATGTAAACAGACCTTAGCAACACTAAAGCTCCGTCAGAATCGGGAACGACCTCTCTGAGTCTTTCGATACCAAACGAGGCTTCAGACAGGGTGATTCCTTATCGTGTGACTTCTTCAATTTATTGCTGGAGAAAATAAAACGAGCAGCAGAGCTGAATAGGGAAGGTACAATCTTCTATAAGAGTGTACAGCTGCTCGAATACGTCGATCATATTGACATTATTGGCGTCAACAACCGCGCCATGAGTTCTGCTTTATCCAGACTGGATAAGGAAGCGAAGGATGTGGGTCTGGTGGTGAACCAGGGCAAGACGAAGTATCTCCTGTCATCACACAGGGCCTGAAGTGCCTTCGTTACTGGGGATAGGAGAGTTATCGGCCGATAAGACTCTCCTTTTTTGACTGGTTTCCCAGGCTTGAGTAGCGGGACTACCCTGCCCATTTTCCACACGTCAGAGTGGTCAAAGATAAATTGAGGACCTATGTGAGGAAGACTGCTCCCGCTGGTTCAAGATGTTTTAGCATCAGCATGCTTATTCCATCAGGGCCGATGAATTTAGAGGCTTTCGCCTTTCCGATGACCTCCTGAACCTCTTCAAGCGTCACGCTGGTGTTCGGCAGTTTGCGCAGACGGCGGGTTACTCGTCGCTTCATTTTGTCTACCGGAGGATACAATGTGAAGAGTCAGCTAAAATAGGTCACACATCTTTTCGGATCCGACGAGGCGTGGTCACCGAATGAAATTTCCACTCGGTCATCACATCCCGTCTGGTTAGACAACGATTTGACTGTAGCCCAGAGCTTGGTTGCCCCAGAGGAGAGATTGCAGGACCTCCTTCCACTTTTTTCGCTTGTGGTTGTTTACAACTTTGCAAATCTCTGCGTTTAAGTCCCTGATTAGGAGATTTCCGGGATCGGAGTTACGAAGGATGTCGCGACTTAATGCTAAAGCCGCCGCTTTCGTCGGTAAATTGGGGCAGATTTCCGCAATTCGGCCTGCCGGGATGAAGCGGGCGGCAGCGGCCATGACAATCCTGCGGAATGAACGTTCACCAACAGTGAGTGGGGAGAGCACTGAAAGCCAGTTAGCTTTTTTAAAGTTAACAAATGTCCGGTGGTCCGCGGAAACAAAGTCGGGAGGTCTGTCAATCGAGATTTGTATGGGTAAGTGGTCTGAGTGGACCAGCAGTCGCAATTGTTATATCTGGCGAGCTTTGGCAATTCCCCACAACTCTGGTAGGGGTGTTAATCTTCTACGATCATTTGACAACCTAGAATGCAAAAGATCGTGATGCGCGTTAAAGTCGTCCAAAACCAAACTGTTTTCGCCTCTGAGTAGCGGCATCGCCTGACCGGATATCTATGCCCTGATATTCTAGGGTAGTATCCCTGCTGTCGATGTCGGCGTCTATAAGATGCAAGGGACAACGTACGCATCACTCCACTTACGGATGGTGCGCAGACCAAAGCACGTCCGAAAATGGCACCAGCCAGAGCAAGAGTTGCATCGGACTGAGGTCGTGCTCCGACGTACTATGGCCTGACACACGGAACAGACTGAGCGAGGGGCTAGGAGTTGCTCAGTAGCCCTCGCACGGGAGGAGGAAGAGGAGCTGGTTGTGGGTAGGGATGCGGATTGGTCTGATGTCAGGCTGCGGGGAGCTGCATGAGACCGGAGAGGTCTGTTGGATACCAAAAGTAGGTAGAGATGCTGAACGCACTACCGTGGAGACTGGGGGCGCACTTGGCCGCTGGCAGCATGGGCCACGTAACTTGTGGACCACTCCCTGTGGTTCTTAAGGCCTGAGCAGACCTTAAGATGTCTCCAACCATTGCACTGGTTGCGCCTAACCGAGGTGGAGGAGTGGTGGAGTATTTTATAGCACACGTAGCAGAAATAATCCGTCCTGATGAGAAGAATATGGAACAGCCCAGCTGCGAGGTGTTGTTCCGTTGGCGCACTTAAATTAATATTACCTGTTGACCTAAACTAGGTTAGGTTGCCGAAAGGGTGGAAGCCCTTAGCCGGATAAAATCAGGGTCAACTCCGGTGCGTAGAACCGGCTGTCTTGAGAGTTATTGGTCAAATCGTCCTTCTCTTCGGTCGGGGCGTGGGAACAAATCAGCGATATGTTAAAAAATTTCGCTTTCAAGAGGATTGAGGCGAAACTTTCACACACGGGGTGAATGCTAGTACTCGGCGGCGGAGTCTCTCTCCCACCACAAATCCGACACCAACTTTGCGCTCCTTTCTATGGCCGCTGTAGTAAATGCCACAAGGACATACTCGCTTCTGTCCTTGTCCCCTCCATCGCGCTTTTTGGACGGCGGCGATGTCAACCATTATTCCTAATATAACATCAACCAGCTGGGCAGCGAGATCTACCCAATTAAGGAACCGGATATTCTAGGTGCATACCATCCCATCGTGATTCTTAAAACATTTGCGTGGGTCGTCATCAGAAGGGGAGTTTCGTTTGCACAAGGTTTGCTCACGTTTCCAGGGTGCGCGATGTGAACGCATGACTAGGAATTGAAATCGTTTGAGTTTAGTTTAAGATTTTATTTCTTATTGTTAGGCTTCCGATGCCGATGGAGCTCCAATTAATAAATACTAATGTTAATAAAAAAAAGACTCGAGATGAAGTACTCTTGCCGAGTATTAATGGTAACTTATTAAGAATGTTAATTTTTACATAGCTGCACTGCCCATCTTTGTGCCAAGAGCTGTATATAATATGTTAGTCATCCGAAATAAATTTTGTAACGGAGTTTTCCACTTGGCTGGGGTAAGCTCAGCCTTGTCAAGGGTTTCCTAAAGTAATAACACGCTGTGTTCGTTACAACAACGGGCAAGTATACCTATCGACACGACAACTCAAAGGCTACTTGATTTCCTTTGCAGTTTCGACGCCTTTTATACTATTCTGCACGCAGGCAGAATGTTGTTTTATAATAACAATTTATTGCTGCGTACAGTTTTCCGCTTATTCTATGTGTACGTATGTATGTACATGCGACTAAATTCATGTTCGAACATGCTTATCATGTTATTATTTTCGAAGCGCCACCCGCTGTTGCATCAAGTATTGTTGTTCGCGTCGTTTTGAATTTGTTGTATTCTCTGTACTTGAAGCTGATCTGAGGCGAGTAGCCTTGGTATTGGATTATCATAAGCCTGAGAAGTCAGTGATATTGGTTGAGGGCAACACAGCGATGGTGGAAAACTTGTCTTGCACCCAAACATACATACCTACACTCTCCTAGGTCTTACTTGTTGCTGTCAACATCCTTTTGGTAGTTAGAGTCCTGCTGGCAGCCATCAACATAATCACAAAGATACATACCACAGCTACTCGTCTACAAAAATCCTTGGACTGCACTGCAAATATTTTAGGGATGCTATCGAGCAGCCAACACCGCAAAGGTTCTGTATGAAAGCACAACGGTACAACGGAGATGCAGGATCAAACGAATCGATGGCAATGGAAAGTCACAATCACAAACATTTGCCAAAAGGATATGAAATCAAGGCAAATGAACAAAATAAAGTGAATCGAAGTAAAGTTCGGAGCAGTGGCAGCAGCAGAAAAGGAAAGAAAGGCGAGTACTTGTGGAAATTACAAAAGGGTAGCGATGCGAAAGCAGCTAAATTGCCAACTCAGACACATTGGATAGCGGGAAAGCGCACTTCAGACACCAGCCTTAAGGCTCAATATCATAACGGGAATAACAAAAGCAACGACAACTACAAGAACAACATCAGCAGTAGAGAGAAAGCTTAAAGTAGCAACAAACAGCACTGCAATAACAAATAAGCAAGCAACGCCATGCTTAAAATTTCGTGGTGACAGATACTCGGAATACAATGAACAAGAAACGGCAAACGTTACAGATGAGTGGAGTAATTACGCGAGGAAAATGATGCGTCGTCACGCCACACCACGCCACGCCGCGTCATACCATCGAATGGAACGCCTCATGACGCACATACATAGAGATGTACCCCCTCTGATTAAAGCCATGAACTTCCATTGAATTGTGTCTTCTACACTTGGGTAGCGGCTTTTAGTTAAGACAGTGAGTCTAATCTGACAAACTGCCTCATACTGGAATCAGGCCAACACGTGGTCTGAGTGAATATGTTCTATAAACAAACTTTTTTGTGTGCTTGTTCCGAGTGTTTGCATTCTTCATTCGGACTATTGAAAACTACATCTGAATCAATTTTTTTTAAATAAATATAATATAATCAGGTTAGCTTAGAATAGGTTATACGTCCACTGTACATGTACACGTTTGTGCTACGTAAACAAAAATTGGCAAAGCAAATTCGTCGCTCCGAAAGAAAGAGTATTCAACAAAGTTCAGTGTTGGGATTCACGATTGCATTTTAACGATTTTCGGATCATTAAAGTATCTTAGCGCTAATTTATAAGATCTTAATTTCAAGTTGTTAGCGACATCGAAAAAATATTGATATTTTATTTAGGATAAAATAAAATAAAGTAGATTGGAAATTGCCTAAGCAAAAAAAATAAAAATAAAAAGAAAATAATGAAAAAAAGATTTTGATCAGAAAATGATTATTTTATTTATTTATTTGTATGAAAAATAATTATGAATAATTACATTACATTAAAGTCAACTAGCAGCTGGGGCTATCGGCTTAGAAAATGATTAGATATCGTACCTTTGATCATTAGATAGAAGTTTCTTAGAGGAGTGGAAGACTCCGCTTGAATTTGCCTAAGTTCATATACCTTACTTTTGCTTTCTACGTCTTTATGATCAGTTCCCTTCGAAGTTCTGGTAGTATGGGTTCCGGACATATTTTTTTTTAATATATAAATCGAAGCGAAATGGGACGTGGTTTTGCCTTTGACTATGCGGTACAGTTGCTATACTCAATTGCTACTCTTTGGTCCTGGTCGCACACCGTGGAAAGTTGAGCATCTCTTGTGCAAGATGCGGTTACCAATCCGTTTGGAGCCTTGTAGACAAAAAAACAGAAACTTGCAGAAACTGTAGATCCCATAAAGTGTGTGGGAATTTTATTTTTTTATTGTTGTTTAAGTAATTTTTATTCAACAAAACTACTAATCCAATTACCATAAGAAAGCTAAATCCACTTAATTCAAAATTATCACTGTATTTAATATTTTGTAATTTTGTGGATGCATGTCAATGTTAATCACAAAAGATAAACAAACAAACAAATTTTGCTTTCAAAATAATTTTAAATGCAAATTAAAATAAAATCCCCTGTTGATACAGTTAAATATATAAATACCTATGCACATGTTTATACATACATACACGTACATACGAGTACATTCAACACTACCATAAATATCCACGATTGAGGTAAGCAAATACTCACTCGCTCTTACATACATATGCATACATACAAACAAACATACGAGGATGTGTATGTTTTTGAAAGTCGAATGCGTCTGTAATCATTAATTAATTCACTGTGCATTTAGTAAAATCAACCACTACAAACAACAACAACATGATGACACATATGAATCCTTTGCCAGGTTAACATAATAAACTAATATACAAATAAATTTGAAACCAAAAAAATTGTGTGTGCATGTATGTTTGTTTTCGGTTTACAATGGTCTGGGCTTTCAAGCGTACGCACAGGATTACATACATACATACGCATGTAGATATGCATAAAACTGACTGAAATTAATATAATATAACCAATTCCCTTTATGGATCCACAGGAAGTTATAAAAGAATGTTATTCGAATCATATTTAATTTACAACGGTATGACAATTGCACATGAATTCTATTTACTTTCAGTTGTATGCATTTGACATCAGGAGAAGATTTTTAAATTAATTTTCGTTATTTTGAAATTCTTTTTGCATCAAAATATTTTTCACCGTTCAAGTCGACTCTTCAATGCTTATATACTCACTCACTATTTTGAGGGATTTCATAATTACAACGAGCAGAGCAGGTGGTTTCTAGCACTTTTTATCCTGGCAACAAAATTCGCAATTTTAGTTTGTTCAATCGTTTAAATTACAAGTCTCTATGTTCATAGGGTCCGTGGTTCCTTGAAATATGTACATAGAACAGTATTTTCTTCGTGATGACGGAAACATCAACTTATAGAATATAAGATAGTCTTTTTATTCATTAACTTTCTAAGAGAATGACAGAACTGCGTGTTAGGGCCCATGTTTAACTCGTGTTTAAATTCTAAATATCAAATTTGATCGAATTCTGTCCACTGGTATCTCAAATATACTCTTTGATTCAAAAGAGGTGTGTACAGCATATAGCAAAAATATTTTAGAGCATTATATTAAATATTTTCGCTCGGAATATTGATCTGAAACTCCGTTTCATAGACTATTTTCTTTTATTGAAAGTTCCATCAATAATAATGTCTCCGACGCTTCGGATTCTTTAACAATATTCTACCAAGTGCAGTAGAATCTTGGAGAGATTAGGTGTGAACACATTTAATAATATCAACTTGTAAACTATACCCAACATCCGTTGTCCTATCGTGGAAGTGTTAGAGCGAGTTCTTCGAATTCCAAATTCCAATTCATTTACTTGAAATGTGAAGAAATCTATTACTTTCGAAACACTTATGCCCAGATTATGCAGCGCTGAAGAGGTGCTGCAGTAGAATAATGAAAAGTGTGGGCTTTATATTGAGTAAGAAGATTCAAAAATAAAAGGACACTCTGTCACAATAGAAATTTAATATATGTTCCGCTGTGGATGTTTAACACTCATTTATATTATTACAATATTATAACATATTCATATGTATGCCTGAACACTCCACCAGCAATTGAAGAAGACATAAGCATAAAGGAAAGCGATATAGGAAACCAACAACAACATCAACAAGTTAAATAATTGTAATAAAACAATAAAAAGTCTTGATTCACCCAGTGCAAACACGCAGTTACATACAGACACATATGTGTAAATACAATGACAACATTAGGACAAAAACCGACCATCCATCACTGTCAACCCACAGGGGAAAAGGTGTCGGCTCCTTCTGTTGGCCAATTCGTGTAGAAACATACAAACAAACGATATATAAATAACTGTTTCCACGTATGCTGGTACAATTCTAGGAGAGAGAGAGAGAGAATTGAAAATGTTCGAGACGTACATACATATATTGTTCATTCGTAGGCAAATTGAAGAGTAAGAACGGAAAAAGGCCCGCATATACAGATACATTTAAATATATATGTATGTCTGTACCTGGGGAGAGCAACAGCCCTGATATGTGGTGTATGTGTACATATTTACACTTTTACTTACATGAGGTTCTTACTTACAACATCTATATACGAGTATGTATGTCTAAAACCCTTTGTAAGTCTGCACAATACCAGCAAATGGCAAACAATACATTAAGGGGTTAGGGGTAGTCAGGATTTTCAAAAAAAAAATTTTTTTTTTTTGCATTTTCGTTAAGTATAATATATCTTAAAAATAATCTCTGAAAATTTCAAGTTAATCCGATAATTCGTTTTTAAGTTATTCGACAAATAACAAAGAGAGCTCGGGCCTTTCAAAGCGCTGTGTGAAACTTTAAACGCGTTTTTCTCAAAACTATGTTTTTTGAACTGGTGACAACTGTAACTCGAAAACCGCTCAGTTGATTTTAATGAAATTTATACAGCTTGTAGAATACATAATAAACTCGGGCCTGATCGAAGGATTTTTATTTTGAGAAAAATTTCGATTTTTTAAGACCAATTAACTGTTGATTTTTTCCCAAAAATCTAGAAAAAAATTTCCTGAGGCCGCCATTTTGTTAATTTTTGAAAAAAAATAAAATCCTTCGATCAGGCCCAGGATTATTTATTTATAAAACTATTTTTTTTTATCCGATTGATTTCAGATGAATCTCCGAGGACTTATGATTGTCACCGCAAGGACCTTTTTTTGGAACTGGGTTAACACAGACAGCTGTAACTTCGGAAATAAATTTTTTTTTTCGAAATTTTCGTGACTTCAAGTCAAAACATTATTTAATAATACCATATCACTACTTTTGTAAAATAAAATTATTTAATAGCAAAAAAAAAATACTGAAAATTCTCATTTTTTCGTGCCTCTGACTACCCCTAACCCCTTAATTCAACAATTCCTTCACCGTAGAAAAGAGAGCACAAAGTAGCAATAGGCACATTTCGCTTTGACAGCATTGCCGAGTGCGACAATCGGCATGTCAGAAAATCCCTCCGGAAGCAAAGAACATTTCCCCACTGTTTCTTGTTCGCTTTATTGCTGTGGCTACATGTAAATGGTACGGCTGTGCGAAGTCAAACTTCTTTGTGCGCCTTTCATCGTCGTGCTCTACTCCGGTTAAGCAGAAGGCAAACGTCTATTTTATGAAGAGTTCGAGTGTAGATGGCTGGTGTTTTGCTATGTTGTTTTTTCTAGTTTTATTCTGGCCGTATCAGAAAACCTAGCAAACCAAGCAGTTAGCTAAATGTGCGTCCTGGCCACGACAAACAACAATTTTACAAATGAAAATGTCCACCACGTGCGCAGACAAATGAAAAATTGCGGTTCAGTATTCATTGTTATAGCCTGACAAACACCATTTAGAAGTCATTATGTTATTTAGACAATGGCGCTTTAAATGTGGTGTGGTTTTTCAAGACGCAATCGGGTTACACATATTCATAAGGAGATTACATTGTCAGTCAGTGCGAAGAAAGGGGGAAAAATCAATTAGAAATCAAGCAGCAATTTGAAGTAACTTTGTACTATGCAAAAAACGTTTGAAGAAGGATTTAAGGGTTAGTAAAACATAAAGTATTAAAACTCCAAAGACTCTCCTCTAATTACATATATGTAGGTATACGAGTACATATCGTAATAAAAATTAAATACATCGAGATGTAGTATCATATCTCAGAATTAATTTGCTCCGAAAGCGAAGATACTGAACAACACTTCGAACAAAACAGTAGTTGTATGGATCCATATAAAAACCAAGAAATAGGGATTCCCCAAATCCGTTTGAAAGATATTAGCTAAAGGAATTCACTTAATGTCTTTAAGCAAAGTATTATTTATGGCCAGTTTGATCTTAAGGGTTTAAAAGGTTTTTACGCCAATTAGGTTTAAGAATTCAGAGGTTCTAAGCTATTTACACAAGCAGAGTTTGTCTATCTTTTCAATATTCGTTAAGACAAGATTAGTTCATGGTCAAATCGCAAAATACTTTTTTCCTACTATGTTCTCATATGCAGCACAGGCGTTATAAAGGTGTTGATTTAGCCGACTAGAGAGCTTAATATCATCGTGTAGTTATTAATGAGGATTTCAACATCTATTTCTTTATATTCTCGTAGTTGTTCAGTAATTCCCAATGTGGTATTCAATGTAGTGCACTTCTGCTTGTGGAATATTTCCCAAATTTGGGAGACAAAGTAAAAGACGAAAAAGTTCAGTTTCTCGGAAAAGGATAATCCATCCTCTAACGTCTATAACAAAGCCAGAGTCGAAGAGGTGAATGATATTGTAAAGGACAAGAGATAAAATTATTGAAGTGTTAACTAGCATTGGACAGCCACCTATAACCTAACCTAATTTACTCTGTCTGAGGTAGTAACATCATTTGTTTTTATCTAACCACACTTGGGAATGTCTGTTTTTTATGTAAATATCCAACTGCTCTGATATATTCGCTCAACCAACCGCCCCATCCATCGAGTTACTTGTCTAAACCATAAATGGAAAATCCAATATACTATTGAGTTACCGTAAACCAGCGACAGTCCGAACAGTCATACCCGAGAATTCATTAAAAACAAAATTAAAAATAGCACCGGCACCAAAAAAAGGAAGATTTCAGTAAAAATGCCTTATGTAGTTTTGATTTAAGTTTGATCAAACTCATGAATCTATGTTATTTATAAAATCACATTGAATATTCAGCTATTCAACAATTGCAACAGATCTTTATCTCATAAGACCAAACAGATTTGTTGACCTGATCTGTATTCAAATGGATCATTGAATAGTCCACTACACTAGCAAGATCATTGATGAATAAAAGAAACTTTAGTGTTAAAAATTATTTTTGAACACGTTAAAAGTTTGAGTTGTGAATTCCAGTAAGTTTATCAGTAGGTCCAGATGATTTTTCAATAAGTCAATACAGGTAGAACACTGCCGCCCGCTTATCGATTTAGTTGCATGTTCTTAGATCCAGAGACATCTTGATGAATTTTCTTATGCCTAATCTAGTACTACAGACGATTATTACTATTCCGAACCAGCAAAGTCCATTAACTTCAACCGTTTGGGGTGATTTGCTTTTCAGGCTGAATTTTTGGACTGTTGTGCTGAAGATATCCTGTTTATCCTGTTTGGCCTGCCAGGGAATACTTGGTCTAAGACCAGGTGAATAACAGTCAAAAACTTTCTTCCCTTTCGTGAAATTCATCATCAAGCTTTAGATTTTACTGCGCGCGTAGAAGGTTCCCGCTATTCAATTCTTCTTGCTCGTTTCGTGTCCATTGTCTTCCAATATATATACTTTGTTTATATAAACTCTCTCCAAATACTTCTCTCTCTATTTTTTTTGTTAGCCTCCCAATTCTCAGAATTGATTAGGAGTACAGCATATGCCTGATAAGACGAAAATTCCCTTTACAATTCCGATAAAAATATATTTTCACACAAAAATAGCAACAAAGTTTTTGCAATGACATTGTCAAGTTTCGCCCCCTTTTGACACGCTGTCAATTAAATAAAATATTAACAACCCACACATTCACGCAAACGGTCACACATATGTACATCCGGTTGCTTGAATGATGCCTAACTGGCAACACAACAACAATCATATTTAATGTTAAGCCCATTTAGTCTAGCGTAACGCGACAACATGCCAACCCTAATTGTGCATATACCCACACGTTTAATCCCACTCATGAAGGAAATTACGGAAACAAAAAAGTTGAGAAAGTTAAGTGAGTAGGTAAGTAAGTAACGAGAGTATTCACAGTTGGTGAGTGAGAACGCGCAACAGAACAAATAAAAAGCCACTTACATATTTATATACGCCAATAAGTATATATCTATATATGTGTATACATATGTATGTTAATATGTACGTATGTATGTAGGTAAGAGAGTGTTTGCTTGGTTTGAGGCTTGTTAGCGAGAGGCCAGCCAGGCAATCATAATATTTCAATAAGAAATCAATACACCGAAAAGTTGTTATTGTTGCCCTTTTAGAGGGTTGCACGTGCACTTGAGCCATCAAAAGCAATCAGCGGTGCTCGAGAATACTTTCATTCGAACTCTCCATCAACCATTACAGCCATCCCTCACCACTCATAAACGAAAACCAAAAATCAAACGGCGACCAAAACCGATGGCGACCGAACTCCCTGCGGACGCGTAAAGATGAATTAATATGCCCGGCTTGGCAGCGCTTAGTGCGGTTTACTATTATTTGACAATCCGAGTGGAGTGCTTTCACTTCGGCAATACCGTGATTGTCGCATTCGCTGTACAGTCAGGCAACTCGATTTGGATGTTAATAACATTTTGTACGTTTGTACGTTTATATGAATATGAACATATGTCTGTATGTGCGTATGTATGCATGTTTGCATATTGCCACAATAGCCATGACCGTGACGATTTGGGTTACGCGCCGCCACTCACATTTCACGTCTCGTAAATCGTATGTCCTGTCGGTTGAAGTGCCGACTGCTTCAGCGGTAGGCATGCAGACTGCTTTGGTGAATACATAGTAACATATAGACACATAGGTATACTCGTATGTGATGTGGTGTTTGTAAAATGTGCCACAAATCCCAGTTTACCTACTTGAAGTGCTTCGGGGCATTGCCACTTTACTCCGCCAGCCAACGTCGATTATAGCTGTTTGGCTGTCGTTGCCCAAGTCAAAAGCTAACACAAATTACTACACCATACATATATGAGTATATGTACATCCCCTGCAAAAAATTTTGGACTATATGGGACATTGGAGTAATCCAATAGGTACACCTCTGTAGTGTAATATTAGATCAACTAACGACTCGCTACCAGCTTATTGTAAGCAGATGATTGCTCGCGTTTTAATGATAGCAATTACTAAACTACGTCGCAAGAGCTCTGCTGGTACATAGAGGACGTGTATATGTTTGAGCTAACTGTGGATTACCCGGGTGTTATGCAGAGATGAAGTATATGGTCCAGCTCTAGGACATCGCAATGTAAATTGGACCATATTTAATAATTTAAGACGAGTTTTTTGGCTACTAGAATTTCTACACTTTTTTTTTGTGTTTGTCGATTTTTTATAAATTCTCACATCAACATAAAATGTTCGATAGCAAGTTGCTTTAGGAGCTTTACAGTAATAGCTATCTATGTAAAAGTTCCAATAAGATATGGAATCCCTTGAGAGCCCATTATGAAAAAAGATTATCCTTCTCAAAGAAAAGTTGAAACCATGACACTTATGGTTATTACTTTTCCATAGAGCGGGCGTTGGCTTCTAATTCAAACTCAATGGAATCGGACGGAAGAGAATAAGGTACATATGACTTGAGAACCATTGAACTATTTTGTTATCAATACTGGTTGCAAATTGTTTACATCTTTGATGTTTATGGTTGTCATAGTGCACAGTGAGTGTAACGCTGCTTCTAAATATTTATAATTGGGGATTTTCAGCTGCGCACTTTCTCGCATTTGTGGTATGCGTCTTGCTGGTTTTCCAACGAAAGGATAGACCTATAGTTTATACTAAGCCGCCTTCGAACGGCCGAGAATTTTTATAAAGAGCTTTCATTTCGTTTCAGAAATATACTCGTAGGGTTTGACATTTTCAGAAGAGGGACGACGGCATATAGAAAACTTTTCTATTATTATGAAAGTCGGTCGAGCCAGGACGCGAACTCTGACCTTCAGAACGACAGTACGTAAGGTTATTATGGCGAAAATAGCCGAGTTAAAGAGAGAAACCAGATCGCTCTCTCTTCATTCGCTGAACTATGTTAATATCGTCGTATAACTCGTACAGCTCATCGTTCCATCGTCTGCGGCAATCGCCCTTGCCAAAGCCCAAAGGGCCATAAATCGTTCGCAAAAATGTTCTCTCGAAAACTGTCAAATCCGACCCATTAGATGTTGACATCGTTCACGATTCTTCGCCATATGACGCCGACCGGTATGATGAGCGACTTGTAAAGTTTGGTTTTTGTTCGTCGGGAGAGGACTTTACTTTTCGATTGCCTACTCAGTCTATTTAGTTCTGCAGCTCTTATTATTTTTTCCATCATCAAAATGAAAAAAATCACTCAATAAAGAGTCCCCATGCTTGGTACTGAACGGCTATGAGGGGTCCTTCCCAATGGGGTTTAGTCTTTCACACAATACGATCGAAAGAATCTTATATGCGATATTGAAGATTGGGCAGAGCACACTCTTAGGTTCTAATCCATATTATATATATTGTATATGTAGAAAGATAAGTTTATTCCAAGTAATGTTTACAATAGAAATGAAATTAGTTGTATGTAATTTGAATTATGTATTATTAAAATAAAAATGATGAATGTACTGAATGTATGAATAAGCTTCGTTCAACTTCCGATTTATTCGCGCGCTTCCTTCGTCTGTTCCCTACTGTTGTTCAACTTCGACTCTCTCGTTTTTATCTTGACAATTCTTTACGCTGCTTTATAGTCGTGTAGCGGGTGCTGCCACCCTTTCACAGATCTAGGTATCTATCCACCCCGCTCGTTTTGTGATCGATCGCAAGGTTACGAGGTAGGCAGTCTGCTTTCTCTCCTCTGCAGTTCGATATTCGTCATCGTACCAGTTCATTTTCTGACACTGCCGAAAACCAATTGTTTCCGTAGCGGCGGTACGTATGGACTTTGAGATGCCGTTCCACAGTTCCCTTATATCAAGTTTTTGATGAGTGCTCTCGGCTGTTTATTGTGATTGCAGCTTTTCGACATCGAACCTTCCTTCAGTTTGTTGACGCGCGTTGTTTGATACGCAGAGACACGTGAGTATTCTCGCTGCGAAAAGATATTAATTTGAGTCAATGTTAGCACTTCGTAATGTACGCACATCTAAAACACTGGATACATGTCTTCCGTTTTTGAGTTTTATTGATTATTTTTTCCTGAACTGGATCGGTTATGTTGTGATAAACAGACGACATATCTCCAGTGTTCTAAATGTGGGTTCTTGAACCGCTAAATTGTAGAATCAAATATACACACTACCAGACAAATTCCCTTCGCTTCTTTATTCAGTTTGGAGATAGCAGAATTAACGGCATAGTACGCTTTTTAATAAGATTGTACCTTATCCAGTTAGCACTGCTGCTCGTATTGTTTTCTCCAGGATTTAGTTAAGTAAGTCAAATGATAAAGAGTAATTTTTTGAAATTTGCGATTCTGACAAAGCTTTGGCTGTTGCTGACACTGACCACAGGCGCATAAATTTTACGGACATATGAAATTCAGGCGCATAGTCTCCGCTTTCTCGTCTTGTCAAAGGATGACGAAGAGGTGGTACCTGTCTATACTTTTCTTACCGGCTCGATCAGTTCGTTGACGGCAGACTTTAATCTTTCACCAATTGCGCTCGATGAGACTTAATATCAGATATTGAAGGGGGTTCTCTCACGATAATTTGAAGTTTCCTTTTTATGGATAGAAAGGAACGTATAGGAAATTCATCCGAGCAAATTTTGTAAAGAAGCTGCTCTTTGTCACTTCATCGCGGTCGTATTTGAATTTTTCAGCCGGTAGACCAGCGGGCTCCACTGCAGGCTGGATAAATGTTCCCTCGAACAATCTGTTTATTTAGAAACGTACACTAATAATTATATTTTGTACGTATTTATCTAACTTTAGGGCAAATGTCACTTAAGTCAAGCCATCAGTTAAAAGACCTGCAGACAGTAATCTCAAAAGTATGTTGGTAAGTTAAATAAAGTTTACTCCTGTTGTATGTAAACGTAATTTACAGTTCTTGCAGCTATTAAAATGTTCAAAATATTTCAAGCACATATACAATTATATTAACAATAAAATATGCAAGTGTGTAAGTTCGAGAAAGTTTGCCAAATGGATTGTGTAACGCCATTTATTACTGGAGCCGTGTGTAGGAGACATGAACGAAAAGCTTTCAGTGACCTCATCAGTTGCGTCATAACAATCAAAATCACACACGCACGCACACACACGCCGTACAGATTCCAACATAGTTGTAAGCAACCATAGAGCAGTTAATAAAGTTGTTGGCGAAAACTGAAACTGCATTGAAAGTTAATTGTGTTCTTACCAGGAGCAGGAGCAGATGTAGGAGTTGCATGGTTGCACTCACTGCAACTGCAAGAGAGCACACGACTACACTCTTGCATTTGTGCTCAGTTATTTCAAGGAGTTAACCTCGCCCACCACAATGCCATAAATGTCAAAGCCCACAAATATATACGTACACACATAAAGCCTCGCACGACTGCCGACTGCCGACGGCAGTGACGCGCAGTCGCTCGGTTGGTCTGACTCTTGGTCAGCCTGCTAGCACCTGTTTGTGGTGAATTGAGTGGGCGGTTGGGAAGGTGTTTGTCAGTGGGCGATGAATGGGCGTCACGGTACACATGTTGCGGCCATACTGCACTTACTTCCATATATTGTATGTTAAATGTGTGTGTGTGTGGTTGCATGCGCATACATGTAGTGCTTGGTAAATTCCAAGAAAACAAAGACACTTCATGGGAAGCAGACGAGCAGGCCGACAACAGGTAGGCACACAGCGATGCTACGGATGCAATGATGAGCTAAAAGGAGGCGAAAAAGTTGTACGAAATTACGACTGCAACACTTAAAATGACAGCTCCGCGTACTCAGTTTATGGGTGTAAGGGAAGCGTCGGCAAAAAGGGGAAGAGAAAAAATGCGAGAATTGAGAGTATGAGCACTCAACATGACAAGTAGCAAAAGTACCATGATTGGGGCAAAGACAGCATCGCACGGTGGATGAATATTTACAAAGGCTCGGCAAAGGCATACACAGTAAGCAACCTTATTTGAAGGACAGAATTTGATCAAAAATTCAATATCCAACGCTCTACTTATAACTCTAATTACCTTGAGATAACCGTATTAGTAGGGCAATGAAGCATATTGCAGCAAATTCGATCCCTTATCATCTAGTCTAATCATAACAGTAACCAATTCTTTCTGTCCCTCTTAATTCAATTTTTCTATAACCCGACTCTAGCTAATCATAAGAAACACTACCCAATTCTGGAAAATGTTGCCACTAGCACCAGTGCCTACCCACTTTTTAGCACGTACTGTTTAACACTCAGTTATTACGTCCATCGGCAACGCTCGGCTTTCCTACATAGGACATTTTTTTGTAAATTTTGCGCCACTGTTCCTCGCAGTGATTTGCGGTGGGAGTAATGTTGTGATCCGTTTCCGAATCGTGGGCACCACTAAAGGATTTCAATGCAAGGATACGATACAAAAGCTTTGCGCCCACAATACTAATGGCGACCAGATTGTCGGCCAGCCATGTTGGTGTTGCATGCAGTTGGAGTGCGGTCGGTAGTCTATCTGTCACTGTGCACTCGTGTGCAACCAAGCAAGGCACACGCGAAGTTAACTTCTTGCACCTCGCTGCACGTTGCATGCAGTTTTAATTTTCGCTTATGTTTTTCGTTTTTTTGTTCTTTGTTGCTCCTCACTTGCATCCACGACGTGGTTGCTCGCCCGGTTGCTCGTGTCTGGTTGCGTGCGTGCAAGTGCCGTAGCATTGTTCGGTGTAAATGGAAAAAGTTTTATTGCACCGTTACCGGCAGAATTGCTAACTGTTGTAAAGGACGTTGGCGTAAATTTTATCTTGCCTCCCAGCTCATCGTCTGCCCTGCTTGTTGGCGGTTGAGGTGGACATTGTATTGAAATGTGAAGTTTGTTTTGTTTTTATTTTACGCTTGCTTTTGGATTAAAAATATATATAAAAACACTTTAATACGAGCATATTTAACGGTGTACGCGTGTGTGCGTATAAGCCAAAGTGTAATGGGAAAGCATTAAGCTCAGCAGAAGCTAAAAATAATTTTTTCTCACAATCCTCCCTCGCTCAGATAACGACAGCTCAATAACAGCTGTTGCATAGAACCACATTCAGAGTTTTACATACGTGTATATTAACAGCAAAGGAAACAGTTGACAGCAGCCAACGACGTCATTTGCTTCGCACGATTGTTTGTTTTTGAGTTTGTAACTGAAGCCGATGACGTTCGTGCCAATTTTAGCGCAGCTGTTTAAAATGTTATTTCATGTTGGGCTCTGCATTTGTTGGACTTCATTTATGTTACATACAATTTGTGTATGATAAAAATTTATATTAATCCGCACATTTCATACACAACACGTTCTGTGATAATTTTAACATCTATCTAAAACTTTTTTATGATAAAATTCCGTGTCTTTCATTGAAAAAGACTCAGAAGCGTCACGGATATGGAACAAATCTTTTAGATTGTAATGTTCTCCTGCCGCAACGTAGTTGAAGTTAAAGTCGTCAATCTCATACGCCTAGGGTGACCTCGTGCCGCATGAAAACAAGTCATTTATAGGGACTTGATCTGTATAAGTAGACATTTATCTATTTTCGCGTTCAACTCGGCGACTCTCTTTATAGCAAATACTACGGATTGAAATATAATATAATAATTATGTGCACAACATATGAGGCGAATACTTTTAATATGGGATTTTAAGGAAAATAAAAAAAACAACTTTTTATTTTCCAATCCCTTTATTTATTATACTGTTCTATACAGAATAAAATTAAAGACTAACTATAAATTACAAAATCAGTATTACTTATGCTATTAAAATGCCTACTTTGTATATTTGGTCGTGTGAAGTTATGAATTGAAATATTCGCTTGTGCCGGAAATGCAAACGTAGTGAAAGTCTGGTAAATATATGTTATGAAATAATTCCAAAGAATTATGTATTAAAATCGAAAGAATAATTATTTGGAAAGGATTAAAACATTGGCATGTGCCGGAAATGCAAACGTAGTAAAAGTCTGGTAAAAATATAATATAACATGATTCCTGTATTAAAATATAAAGGTAAACATTTTGACAAGTACTGAAAATGTAGACTCAGCAAGTCTGCATTAATATGGATTTTATAAGTTTATATTATATTAAGGTGTTTTGCTATAACACATTTTAGTTTGACATTGCTAAAGGTTTTATTGTTTGCGTTAATTTCACAATTTTCAAATTTTACTAAAAAATTTCCGCTTATTTTGATATCAATTTTGTTACAATTATGTTCTACTTTGAAATAGAAATTTTTAAATATTAGTATACCAGGAAGGATTGCAATTACACTTGAACCGTGTAAAATTTGCATATCGCAGTATGCTTCTTCATAGTTTAATATGCTTGAAATACATTTGTTAGATATTTGAATTAAATTTTTCTTAAGGTTATCTTTAATATCTACATCAAAAATGTTATTTTTTGAATCTATTAACATTTCATAGTTATTCAATATTATTGTTTTGTTGTTTATATTAGGAATTGGCTCAAATATAATTTTCGATAAAATTTCTTTTGAAAATTGAGGGATCTGAAGGATTATAATAATATTGTTGTCATGTAAGGCAACAGCTATTTTAATACTCGTGTAACTGTCAAAGTCATCTATCAAGTCAAGCTCCGTGTTCGTTAAAATGTCCGTGGGAATTATTCCCAATTTGCTAGAGAATATTATTTGTCCAATATCGTCCACATGATCTCGTAAGAGTGAAATGTCATTGTTTATTTGGTAAATGTGTTCCATAAACTTTATTTCGTCTTCTATTGTTGCTATTTTATTTTGTATATAATGCTTAAATTCGTTTAAGTAATTTCCTATTATGATTTGTTTTTGGTTTATATGTTCAGTAATGTTTCGTATTTGTGTGGATATAAAATGGTTGACAAAGGTGAGATTGTTAATTTGGTTTGTCAAGGATTCTTCGTTTTGATATAGTGATTTCAGTGAGCTGCTTATTTCAAGTTCGTCACCATTGTCCATAGTTCCTGCGATAAACTTTAGCCCTTTTCCCAATACGTTTATCAGTCCTCTTCTTTGTCTAAAGTGTGGATTTAAGCCATCTACTTTTCCTTTTAGTAATGCAAAATTTTTATTTATGGTGTCTAATAATGTCTTAGTTTCGACCGTGCTAGCGTCAAGTGTTTGTAAGTTTTCATAGATTAAATTTAGTGTGTCCGTGTATGCAGTTACGTTAACAATGTGAAATATTTTGTTGTATCGATCAATTACTTTTTGTTGTCCTGTTTTGATCGGTATATATCCATTATTGTTTGTTAAATCCTGAATGTCGATAGATTGTGCAGAGATGGTCGTTAAAAATGTGATCGTCAAAATCCAAAGTGTCATCTAAAAGATTGTGTGTTATGTAGTAGTATCTGGGGTTTCAATGTTTAGCTTTTATTCTAGGGTTATTTTTATCCTGATATTTCTTATTTGGTTTTATATGTGCTTTATAATATTTTAATCCATTCTTAGTGTCCTGTAAATGTTCGTCATCAATTATACTAGAATCTATTTTTCTGTATTTTCTATGGTTCTTGCCACCTCTAATTTCTTTTATAAAGTTGGTACCTTCTTGAATATCAACATCTTTTCTATCTTTGTTTAATTTATTTATGTAGTTTTCTTTTTTCTTCAAAATTAAGTCATGGATTTCTTCATATTTGTCTTCGTGGATTTTTCCATTTATAAAGTCGATTGGTTTAGTTTTTGTGGTACTGTGTATAGTGTTATTATAAAAACCTATTATCCTTAAAATTTTTTCTTCTACTGTCTCTTGGCGGCTTCCTTCATTGTGTCTCAAAAGTATAATGTGTTCATTGATGGTATTATGCAATCTTTCAATATCTGCGTTTGAAGTGTGGTTACTGTTAGATGTATAGTGTATTGTAATATTTTCGTCCTTTAAGAATTGTTGCATTGGTAGGGCTTTAAAGCCGAGTTCATTATCAACAATAATTTTTCTGATTTTACCGTAAGTGTTTAGGTAAAGTAATAGTTTAGTTTTGAACTCTACCCAATTTCTTCCATTAATTCTATAAGCTACAGCAAATTTTGTAAACTTGTCAATCATTGTCATAAAAATTTGTTTTTCTAATGTATAAAAAACATCAATGTGAACGATTTCGCGAGGTTTTGAAGGTGTTTCAGTGATTTTGTAGGGTATTTTAGGAGGATTTCTATCATATTTTTCTATGTTACAGATTTCGCAGTTGTTTATTAATTGTGTTATCCTAAGTTTTAGATTAGGATTGTAGATTTTTGTCTTTATTTCCTCAAAAACAGCTTGTATACCTCTATGGTTTTTGTCTAAGTGCTCCTTCTCGATGATTTCACTTAACTTATTTTCGTCTTCTATATCTTCTAATATAGTAAAACATCTTATTATTTTGAACTTTTCATTATTAGAAAATATTTCTTCGTAAGTAGTCTTAAAAACATCGTAAAATGCGTCATCTATGAAGACTGCATTCAGTTGTGTAGGATTAAAATGGTTTTTAAGTAGTATAATGGTGGTATCCCTATCTAAGTGCTTGATTTGTATGATTTTTCTCGTATTTTTAAAAACGGATTTATTTTGTGATCTCATGGATCCTGATGTAATTTTTTTGATAATTATTTGATTTTTGAAAAGATTTAGTGGAGAGGAAGTATCCTTGATTGTTGAAATGTCTGATTCTAATGCATTTACGTTCATTGGTTCATGTTCAATACGAGATAGCGCATCTGCGTTGCTATTTTTAGTTCCCTTTTTGTATTTTATCTCGTAGTCGAATTCAGATAATTTCAATCGCCATCTGACGAGTTTTGAGTTGGGTTCTTTGATGGAAAAAAGCCATGTCAAGGGTTTATGATCAGTTTCGATCAGAAATTTGCGTCCAAAAAGATATGGCCTAAATTATTTAGTTGCCCAAATAATTGCTAAGAGTTCTTTTTCTATAGTGCTATAATTAATTTCATGTTCGTTAAGAGTTCGGCTCGCGTAACAAATGGGATGGTTGTCCTGCGAAAGGACTGCTCCTAATGCATAGTTACTAGCGTCTGTTGTGAGAGTAAATTTCTTTGTGAAGTCGGGATACGCTAGAATTGGGTCGTGAATTAATAATGTTTTAAGTGTATTAAAACTTTCTTGATAATTTGGGTCTGAGATGTTAATTTTTGCGTCTTTTTTTAAATATTTGGTCATGGGTTTAGCGATTGAAGAATAATCCTTTATGAATTTTCTGTAATACCCGGTTAAGCCGAGAAATTGTTTTATTTGTTTGGGGGTCTTAGGGATTGGGAAATTTTTTACACACTCTATTTTTTCGGGGTTTGCCCTTATGCCATCGGGTGTTACTATGTGGCCAAGGAATTCAGTTTCCTTTTTTAGAAATTCTGACTTGTCCAACTGAACTTTAAGATTAGCTTCTTTTAAGCGGTTAAAGATTAGTTTTATGGAATCCAAATGTTCCTGTAGAGAAGTTGAGAAAATAATGATATCATCTAAATATACAAGGCAGATTTTATTAATATAATCTTTAAGAATGTTATTCATGAGCCTTTGGAATGTCGCTGGTGCTGTCTTCAGACCAAACGGCATTCGCAAAAACTCGTAGTGTCCTCCTTCGACACTGAAGGCTGTCTTGTGAATGTCTTTTTCTTCTATTTCTATTTGGTGAAATCCTTTCGCTAGGTCAAGGGTAGTGAAATATTGACATCGGCCTAATTTATCTAGTATTTCGTCAATATTAGGAATTGGGTATTTATCGTCTATTGTTACTTCATTAAGTTTACGGTAGTCGATTACGAGTCTCCATTTAGTTTTCCCACTGGCATCAGCCTTCTTCGCTACTATCCATATGGGTGCTGAGTATGGCGAATTACTAAGTCTTATTATTTTATTATCGAGCATTTCCTGGATTTGCTTTTCTACTTCGTTTTTGTGAATATACGGGTATCTATATGATTTGGTAAAAATCGGCTCATTATCAGTAGTCCTTATTTCATGTTTGATCGCAGAAGTAAAGCTCAATTCGGTGTTTTCTTGGTAAAAAATATCAGAATATTTGTTTATGATTGGTAGGAGTTTGATTTTTTCTTCGGAGTTAAGGTGTTGGATCCTAATTTGTTCCTTTAGAGGTTTGTATTCCTTTTCTTCTATAATATTAAAATTTGTATGGTCTACCTTCTGCGTGAACGCATTTTCTGACTTAGGAACTAAGTCTAATTCCATATCCTTATGAATGTTTTTACATAAAGTTGCATTTTTCTCTATTTTGTCGGCATCTTTGCTTTTGACAAAGAGAGTTAAGGTATTTTTTCCAAATTTTATAGTATTGTCCATATAATTGATTTTAGCTTTTAAAGGCCTTAATAGATCGTTACCTATTAAGCCGTCATAGAGGTCGTGGAATTTGACTATGTAAAAATCGATAACGTCGAGTTCCGTACCAAATTCTTCAAAAGCTTTAATGCTTGCTTTTTCATTTATACATATTTTGTGTTGTAAAGTGTTTATATAAGTAGGATTAATCTTCTTAATCCACTTGGGGTGACATATACCCGGATTTAAAATTGAGTTGGTTGCACCTGTATCTATTATTAATTTTATATGTCCTAATTTTGTTTTTATTTTTATATATGGAAGTTCTCCGAGGCTGCATAGTGAAAATTTTCATGTCTGTCTACGTCCGAGAATTTATTTCTTTGGAAGGACTCTCCTTGTACATTTGTAAGTTGTGGCGAAGGATTATACATTAAATTTCCAGCTAATTCATATTTGTTTATATCCATGGGTTCTGGAGATGGATAGCGAGGATTTAGTTGGGAGAATTCCTTTTGCGCTGGGTTAAGTAGTCGTGAGGGATCGTATCGATTTTGATAATTATGGGTTTGTTTCGTAGTATTGGGATAATTTTGGGGGTTATTATTTCTATAATTTTGCCGATTAAAATTTTCGGAATTGTTATTGCGATAATTCTGTCTGTTGGAATTTTCAGAGTTGTTATTACGGTAATTTTGCCGGTTATAATTTTCAGAGTTGTTATTACGGTAATTCTGCCGGTTAAAAATCTCAGGATTTTGTAGATTGGCATGTTGGTTATCCCTAGATTGCCTATTTTGTTGATTTACACTTTGTTTATTTTGAGGGTTAGGTTTTGAGTATCTTTGCTCAGATCTGTTTTGAGGAAAATATTGTTGATTGTCCACTCTAAGGTGAGCATATCCTGTTTCAAAAAGGATATTCATGGCTCCTTCTAAAGTGTCGGGGTTTCTACAAGCCAGGATTGTCTTCATTGGCTCTGGAATTTTTGATTTGAATACATTAAGGGCTGTGCGGCAATTATTTTGAGCGACAGTACTCGCTGCCTCTTGTCCAACGAGGAATACTGTTTTGTTGTTGAGTCGTCGAAGTATGTTTTTTATTTCGTCGAAGAAGTCTAGACTGGTAGTTTTAAAGGTAGTTGCCCTGAGTAAATCGAACAGATCATCGCAACTTAGTCTGTCTCCGAAATTATTTTGAAGGACTGCTTTTATGCTTTGCCATGAAACTGCTTGGCAATTAATTTCTATTATTTCCCTAGCTTTTCCTTTCAGTCTACTCTTAATTAGGTCAGAAAAAATTGTTTGAGATAGTTCGTCGAACGTTTGTAGTATTGGATGCACTCTATCAATTAAGTTAATAAAAGTCTGTAGGTCTCTAAGGTCGCCATCATATGTGGGTAAGGTTGATAAATATTTTAGAGGATCGAAATTAACTTGAGCCATTTTATGTGTATTACGTGTTAATTTATATCTAAGAATTTAATTTAACTTATTTCTACCTTATTGCCGTGGGGTATTGTGATTGCTGCTGAACGTTGCTTGTGTTGTCCGACTGCTTATGATGTCTTCTTAGTTTAGAGATGATTATTGTGTTGTTTTTTTATTTTATGTTGAAACTAACTTTTGTCCTTTAAGTAGTTGTATTTGTAAGGACTTTAATTACTTTTATTTATATATGTATATTTTTTTTCTTCATCAAATTTTCGACTTCTTTAAGGTTTTGTCTTTTTTTTCACTAGGCTTTCATTTTGTTTAGAGTTAGGACTATTTTTGTCCTTTTTTTCCAAAAGTTTCGTTCGTAACAAAAATTTCCTTATTTTTGCACTAAATTTTAAAGTTAGGACTATCTTTTGTCCTTTTTTTTCTTCATCAAATTTTCGACTTCTTTAAGGTTTTGTCTTTTTTTTCACTAGGCTTTCATTTTGTTTAGAGTTAGGACTATTTTTGTCCTTTATTTCCAAAAGTTTCGTTCGTAACAACAATTTCCTTATTTTTGCACTAAATTTTAAAGTAGGACTATCTTTTGTCCTAATCTTTTTTTTTGTTTTTTTTTTTTTAGGAAATTTCGTAACAAAAATTTCTTTATTTTTGCACTAAATTTTTGATTTATTTAAAGTTAGGACTATCTTTTGTCCCCTTTTTTTTTTTAGAAAATTTCGTAACAAAAATTTCTTTATTTTTGCACTAAATTTTTGATTTTTATTTAGGACTATCTTTGTCCAAAATTTCACGCAATACCGTTTTAAGAATTAAAATTCACGTACACTACACTTCGTTTCTTAACGACGAGTAGGACAACGGTATCCTACCGACTGCGCCACTTTTAATATGGGATTTTAAGGAAAATAAAAAAAACAACTTTTTATTTTCCAATCCCTTTATTTATTATACTGTTCTATACAGAATAAAATTAAAGACTAACTATATATTACAAAATCAGTATTACTTATGCTATTAAAATGCCTACTTTGTATATTTGGTCGTGTGAAGTTATGAATTGAAATATTCGCTTGTGCCGGAAATGCAAACGTAGTGAAAGTCTGGTAAATATATGTTATGAAATAATTCCAAAGAATTATGTATTAAAATCGAAAGAATAATTATTTGGAAAGGATTAAAACATTGGCATGTGCCGGAAATGCAAACGTAGTAAAAGTCTGGTAAAAATATAATGTAACATGATTCCTGTATTAAAATATAAAGGTAAAGATTTTGACAAGTACTGAAAATGTAGACTCAGCAAGTCTGCATTAATATGGATTTTATAAGTTTATATTATATTAAGGTGTTTTGCTATAACAGCGAATCTTACTAAGTTCTCATCTGTACTAAGCTTAGGTTCTTGTGTAGTGTATCTGGAAACTCCATGGACGGGATATCCTCTATACGAGACTCCCCAAGGAGTCAGCCAGTTCAAGCTGACCTTACCTAATGTGATATCCCGAAATGTTTTTCACAAGAAGTACAGACTACTAACGCATTCCTTAGCATTCATACCCATAAACGAATAAAAAGAAATTGTGTAAAAAATTTGTGAGTAAATAAATAAATGAACAAACTTTGTCACTTTGGCAATCAAATTAACTGCGACCACCACATGCCAATACACACCAATGAAGCGTCGTCGTGTTGATTGTGAGCCAGCAAACTCGCCCCCTTTCGACTATTACTCGCGCACCCTCCCTCTACATAAATTATTGGCAATCGAGATTTCCATTTGCGTGTGTCTTTAGCTGTGTGCGCCTCCTCAACCACAAAATGTTCAACTAAAGTCATAAAATTCGATTAACCGGCCAGTCCACAAGCGACCACACTGCATGGGTGGGAGTGTAGCGCTTGGCCATCAACAAATGGGAGGCGCCGACGTCATGTGGCCCACTTAACGGTTAACTATGATGCCATGTACTAACTGGAGTTGTGCTCGATTGTGTACCTATGAATGTACTCGTATGTGTCGAAATGAGTGTGTGAAAGGAAAAGCAGTAGGAGTACGTAGATAGCAACGCGAGAAAAACATGAACATCTGAAAAATTGTTACGGGTTTGAAAGGTTGGTGGCGAATTTGACAGTGAAAGGGAATGTTATGGGTGAGTATTTATGCGCGCAAAGTTGAGCGAAATTTGAAATGTAAAAGCGAAAAAAGTTTTTGTTTTTATTTTTCTCTTTCTGTTTGTCTTCCTGCCATTTTCGACATTCGCTGTTTTTTTCTTTTCTTCGCTCTCATTGTGTTGGCGTTGCAGTTGTTGCATTGTTGTTTTCTGTTTGCCTTAATTTTTTTGTTGCTCTAGTTTGCAGGAAATGAATATAAAAGTGGCACAATGAGTTTGTGTATTTTCTCCCTTTTTACCGTAGCTTTTTTTTGTCCTTTGTGTTTGGGTGAAAAAATTTACAATTCTTTATTTTATTTTTATGTTTTTCAACAAGCAAAAAGCTTTTGTGTATTTGACTGGTCTTTCCTGTATTTCACGTACATTTTTATTCCTTTCCGGCATACATCTGTAGGGGCGCAATACGATTATGTTTAAATGGATTGGCTGATATTAGAGCAATATAGAGAGCAGCAAGGACGAAGCACTGAGTTACTCTGTTGTCTAATCGATTGGGCTAGTTAGGGCACGTGATGAGATTTAAAATAGGTGTAGAGTATAGATACTTGGCTCCACTTAGGTAAATTGGAGTTCTGCCCGATGAATAGAATATATAACTGGCACTTTGTAACCGCTGGAGCAATTTTCGGCCGAGCTCCTCCTCCAATTTGTGATATGCGTCTGGATGTTTTCCAACAAACAGAGAAGAATAGAGTACGGCGAACGGCGAAGTACGAGCGAAGTTCTTTAATATAACGCTGATTTGAGATCACGCCCTACAGAAAGTACAATAGCAGGATGTGATGAAATACCGCATCTGTGAGCGCTACCCCTGCGATAATGTGAAAATCATGCTATGGTGACCAAAGAAGGTGTATTAGGCAAAATATTTATTAAAATGGCGGATCATTCCCAAATGGGCTCGAGTTCATCGACTTCACCGGTGTTGGAAATATGATTATATAGCACTAGATTATGGCTAAAGAAAGTTAGTCAAACTGCATCCTGTGTCCGCCTCGAAAAACGTGCCGTATCTCCTGTGTTCGAGATGTGTGTACTGTCCGAGGACGCAATTGGATCAATATCTTATCGCAGTAAAGGTGGATTAATAAATGTAAGAAAGATTCGACGTCGAATAGCTGCAATCACAACAGATGGTTTTCTATTCAGTTATCACTTTCCAGCAAATCGGTAGGACGCTGCAGACGTAATTGCTAGTTTCGACAAGTAGCAATATCAAGCTGCCCTGAAGATAAAAAAGACTGCCTACCTCATAATGTTGCGATCGACTGCAACACGCGTGTGGGACGAGAGTTAAAGACGATAGGGGTAATGGTTAAATATTCAATGAAAAAATGCGACACCGTACAGAAAGTTTCAAGACTGAATTCGAAGAAACGTTCGGCATGATATTGCTGACTCGGCTAATATCGCATAATCGTTACCTACACAGGTTAAGAGGAAGAAGAAGTTATAGTGATGTAAGGTCCGTAGTGAAGACATTTTCTTTAAATACTTTTATACAAAACAGCTTTTGTGTTGCAATACCTCGAAAAAATACGCTTCAACGCTTTCAAATACAGCCGCAACTTGATAATTTGGTATGGCGTAAACTAAGTAAGTAACTGTCTGTCTGACTGAGTCAATAAGCAAATGAGTGAGTGACGTGCCGCGGCTCTCAGATCTTTTGTTTGTGCAACTTTGCGACGTACCAATTGAACGCCCACAACATAGCAACGTGGCGTTAGGCAGCGAGCAGCAGGCACAACTCAACTCAATTTATTGCAACGTACCACCGCACGCCCATTTCAGCAGGCTCTTCAGTGCCAGCACCAAGCAGGCTGTGTGTTCTAGATCTCACAAAAAACATGCTGACGAGCGCGAGCACAAAGTCGCGTGGTGGCCTCGTCCTAGGCCTCCGAGCCCATCGTATCCAGCGAGTGAGATGTTTGAATGCAGTAACTGTCCCAGCCATTGTGTATATTAGGGCGTCGGTGGGCTTTGTTGTTATCATTGTGTACATAAAACGGGATTTTCGTTTGATACGGCACTGTTACAGACTTTGCCACATTGCAGCTTCGACTCAAGTGTGTTGGCCTCAATGCAGTTCACCGCCATCATTTTGCCAAGCTGCCTAGCGGAAAGAATGTATATATATATATATATATACCTATATATATATATATATACCTATATATATATATATATATATACCTATATAGGTATATATTTATATATAGTGTATTTATGTTGGAGTGTTTTTATGTTGGATAAACCCATGAATTCATAGGGTTGGTGTGTCAAACAATGCAACATCAAGTTATGACGTTATTCTACAACAAAAAATAATAATAAACATAAATGGTCGGAAGTTTTATTCAAAAGCGCTGCACCGCGAGTTAACGGAATAGAAGAAGCGGGCGAAGGGCTACAGCTGAACCAGAAAAGAATTGGGAGGGCTAAAATAATAGAAACAATGAACAGAGCAGCGAATTGCAATTAGAATTTCAAAGCAACTATTTTAACGTGGAAAATATTGGAACATACGCAAAGTGCAAGCGAAATATTTAAAATAAAATACAATGAACAACAAAGTATTTAGATTGGTTGGTTGGTTAGTTATCTAAGCCATTGAGTAAGCTCGTTGTGCTCTCCAGCATACCTCAACCTAGGTTTGGGCTATGCGATTTAGACTGACCATCCCCAAGTATTTCATTTTCACTAGGACTCAGCAGGCTACGGAAATGTTCCATACGCAAATTCATCCCACTCTAAAGATCAGCCACAAGATCACATCTTCGGTCGTGTCGGTCGGGGCAGGGCAGCGTTAGCTCTCTCATCGAAAGCACTTTCCTCTCTTCCGTCGGCGTATGGTGGTAAATCAGTACCATGATAAGGAACTAAGGTTTTATGCAGATGGTGTCTAGATGCTCCCCCATCGGAGTGAACTCCCGTTTGAGTCTATCTACCCACTTACGCCTTTATACGGTCGCTGTAATACAATATAATCAGGTAATAAACAAATGATTTTATTTACCCTTTCTGATTTATATTTTCCTAACCAAATGAAATACGATTTATTCTAAAGCGCTTTCATTTATGCCAGGGAGGGGGGAGGAGCCGAAGGGGCACCGCAATAAGAAACATCCACATGACCTTCCGCATGGTAGTACGCACTACTAATCACTCCACCATTGCAGCCGTCAATATTACTCAATAGTCTGCAGTAAAACAGCACAACATGATGGAAACACAAGTATCTTCTAGTCTTATTTCTTCAGTAAAAATATCAGAAAAGTTTAAGAAGTTCAAGCTCGTATTAAACCAAAAACGATAATATTGAAATACAGATTAAGACTGTTAAGCAGGGATTTAATTTAACTTTGAATGAAGAGAAAAAGTTGATATCATTACAATAGTGCTGCAATATTCAAAACTATCCCACAGTAAGGATGTAAGGAGAATGCATCTGGAATGTCCGGTCCCTTAATCGGGAAGGTGCCGCTGCCGAGCTGGTTGATGTCCTCGTAAGAATAAAGGCTGACATCACCGCCGTCCAAGAAGAGCGATGGACGAAACAAGAACGGAAGAAGGTGGGTCCTTGTAAAATTTACTACAGCGGCGATATAAAGGAGCGCAAATTTGATGTCGGATTCGTGGTCATAGAGAGACTCCATCACCGAGTACTGGCATTCACTCCGGTGGATAAACTTCTCGCCACAATCCACATCAAAACGAAATTCTTTAACACGCCAATGATGACTTTTACGAGTGCTTCGAGCACTCTTATGAGCGCTGCCCCGCCACGACGTCAAAATTGGGCAAAGAAGGTATTTTTGGAACAACAGTCGGAAAATACGAAAAAAATACTCGACTTACCCACCTGCTCTCTGAGAGCACTCATCAGCAACAAGGTATAAGGGAACCGTGGGACGGCATTTCAAACTCCCTATGTACAGCTGCAAACGAAACTATTGGATTTCGGAAAGGTCGTAAAAACAGCTGGTACGATGAAGACTACCCACGTGAGGGTGGGATAGATACCAAGAGCTGAAGGGGGAAGCAAGAAACACCAATTGATGATGATGGAAAAGACGTTCCATTACCTGACTATGAACAAGTCTGAATAGCAATCGCCCGCTTAAAAAACAACAAAGCGGCGCGGACCGATGAAAAACTGATCAGATGCATGCATCAGCTTCTTTGCAAAATATGGTCGGATGAAAGCATGGCCGACGATTCGAACCTAAGTGTGCTCTGCCAGATCCACAAGAAAGGCGTTCCCACAGTCTGCGCCGTACCGTAGAATAAGGCTTCTTAACATCGCATATAAGGTCCTATCAAGCGTATTGTATGAAAGACAAAAGCCCACCGTCAACAAACTGATTGGACCTTATTAATGTGGCTTTAGACCTGGTAAGTCAACCATTGACCAGATATTCCCCATACCCCAAATCTTGGAAAAGACCCGTGAAAAGAGAATCGACACACACCACCTTTTCGTCGATTTTAAAGCAGCCTTCGACAGCACGAAAAGGAGCTGCCTCTATGCCGCTATGTCTGTATTTGGTATTCCCGCAAAACTTATACGGTTATGTAAACGGACCTTAAGCAGCACTAAAAGCTCCCCGAGCCGTTCGATGCCAAATGAGGTATCAGACAGGGTGACTTTTTATCGTGTAACCTTTTTTAATTTCATGCTGGAGGAAATAATACGAGCTGCAGAGCTAAATAGAGAAGGTACAATCTTCTATAAGAGTGTACAGCTGCTGGCGTACGCCGATGATATTGATATTATTGGCCTCAACAATCGCGCCGTGAGTTCTGCTTTCTACAGACTTGATAAAAAAGCGAAGCGAATGGATCTGGTAGTGAATGAGGGCAAGACGAAATATCTCCTGTCATCAAACAAACAGTAATCGCATTCGCGACTCAGCTCCCAAGTCACTGTTGACAGTCATAACTTCGAGATCGTAGATTATTTCGTCTATCTTGGAACCAGCATTAACACCAATAATAACATCAGCCTGGAAATCCAACACAGAATCACTATTACCAACAGGAGCTACTTTGGACTAAGGAGGCAATTGAAAAGTAGAGTCCTCTCTGGGCGAACGAAAACCAAACTCGACAAGTCCCTCATCATACCGGTCCTACTATATGGCGCAGAAGCGTGGACGATCTTAACATCTGATGAGTCGACTCTAGAAGTCTTCGAGAGAAAAGTTTTGCCAACGATTTATGGTCCTTTCGGCATTGGCAACGGCGAATACCGAACACGATGGAACGATGAGCTGCACCAGCAATATGATGTTATTGACATAGTTCAGCGAATGAAGAGACAACGGCTACGCAGGATAGGTCATGTCGTCCGAATGGATTAAAGCACTCCAACTGGCGCCAAACAGCGAAAGAAGAGATGAATGGCGCGCTTTAAAAAGAAGAAGATGTATATACAATATGTCAGTACGTAGGCTGCTATATATAGGTCTGGCCTAGGCAACACTAAGTGTTGCCAGGTGCAATCTGACATTTCCATTGGAAAGTTTGACATTTTTAGCATAACATCACTCAGAACGTTTTGTCATTTAATCGTGAATTGTTTTATTTACAGGGAATTAAAAAATTCATCTCGGCCAAAAAATGGAATAAGCTCGTGAACATTTTCGTGCGATCATTTTTCACAACTTTCGACGTGAATTATCACGACAAGAGTGCATCGATGAACTAAAATCTTTGTACGAATATGGCTATGAAGCACCATTCTATAGCACTGTGAAAAACTGGTACAACGAATTAAATCGTGGCCGACGCTCGCTCAAAGACGAATTCCGTGAAGGTCGTCCAAAAACAGCCGTTGTGCCAGAAAACATCGATGTCGTACGTGAACTGATAATGCAAGACCGTCATGTAACATACCTTCAGATAGAGGCATGCCTATGCATTTCTCCCACCAGCATACATTCGATATTGCATGTACACCTGGCCGTAAAAAAGGTTTGTTCTCGTTGGATCCCGCTCAATTTGATAATCGCTTAAAAAAAGGCTCGTGTGGATTGGTGGAACTAAAGCCACTCGAAATTTACTTCCATGAGCAGTCACCCGTAGCATAAAAAATTTCATGGAAATTGAATTTCAATCTCTGGATATTAGTCTGAACAGCCATTTTGTGAAGTTAAATTTCTCGCTAGTCACCCTGCGTAATCTTAATTTCTATATATTTTCTACTCCCGGCGGTAATGTTAGTAGCGTAGAGAGAGTAAAACAGGGAGCAAAGAAAATCGTAACTGAAATAAGATTACTTTAATGAAAATATTCTTACAATTATGTAATTGGTAATGATTATAAAAGTAATAAATGCATACGAGTATGTATTAATCCTGCCATCATCTCTATTTTTAAAGGTACTTTCAACGTAATTAAGGGGTAAAGCCACTCTAGAGGTCGAAAAATATACTACCTTTTTTAAATTTATTGTAGGAATATAGGAAACGGAATAGAATTTCTATTTAACCATTTCAATGAATATATATTGAGGTATAAAATATTCTTTAATTATTATTTTGTTACAAAATGGCGGTGATAAAGTCCATTATTTAATCCATATTCATACTTTTTTAAAAAGATTGATTTTTGACTAAAAAATACGCACTAAATTATTAAAAAAAAAACTTTACATTTAATCGAAAAACGGCTACGTATTTCCAAAAAAAAATATGTATTTGTGAAGCTACCATCAAAATTTCAGATAAATCGATGCAATAGGGCCCGAATAATATGTCCTCCCAGTTTGAAAGATGTGATTTTGAGAAAAACGCGTTTACAGTTTTCATTGTACTCAGCGCACGCTCTGAAGGGCTGCAGCAAAATAAAAAGTTCAGCTATTTGATATATTTTTTTCACTTTAACACGAATTGCATATCATATACTATACACGGTGTGTCCCAAAAATAACTTTTTGGATATAAAATCGTAAAATACACATTATATTATCTTTGAAAGTTATTATTTATTCAAAATAGGTTCCATTTGACTCAACACAACGTTTGGAACGATCAACCATCGCATGCATAGATTTTTTTATGTCATTTATAGAAATGTTCTTCAGTACCTCGGTTACGGCTGCTTCATTTTTTTTTCAATTTTTTTAAATTTTTTAAACTTCAATTTCAATTTTTTTTCAAGTTTGACACAAAATTTTATATTTGCTCTTTTTTTCTGGAACCATTAGCACACTTTTGGTTTTATTGAAATGGCTGTCACTTTTACATTTGTCATCCGACTTATTGTACATGAAGTCAGGTGCGTTTGAAAGAGGATGAATGTATCTTTTTAATGTTGCAAATTTTCATTAGATGGCGCTGTATGTTGTATGATTTAAATATAAAGTTCGGTTATTTTTGGGACACACCGTGTATATATCTATATAAATATATATTTCAATTTCATTTATTTATCCGTACAGTAAGACACAGAGTCCTTTCATTGTACACATATTAGCATATAATGAATTACAATTTGATTGTTTAAATCTTAGGAATGGCTAAGAATAATATTATGTCTAAAAGGAGGGATTTCAACAGTATGTTGACATAGGTAAGGAGAATAGGGTTGGGTATTATGCAAATAGGTTTGTAACTGCCGTTTTGAAGCATCCAATCGTTTTGATACATTTTATTGAAACTGGTAATGAGTTCCAAATTCTGACAGCACCAACAAAAAACAACCTAAAGGTCGTCAAGGTTTTGTATTTGAGGACAACAATATTGTGAGTACGAGAGGATTTCACAAACTTTATTTTGCGGAAAAGATATCTTAGTTGACGGTTTTTGATGATTTTAAATAAATATACTAAGTTACGAAACTTGAGGTAATTCTCAAGGGTGAAGCCGAGAATGGTTTTGGTGTACAATGAGATGTGTTCAAACTTTTTTTTGCAGTAAATGAACCTAGCTACGTTATTTAAAGCTAAATTTAATTTGTTTCCGGAATCGTAGCTTAAAGTACCATATACGAATTCAAAATATGAAATTTGGGGAATAATAAGGGATTGAACTAGTTTAAGTTTTATTCTAACCGGCAAACAATCACATGTATGCCATAAATTTCGTAATGTCGAATATATTTTTATTACGCAATTGTTTATGTGATCTTCACAATTTAGACGGACATTAATTTTGAAGCAAAGATTTTTTACAACATATTAAAATTTTAGTTCAACCCCGTTCAAAACAATTGGTGACATATTGCTGAGATCAAGATAATTACTTTTAATAGCAAGTACCTTCGTTTTCTTAGCATTTAGACAGAGACCATTTATGTTGGACCATTCCTCAATTCTTATTAGATCCTCATTCAATCTAGCTATTAAATCTTCACCAAGACCAATGGGACGTGAGAGGTAAATCTGAGTATCATCGGCATATAGATGTATAGAAGAATTTTCGCAACAGTGAACAATGTCATCAATAAATAAGCTGAAAAGTATTGGCCCTAAAATAGAGCCCTGGTGAACTCGAGAGATGATTTCTCTGCGATTTGAAATTACGTCCCCACACTGAACTTGCTGATATCTGTCCGATAAGTAGCTTCTCATAAGTTCAATTGCTGATGTGTTGAAACCAAAATAAGTTTTCAGTCTTAACAGTAGAATATCATGGTTTACAGTGTCGAAAGCTTTAGAGAAATCTAAGAGCACTAAGATGGTAAGTAAGTTATCGTCGAAAGCAGGGCGGATGTCGTCCATGGTTTTCATCACAGCTGTGGAACAACTATGATTGGATCTATATCCAGACTGGGATTCGCTCAATAAATCATGTAGACGCAGGTGTGACAATATTTGAGCGGTAATAAATTTTTCAAATACTTTTGATAATGTCGGTAAGATACCAATAGGCCTGAAGTCTTGGTATTCCTCTAGACTTTGGTCAATTTAGTTATATTTATATTTATTGTATCGTAATATAACACCGTTAAATTATTCACTTTTCATTTTCTCTATACCCTCCTTATTTTCTATAAAATATTCTCACCATATCTAAAACACTGAACTCCTTCTCTTTTTCCACGTATAATACATTCTTCCTTTTCTATTTTAATCCACGAATGGGAATGTCCACCCCTCCGAGTGTATTTCGGACATGAAATAAAAGGCTCCTCGTAAAAAAACCATCAGCTGTTCGGAGGCGGCTTAGTATAAACTGTAGGTCCCTTCATTCGTTGGAAAAACACCAAGACCCAAAACTACAAATTGGAGGAGGAGCTGGGCTGAAAATCGCTTCAGCGGTTACAAAGTGCCAATTATATATATATATATTATATATATATACCAGTTGAAGTTTGCCGGTTTTACTAGTAGATGTCGCTAGCAATATTTATAAATTTCTATGATTTGGCATGTATGTAATTTTTTTCTATTGACATTAACCTACAAAAATACGCAAGTCACATTCCGCCAAAATAATAGCGTCATATTTATTTACCTCAGTGAATATGTCGATTTTCGTTCTAAGTAAATCGCATTTGCGACATTCGTTGCTTTTCTTATTTTATCAAAAGAAAAAAGCAGCTGAAGCTCACCGGTTGCTCGTAGAAACTTATGGTCAACATGCTCCAGTGATTAGAACATGTGAGACATGGTTTCGTTAATTTAAAAGTGGAAATTTCGATTTGACAGACAATGAACATCCTAGTGCAGCGAAAAAGTTCGAAGACGAGGAATTGCATGTTGGTCCAACCCAATCGCAACAAAAATTGGCAGAAGCACTACATGTGACTCGAGGAGCAATTTGCCAACGTTGAAAAGCCATGGGAAAGATCCAGAAGTATGGAAAATGGGTGTCACACCAGCTGAACGATAGACAAATGCAAAGTTATCTTGCAACATGACAACGCGCCGTCTCATACCGCTAAACTGGTGAAAGACACATTAAAAACATTTAATTGGGAAATATTAACGCACCCGCCGTACTCTCCAGACCTCGCCCCGTCGACTATCACCTTTCCGCATCGATGGGACACTCCCTTGCATAGCAGTGCTTCGCTAATTTTGAAGAAGTCGAAAAATGGCTCGTCGAATGGTTTGCCTCGAAAGAGAAAAAGATTGTTTGAAATGGTATCCATAATTTGCCTGAGGGATGGGCGAAATGTGTGGAAACCAATGGTCAATACTTTGAATAAAAAAATTTTGAGATTCCTCTGGAAATTAAGTGTTTTCTTTACCGGCAAATTTTAACTAACACCCCGGTATATATATATATATATTTATATTCGATTCGATTTGCTAACTTGTGAGTTTTTTCTAATTTTTTTTTTGATACTAGAGAATGGTACTTATATATATCTACATATGTACTCTTATTTAGATTTACGAATATAAAAAAAGAAAAAATTAAATAAATGAAATAAAATAAATATTGGTGCTGTTTCTTATAAAGTGATAAATATAATATGGTAGATACTCATAATCGAAGCTTATAGAAAAATTATTGGAACTCTCTACGTCGGTATATCCATATCGGATAATCTCCTTTGTAAAATGATAATCGTTGTCAGCCAGGATTCGGTTGAAGTCTGCGATTATTAATGGAAGGATGTTTCCGCAGTGTTCCAAGAAGTAATGCCGTATTGCTTCGACGCTGATAATAGAGAACGCCCCAATAATATATGTACCATATATTTTCTTCTTAAAGTTTCCATGAGCTCGATGTCATGAGACTGGTTCCCAGTAAAATCTTAGATGTACATACTTTATTAATTTATGACGATTTATTATTTTGCTGACTTGGTCGTCCGGCGGTTCAAATTAATCTGTCTCAGTATGTCGCGGTTGAAATCGATCCCCTGCTAAGTAACCTATCTTTTCTAATCTTCTTTTTCTTTTTTTTCTTTATATTATATAAGGATATTCATACGCAATAAATGTAGTAGATTGTACGCAAGAAAAGAGATAATTGAAAGGAAAATTGCATTAAATTCACAGTAGAGTAAAGTTAGGATTTTATCCACAAATATAGAAAATGTCCCAAATAATAATGATAGCTAAACCAGGTAAAGAGGCAACAGTGCCATCATATAGACCAATCAGCCTGTTGCCTTTCGAAAAAGTGCTTCTATCAAAAATTTCTCCTTTTCTCCAGGAAAATTATATAATTCCTACAAACCAGTTTGGTTTTCGTGAAGAACATGGTAAAAGTGAACAAGTAAACCTGATAACAAATGAAACATCCTTATCCTTAATAACAAAAATATTACGTACGGTTGACAAGGTATGGCCGTATCAAAATAATAATAAAATCCTAAAAATCCACTTTGAGTAGAAAACGAGATAATGCTCTCAGATTCTTATATGAGCTAAGGATGCAAAACGAATGATACCGAAATTCACCATTCAACTTCTGATCACGAAAGTCTTGTTGGAAGTTTAGTGTTGCATAGTGGCGGGGAGCAAGAATATTAGTCGTTGTACTATATGCCCATTTTAAACCTCTTCATTTATCTTGAAATTTTAAAAAAATTAAGAAACAACTACACGGGCCGAGAAAATTTGATTAAACTTTGCAACCATGAACAGGACTATACTTTTCCGAAGGTTTTTGATGGGCTGAATCCGAATCTGGATTCAAAACGGTTCCAGCAGATATTCTAACCTAAAAGTGTAAAAAACACGTTTTTCGCTACATTTGAGGTTATGTTACTTCTAGGAACCATATTCCACCATATTAAATCCGTGATTTTGAATGTTTGGAAATTGTCATCGGATTTCAGGTCAACAACACCAAAACTCTCATGAATATTCAAAATTCAAGTATTGGTATTTTCCTCACTATTTTCAAAGTCTTACTTAGTTCTACTCAATTTCCGAACATTGAGGAATTCGGCAAACTCAGTAAATTCAATAGACAATTTCTCCGAGGCAACAAAAAAGAGTTTTTAAAAATTCAAATGGCTTTTGAAGTGTAGAAGTGGTACTTTCAGGTAAAATAACGATCTCTAAAAAAAACAATTTCTAGAAGTGGCATGACCTCAAATGTAGCAAAAAAACGTGTTTTTTGAACTTTTAGGTTTTGAATCCAGATTCAAAACATTAAAAACCTTCGGAAAAGTATAGTACTGTTTCTGGTTACGAAACCGTGCTACGTATCTTTTGTGTCAGAGTTAATGAAATTTGCTGAGAAATTATGAATTTGGTGAATTCACACCGAGAGAGTCGCTTATTACCATACTATTTATTTTCTATGTGAATTTCTGCACAGTACTACTTAAACGAAAAGGGGGGATGAATATAATTCCTCATAGAATCATAAATATTTTCCATCGGAAAAATATAAAATACCTATATTAGTTTAGTGGATATTTTTGAAAAAACAAAAATGTGGATGATATTAACCAAACCATCTAAGCAACTTTGCGCCGAACGAAGTTCCACCATACGTGTATATTAGACAAGTCTGTCCTCCGCTGTTAGCTGGTTTCGGGAAAGCATCTGATAGTTTCCATATTCCTCTATACTCTGATTTTAACACTTCAAAAATAGGTATGTATCAATAATCCTCACTCAGTACTCATATCGTTCTCTCACTAACCGTCTGTGAAGTATCAAACCCAACTTAATTCAACAAAGACTGCTAATTATAAATGGAATGAATGAAAAGAGATTTACATAAATTAAATTATTACATTTGATGCATTCTATTTTGCAACTGCATACTCGTATTTGGAATAACGTGATTGAAGTTGCCACATTATCGTAAGATTGCTATAAACATATTCAGTTGCTAATTTCAAAACTGCTTACTGCAAGAATTCTCCATTACCTTTGCCACACTCTACAAGCAGCAGAAGGAGCTTCACTCCCTTGTATCTATCTATTGTATGTATGTATTTGCGAATACACGTATGTTTATGTAACAATTGCTGTGATTGCATATCGTTCTCATTTCTGACGTTTAGCATTGTTCGTGTTGGACTCTGTTCGTTGTTGCAATAGGTGAAAGTGGAACTTTGCAGATGAGGAGTCTATGGACACATACATATGTACATAACTACTTATGTACAAACCAATGCATTCACAATGAACCGGCGTGTGTTCACTTGTAGATCTGCATTACATACAAATGTAATTTGTGAATAAGTGCAAGTGTGTGTGACTGTGTGCTGTGCATTCGAGATTGTTTGGTGTTTTTTCTAGTTCGCTTTTTGTGAAACGACCTCAGCAGCCGCCATCAACAGAGTCATAGTTGCAATGTTGTGTCTTTGTACTTTTATTGTTTTTGTCAACGCTGCGGGCAATCTCGTTGCAGCGAGAAGTGTCCACCAGTCCACCGTCAAGCCGGTCCCCCGTTAGACCAACCGTCCGACCGACCGCCCATCCAACGAACCATATTGCAGCAATCCTTCCTAGTTGTCGCATTCTTGCTGTAATCGTTGTCGTTGCCGGCCGTCGTTATTGTCGTTTGTTTTGTTGCTGCCGTCAATTGCATTGTGCTTTTGTCATCAACGTTGTTGCCGTTGCCGTTGCGTTGTCCTGATGACGCCGCACACATTCCGGCCATTGCGCCACTTTAAGCTTCTATTGTCTCCCAATGCAGCTGCAATTTTTTGATTAAGTTCAGCTGCAGTTGCTGTTTCAGTTGTTGTTGTTATCGTTGCTGCAGTTACTGTTGCTGCTGCAGTTGCAGTTGCAAGCGTCATGTTGCCTGGAAGCTGTGAACATCGCCACTGCAGCACTTTACCGTTTTTTGCCACTACTGTTGCTGCCACCACTAAGATTTATGAGTATTGCAGTGTTTTGCCCACACACATGTGCCATTTATGGCACTTACGAATATGTACATACACACATACATGCATATGCATGAACATCCAAATATATTTTACACAAAGGACTCAGTGAACAGTCAGCGGGTGGTATGAATACGAAAGGTGGTCTTGTACTTCAAGTAAATGTCGATTAAGTAAATTTATGCAAATGGTTTTTTGCTTAGACTATGTATAATTGTCGATGTGGAAATATAATTATAAAATAAGTTTAATTATCTTCAACGCTTACCGCGAAGGATAATTTTCACGATGCAATAAGAAGTCAGAGAATAAAGCGGAGTTAGAAAGGTTGACACTCCCTTACACAAGTATAAATAGTCGCATTTTCAGACGAATAAGAGGGTAGAATTTGAAAGAATTCGGTGGTAAGGGGATAATAATTCGTTCATGTGAATTTTCAATAATAACAACTTATGGGATATTTTTAGGAATCACCGGTGAAAACCGGTTCAGTATCGTTAGATTACGATAGCCCATTTAAGATATTTGTCCGAACTAATTTGACGATAGACTTTTAATTTTCAATTTAGTGTTTATAATTAAAATTCTGTTATTCAGACTAGATTAGAGAAAGTATAATGGTCGATAGGTGGCAGTGCTGCCCGAATAATTGTAGCCCTGGGCCAAATTGCAATAATATCCTGATGTTCTCAAAGAAACTATTTAGATCCTTTAAGGTTTAGAACCTGCTTAGATGCAAGCTCTGCACTCTTCAGGGAACTAATGCCCCATTATTGTAGCTGGAAATCTACGTATGTATATACATCCTAGATCTAATTAATATATATTTGTTGAATATGTAACTAAAGCTCTTCTCAGATCGTTCCAGATAGATATTAACTCCGCTTTGGATTAATCAAGAGATGCTCCCGGCTTGGCCAAGCTCGTCAACTTTTTCATTACCGAAAATATTTTTATGGCCGGAAGCCGAATACAAAGATGTCGACATCGATATGAAAGTTATGAACTCTTTTGAAGTCCAAAAAACTCTTCAGAGAAAACTCTTTTCCAACAGAAATTGAGAGCTCCTTCTCCATTTTCGAAGATAAATACCTTCTTTTCAAAGGGATTTCTGAACATGAAAGCTCCAAAAACGAAGCCTTTAAGGGTACTTTTTTATCACTTTTAGATTGCTATAAAAGAACAACAAAAGACGCAGACACCAAAATCAGCGAATTAAATTTGCCATCCGTAATATAAACGCATCAAAGTCTTTACATCGCTTCAGATGCTCTGAATTACTTCTTTCGCGGGATCTTCTCGGCATTCTATCGAAATTTGGGGAATATATTGCGCAAATTTCAATACGTTGCTTTTAGGAAAAAGCGAAGTGCCGGATACCGTATCCTCTTGGCTGTCGATTCTACAAATGCTGACGATAGTGTCTACCGTTGGCGTAAGTCATGACTTAAAGATCACCTTTTCCTGGACCTCGCTTTTCCATTCTATCTAATCTAAAATCCCAAAGATCATAATTATAATAGAAATCTACCTTTTCTAATTTTCACTTCTTCTACAGCAGATTGCACATATCACAACTAGTAGAATGGTCATTCTTTGTCCGCAGAACGCCGGACACTCACAAATTACGCGCTTTACTACCACTACCTCTTCTTTGCGTAATCCTGCATTTGTTGTCCTCAAAGAGGGTTAATTTAAAGGTATGTGACGCTACCAGGCAATGACTTGTTAACAGCCCTACTATCAGCCTGGAGTCTAATCTCTCCGTTGTTAGAATAAACTCAATAATCTGCATCCACTGATGTACAATTAGTGTAGGCATGGTGTGCTTCCGATAGCAGCCTTTCGTACAATGTTTGTAAAATGTGAGCAGCTACTAAGCGCTGTAATCTTTTTTAGGAGAAATGATGCCAGATCGATTGGGCGCTAGTCCTTTGGATACATACGTGTATGCTCTGCATTCCCTTCTATAAGTATATTTACAATCCGTTATGTTTGTCATTAAATACAATCCTTAAATCCTGCAGATGATGTTTTGATGTAGTATTAGCCACGATAATAAAATGAAGATATTGAACGAAGTAATAATACAAATCGCCCGAGTGAGCAATATGACCGTCGCTGAAGAAAATTTTGTTGGAAAAATCGCCGACCACTGCTTGTTGGTCCAGCGACCAATCGACGTATGTATGGCATTATGAATAGTCAGCTGGCTACAGTTGTTGTGTGAGCTAAGCCTTATATGGGTGTAGCAGCAAGCCCAAGTGCTGAATACGCCATAAGGTTCAGTAAGAAAGTCCCAGCTCTTGAGAACGTCGAGAAGTAGACAAATTCGGGTCTTCGGCTACACTTTCCATTACAGTAGCGATATTTGATATAGAACGAGCAAAACGATGATGTACAGGTCTTACAATATCTGTAGCCGATTCAGTCTCTTCAAATTTCTTTAAAATTGTACCAATTGCTTGAGTAGTTGGACGATTAAATCACGAAACGTGGCCACATTTGAACCACATTTGTAGTACGTGTTGTACGTGTTGTCCGGTTGTTAGGCGATCCATTTTAGTAAATATCTGACCTAAATTAAACCAAACTTGTTTTGTTTGAAACCACGAAATGGATAACCCTATATTATATCTAAAAAGATAATGCAAAAATTTTAGACAAATTCGGCTTTTATTATTTTCGGAAAATCGCGTTTACAAACGGTTACTTTTTTTTTAAACTCAGATATATGTACATATGTACGTGTATGAATCTGCGAAATTATATACAAGATTTTATGTAATACACTTAAAAATATGTATGTTCATTACGAAAAAATAAAATTTGGTGGAGCCACCTTGCGAAAACAGAACATTCGCTTGACCTCGAAATGGTTTTAAAAATTGTCAGTACGCAATGCTAACAACCCGGCTAACGCGGCCGCCAATTAGAGACGTAAAACAGAAATTGAAATGATTTATATTCATAAGCATTTCTTTTTTCAAAATAAATAAATCCTGAAATCGTAGTTAATTATTTATTCCCATATATGTACATATACAGTTCACGTACGAGTATACATATGTAATTGGCGATTATATTAGAACATATTATATAAATCATAAACTTGTTGACGAAAATTATAAATCTGTTTGAAAGAATGCAAGCACACTGGCAGATCTAGTCAATATACATAGGTATGTATGTATGTATAAATAATGTTGTTTTAAAAATGCCTTGAATACTCTGCGGGTAGTTTGTCCAACGTTCCTCCGTCATCAAGCCCAAAAGTTAACGCAATTTCTTCAGTGGAACACAATCTATATAGAACGATATACATACTATGTATGTATGTATGTATGTACATTAGGAATTACTTGACACTACAACAAGCGATTTAAGTTGGGAAGGATTGTTTTTGTAACCGAAAAATATTCCCCGAATTAGTTTTCGGGGAATATTGCGGAAATGACAGTCCTTGGCAGGATAAAAATCCGGGTCATTCCGGTATAAAGACGTGACTGTCGCGGGAACTATATAATTTTATTTGTCTACGACAGGCACGTAAAATTATATATATACCTATATATGATTGGCGCTTTGTAACCGCTTAAGCGATTTTCGGCCGAGCTCCTCCTCCAATTTGTGGTTTTGCGTCGTAATGTTTTTCCAGCAAATGGAGGGACCTACAGTTTATATTAAGCCGCCTCCGGAACCGATTGTCATTCAGGCAATATTTTCCACACCTCTATGACAGTTTAGCACAGGCTATCGTACAATAACGTTGCTCTTCAATGGTATTGTCCACAAAATCTTTATTCTCACTGAATATGTTTTAAAAGAATTTCATTTAGTTTTGAGTATTTACCACTACAATTCCTATAGAATTTTCAATTAAATGGAAAATTTTTATATTTTGCACTTTTTAATAAAAATTAAGCAGCTCAATGCGAATTTCACGGGGTGGAGGTACTAGGACAGCGAATTCAACTTTTTTCATTTAATTAATTCGCTTCAGTGTAAAGACAGTCAAAATGTTTGTTTATGTTTTGTATGTTTGTTTATATTTTGATTTTTTAATTGTATAGTTGAAAGTTTTCAAATTAGGTTTGGGACTTTTTTCAAATAAAAGAATGTGGACCGCTTTTGATTTGAGTTGAAATGATGCAGATATTAATCAGTGACTGACGCACTTAGGCCAATATGAACAATTTGATACTGTTATTATGAGGTTCTTATATTCACTTTCACAAATGTTCGAACCATGTAAGGTACTTTATAAAAGCAACGAGATTGCTAGTTTTCGCTGAAGCTACAATAGCTCAGCGTGACAGACAAAGAAGTGTTAGTGTTCTACAGAATCTTCCACTGTGGCAAAAATCATTACAGGGAAAGCCTATTTTTTCATGAAGCCACAGCTGTATGGTCACGTTGCACGTGATATCATTCTGCAATCGAGTGTTTGCATTTTTGAGAAAGGCAAGTCTTAGCATACTCTTTGCCATGACAAAGGTAAACTTGCATCGTACCCATAGTTTATTTTGGATAGAAGGGCTCCTTCACTAGTTCGTCTGCCATGCAATTGCTTGGGGTGTTCGGCTACCCAAACTATGGCAGTGTTACATTTATTCGAGCATTTTTTAAATTGCTTCTACATTTTATAGCCACTTTTGATGTAGTACTGTTACACAGCTTTGGCGGCTTGACTGTTAGAATTTATTGTAACTGATGTTCCTGCTACTCGGTGGTTAATATGATTGCAAAGGCTTCTGCTCGGAAGACGCTATAGTGCTAATCTCATTATTGATTTTCTTCGAGCTGTGAGCCGTATGTAAAGATGGGTATGACTGCTTGATCCTTAGCGTTTCTTTTTCCCAATTCATTTCTGTATGGGATTCTTGTCAAAACAATCAGTTCTGTTTTGTATATATGTAGAACGGTGAGATAGATAATTTTCCCAAGCTCCACAAGATGAAGGATCTACATCTTTCTGTATTCGTGTTGGCTAAAGAAATTTGAAAAAGTGGCTTGGTATGCTTAGACCATTTCGTGGAAAGAAAATTACGTTTATATTATATTATGGTTAAATATTATATATTTTTACATACTTATATATTTTGTTTAATGTTACAAAAACTAAAGAACTGCGTCAATTCTAGTAATCTCTTAAGATTACAACAATTATAGTACTTTTATATATCGGCCAATGTATGAGTCTAATGACTGTTGCTTACAAAATTCCCTTCCAAAGAAGGAGCTAGGAAGAAAACACTACATAAAAGAAACCTACTCTACTTTTAATGCCATTTAAATTAGCAAACTGAGATTTTAAAACTAACGACGTCAATTTTAATTTTTGTTTTTCCTCTTATCTGACTTTTGTTTTGAATTTTTGATTCAATTTGACAAAAGCGAACTGCACGAACTTGCCTTGATTTTGACAATTTTTACACTGAAACCAAAAACAAAATACATGGTAATTGTTGTATTTGTTCTCCTGATCTCACCTTTATGAATTCGCCTTGCGTTGGACCCAGCGATTGTCAAAATTATCTTTAAGTGTATGTAATGTTTGCTTGAATTTGATTTTCTATTTGTGACAGTAACAATCTTGGAAAGGTTTTAAAAGCCATTTAATTATCCATGTATTTATTTAATGCTCTCAGATTTATGAATTCACCTTGAATCAACTTGGAAGAGAAAAATTCACCACACTACTGAGATAGAGCGAATAGTAAAGATAAGTATTTTAACAAAGTATCAACTAACGAATAACCACATTAACGTGTTCGGTGTGAACAACCCTTAATAAAACCGCAAAGTTTTTAAAATATGCAAGCTTGCAGTTTAATGATATTAAAGCTCAGACAAAACTCTCTAAGCATATGTATTTAATTAACTATTTCTGTAGTATCAAAATTTATAAGAAAGCCACAGTTTTGCAAAATTGAAAAAAACGGAAGCCACAGCAAAAAATAAGAGAAATTGGAATTTGTACAAGAGCGCGGTGAGCCGGCGTGAAATGCCCAGAACAAATTAACCGGATAGAAACAGTTAGAATAAAGGCTAACCACCCATGAACAAGCATACATACATGTAAGAATATACATATATAGAAGTATGTATAAAAGTTGATATATGTAATAGAGTATTCGAGTAATGCTGCAACTACCCATCTTACATACCTAATGTCCATAACAACCGACTGGAAGATCCACGCTGCTGACAGCGGCGAAATGTTGCCATCTGTCAGTGCGTTTGCATACTTTTAAACAAATATATAATTTTCGTCAACTAATAATAATCATTATGTTCGAATATAAACACCAATCAAATATACATACATCATCTCTATGGTAATAAATAATTAATTACGAATTTAAATTTCATTTCTTTTGAAAAAGCTATGCATTTTCTTCGATTATTTAATATTCCTTTAAAAAAGACTAGACTAGACTAGACCTTGAATAATAGCGAGAATTGAGCTTATCCAATTTTACGGATGAAAGTTGCCACCGCTTGTCGATGCCGTTATAGCCTATTTCCACCGGACGTTAAATGCATTCCAGCTTAAATGCATTTAAACATCGCATTTAAATGCTAAATTCCCATGTGTTTGTTGTTGTATAAAAGTGTGTTAACTCACTTTACAAAGTGAGTTAACTCACTTTCGGTAATTTAACAGAAATTGTTATGCTAACAGTCGATGCTGTCACTACTAATGTAAACATTTCGGACGTTTCGGTATATTTCTTGCCAGAGTCGTGTATTTTCAGATTTAATGAGGGGACACAATTTTATTTTGTATGCTGAAATTTTTTCTGCAAAAGTTACTTTTTTAAATTAATATTGACATAAAAACATGTATTAAGTAATCGGCGAAGATAATGCTTCTCCTCTTTAAAAAATAAAATAAAATAAAATAAAAATAAAAAACAAACAAAAAGCAATTGTGGAATAGAAAACGATCCCCTCAACATAAAAATATACGTGACTCTGGCAACTATCAGCTGATTGCGCAAAACAAATAATTATGTATATATAAAGTGCGCTTTGTAACCGGTTAAGGGATTTTTCGGCCGAGCTACTCCTCGAATCGTGGTTTTCTAGAAAAACACAGTTAATTACTTAAAAAAATAAACTAAACTGAAAATGGAAACAAAACGACGCAAGTGGAACCTTACGGAGGAGCAACGTTTCCTGGATTGCTGGGAAGGAAGAGCTCAGGAATTGAGAGGTAGCCGAAAAAACTCTCATGTATACAAAGAAATGACATTGTTGGCAAAATTGTAAGCATGCAAAAAAGAATTTCCCTTTCAGCAGCGTCCGTCCGTGCAGCAATAATCTGCACTTGCAAATCATAATATTGTATAAATAGCAAAATAAAATGGATGCGGTCTCTTGAATTCATGATTTTAATACTTGTGACAAATTTTGCAAACTGCAAATGTAAACAAAAATCAGCTGTTTGAGTTAACTCACTTTCGGTGGAAACGTTTGACATTTCATTCACTTAACAGAGGCCTTAAATGCAGTTAAGTGCTTGGTGGAAATAGGCTATTACTGACGCTTGTCCCGCAGAAAATACTCGTATTTTTATGTTCTATTACAGTCGGGTGTTATGGCTATGCGGTATGTAAGATGGGTAGTTGCAGCATAAGTCTCTCTCCTCACCACAAGGCTACGGGAAGAGTCGGCCAATGACCATGGGAATTCGAAATTGGCGGCAAACCGACAGACAACGTCCCAACGAAGATGCTAAATGCTGAACGTTTATTTGTGTGGTTAGCAAAGCGCCGCAATGTGATATGCCACCGCCGTAAAGTCACATACCAAAACCACCGACCGACCATGGTTAAACACCAAAAGACCAAAGGCAAACGAGTCGTTTGGAAGACATCAAAAAATAAAAATAAATGAGAAAAGAATTGATGAAGACTTTGCAGCAACGAACGTATTTGAGACGAATGTGCATGAAACGCGTGAACCACAAGTGAACGTGAAAGGTTACTAAGGACACCAATTGGTGTTGAACAGAGATCGATGCAATCCAAGTTATAGTCACCTTACGTCTGTGGTGGTGTATTACTCATTAACTGTTAAACTATTTATATTCAGTTTTGAACGAAAACATTTTGCTCCTGTCTCTCCTTTCCGATTATAACTATGCCAGTCTTATTTCCGCAAGAGCCTACAATACTAGTTTTGGTGTATTTTGTGTAAGAAAACATACATATTTCGTGTATCATAATAATAATACACTCGGAGACCTTGCTTAAGGCAATTTTTTGTTGCTAAGCGTACTGCAGTAGTTTTAACCATGGCGTAATTAGTAAAAGGTGTAAAAGGTGTGACCAAATTTGACAAAATCGGCACTCTTATAGGAAGTGTGACGTATACTTTTATAAAGTAGAAAATAGTATGATTAATACCCCATTCAAGCAAGTTTTGAATATAACCTTCCTTGGATTATGTGTTTTTTTATCTTTTAATGGAAACTAAAAAAGAATCATGAATGTGAATATTTCCACAATATATGTGTAACATATACGAGATATCCTTTTTAAAAAAAAATTTCGTCTTTAATCAAGTGTACCGGAGGTACATACGTATGTTCATATAGGTATTTTTATTTTAAAAAATGTAAATAACGAAACACTTTTCCATAATTTTTCCTTTATAGTTGAATGGAGCTTTTCTAAAAGTTGTAAAGAACTCTTTTGATAACATTAACTTTTCAATGATTTTTGTTTATGTCAGTGTATCCTCATCAAAAATGTATAATTATTTTTTTTAATCACATTCAGTTTTTTGTGACACCAAAATATTCATTTCTTGCCCTATAAATATACGCTCCTCTGTTTGAATAGCTTCATTTAGATGACTATACACTGGCGGTCATAAAAAAAGCACCACACTGAAATTTAAAGAAAATTGTTTCTAATAAGAGTTAAAACCGTTTTATTTTGAAACAAATATTTTTCATTTATTGTTAAGACCAAAAAAAAGGAACTGTGTTAAACATCAGCTTAGTTTAAAGAAAATTTCACTGGTTTTTGTTCAAAATAAAATAATTGAAGAAAATTCACATTTTTAAGGATATTGGTAAAAATCAAGAAAAAAATAAAAACAATGCAAGTTTTTCAGAGTTTTTGCTCGGTTTCATTAGTTTAATATCAGAGCATTAAAAATAAATTATTAGTATCGTGTTGCTTCTCCTTTAGCCTTTATTGCAGCCTCAATTCTGGACGACATGGAGTCAACAAGGACTTGAAAGATATCATCGGCTATATCTTCGTACCAGACTTTATCCAAAGCTTCAGCAAGCGCTCTTTTGCTCTCTGGCTTATTCTCAGCCACTTTTCGTTTCATTATGTGCCGGAGGTGCTCTATTGGATTCAAATCGGGAGAGTTTCCTGGCCACTCGAGTTGGCAAATCCCAATACCATCCAACAATTTTTTAATCTGCAACAAAATAAAAAATTATGTGAAAGTTTGGTTAATATTTTGCAAGTTATTAATCATTAGTGAGTATTAAAAAGCCCTTACTTACCAATTTAGCACGATGGCACGGCGCAGAATCGTCCTGGAAAACAAACTCATTACTGTGGGATAAATGCTCCTCAATGGCTGGCAGAAATTGGTCCCTAATAATTTGTCCATACTTTTCAGCGTTCGCAATTCCTTGGATATGGAATAAGGGACCCCGGATAAAGTAGGAAAAACAGCCCCACACCATCTGGCTTTCTGGAAACTTCACTGTTTTCACCACACAGTTATACTTGTATCTTTCACCATCCGACCGACGAACATACGGAAGATTGTACGCGCATAGCAAATCGAATTTGCTTTCGTCCGACCATAAAACGTTTCTCCAATCCTCAAGGGTCCAGTTTCGGTATTTTTTGGCCCATGATAAGCGGTTTGCTTTCAACCGCTTTGTCAATAGAGGTTTTTTGGACGGTCGTCTTCCATACAGTCCACAGTCCCGAAGTCTTCTACGTAAAGTTTCGGCACTTAAGTCAGCATTGTGATAACTCCTCATCTCAGTCCTTATTGTTACTGCACTTTTAAATCGATCCTTTAAACTTATTGTACGAATAACGCCGTCTATCCGGGTGTTAGTCTTACGAGGTCTTCCTGATCCTTTCGTCATTGCGTACGGGTCCAAATATTTTTTTTTTTTTCATGAGTCTTACAATAGTGAAATGTGAGCATCCCACTTTATGTGCTATGCGACGATAAGGAACTCCCATATCCTTTAAAACAAAAAATTCGACCTTTTGGTCACGCGTCAATTGCTTATAACTGGTAGACATTTTTGACATCTTTTACAAAAAAACATTTACAGCCAATGCGGTGCGGTAAAATATGACAGTCTTTACTTAAATCAGTTACATAAATGTAAAAAGGGAAATCCCCATTATAAAAAGGAAAGAGTTGCCGCGGTGTTCTGAAATTTTATCGAAATTACTGCAGTATTGCTAATGGTGCGGTTTTTATGACCGCTAGTGTACCTATAACGATTCCATTTAATTAACTTCGCTATATAGCATTTAGGTTAATTACTTCGTAAAGATGCTACGAAAAAGTTCCAAAAACCCCGAGAGTTTCTGTTATGTGTGGGGAGAATTAAGGTTTAAATCTTAGTATCGAAATTTGATATCTTTAATTAAGCCATGCTATTTTGACTATTTCAGATTTCCTGTGAGGAATCAAGATAAATCTTGGGTACCACATAAATGGTGTGTAATGTGTAAACAATAACATAGAGATTTGCCGTTTGCTACACAAATGATTTGGACGGAATTAAAGGACCATGCAAGTGATTGTTATTTTTGTTTGGGCTGAGCTTTCCAAAATGGTATCAATGCTAGTTTCAGTCAAACCAATTGTTCAATTTAAATAAAACTTGCAGGAGGCAGGAGTTGTTGTTGTAGATCAAATTTACGCTTCTTTGAAATATTTTACACATTAATGTTGTTAAGTTATAAATAATTTGTTGTTAAAATATTTACACTTGCGATCAAATGCGATTACAAAGCTATTATGTTTTTATTTTATTTCATTAGACAGTTTAAATTAATTTGAGCTTGAATTGTAATAGAAATATCCGATACAATAAGTGGCAATAAGTGCGCATAAAATAAAAGAACACTACCAGCAAAACTACTACCATTTTCTACACCTTATAAAGGGAATTACGAGAAATGCTGTGCAAGGCGCAGCCGGTGTTGGACCGGACTAAGGATATTTTCGACAAGTGTGTCAAATCAAGTGTGAAAAATCAACTACCGTTATATTCAATAGCGTGCAATAGGTAATTTGAATTACTTTATAATTACTCAAATATGCATGTAGATACATATACATGTGTGTACAGAGCATACAACTAGATTTTGTTGTTCCATGTACCAGTTTTGTGCCAATAAAACGCAGAACATATATTGTTGAGGTGTTCCGCAGGGTTGAGGGTCATGTGCTAGTACTTCGCGTTCTTTACAAAGGGCGCCCATGAGAAATCCAAATTTGACGTCAAGCATGATGACTACGTTGGTGGACCACTTTTAAGCTAGAGCATTACCGATTGGTACAGTTACTGCCTGAAGACCGTGGTGTTGTACCAAATTGACTACAACAAAAAAAAAAAGTGGTCCAAGCTGACGAAATGAAGTTTAGGAAAGGTAAATACAATAAAGGTAATATTTACTTGACTTGGCATTGGAGGTTTTCCTAGACAACGCGTAGTCGGCTGAGATGCTCGTACCCCTAATGCAAAAACATATCTGAAGAGCAATCATGCACACCGATTGGACAAGCATAAGCGGGTTAATCACAGTGATCCTGGTTGTTCCAGATCCTTTCCGAAAGCTAATTGAGCAATAAAGTATACAAATATACATAGGTCTCTGAAAGCGGGTGGAGCCTGTTACACTCCCTATCACTCCGACCTGCCTGTTGCGAAACTTCCAAATCGAAAAAAGTAAGCACCATACGGTTAAAACTACTTCTTAGCGAACCCTGGCGACATTCTTTTACCACCGTAGCACATAAAGCAAAGACTGATAAAAAATTTTGTAAAACCAATGACTAAATATGGTAGATGATTTTCATTAGAGGTTAAGCAATTAATTTTTTCCAATACATACTCATATTCTCGCGAAATCAGTCAAAAATACGGTGAACACCTTTATGCGTTTGATGCAAGAGGATATGAAAGTGATGCAAAGTATGAAGCAAGCTTTAATTCGAAATCTGAATCTACTTCTTCAAGTGATTATATCTAAGCCATGAACGGCATTAATATACATATGTTATTGGAACGCTAGCGACTTGATTCAACATAAAGATGAGTTTCAGGGTTTTTTAGATAATCAAGCAATAGATATATTGCTAATATCTGTAACTCATTTGACCAAATTTAACAACTTTAATATTGATAAATTTTTGTGTTATGACACCAAACATCCTGAAGGTAAAGCTCTCGGCGAAACACGAATACTAATCAGGAATAAAATTAAATATTATGTGATGGAAGAAGAAGGTCACCTTCACTCTACTTCAGTTCATATATACGAAAGCTCTGGTCGAATAAACATTTCCATTATATATGTATTGTCCTCCACGTTAGAACATATCTGAAACTCAATTCGCTGATTCCTTTTCAAAATTAGTTAATAGGTTTCTAGCAGCAGGAGGTTACAATGAAATCTTTCTTTCTGGGCATCATAACTTGTGATACTAATTAAGCACAGGTAAATATGAATCCACTTTTCGATTTATCGTATGTTCACTCTCCTCGTTTATGTTACGTTAACATAATCCCAGGTTTCAATGAATCCCGCCTATGTTTGTCCGATAAATTCAAAAATTTTTCTGAATACAAAAAATTTAGGAAAAGGGTATCTATTGTTGTTGTTGTTGTTGTAGCGGTATCTCATTTGCCACGCGTCTTCCAATGTATGTGCGCCTAATCTTGGATCCGATTCCCTTCAAGCACTCGATGAAGATCCAGACGAAAATTTTATTTAATTTTATTTTAAATCTCTCAGAGAAACTAATGCCAATGACATAAAGAAAAATAAATCTCCTGGATACGACAGGATAACGGGTGATAGGAAAAAGGGCTTCCACACATTGCACCCAAACACATGTTCTATATCTTTAATGGTATATTAACATTGCAATATTTTCCTAAATCCTGGAAGATCTCGGTGACTATTATGATCCCTGAACCAGGTGAAGATCCAACTTTGGTAAGCTCCTATTGGCTTAATTACGATATTCTCCAAAATCTTCAACTAAAACTCTTTTTAGAATCAAAACAGACGATACCATGCCACTAATTCGGCTTAATAGAAAGGCACAGCACAATAGAACGGATGCTAAGAATCCTAACACTGTTAATATCATTATTTGAAAAAAAAATCACTATTGCACTGCAGATTTTTTCGGCATTTGATAAATTGGCTAGATTGGCTAGTATACAAACTGAAAATTTCGGATTTGGCAAACACAACTGAATCCTATGAAATATTTGCTGCATCCGCCCTTCAATCTCTGTAAATGACAATGCAATACCACAGAAATAATTCGTTACTTACTTGAGAGTTACATTTTTAATATGCATATAAAGCCACTATGGAATTACGAGATCCAGCATCTAATTCTAGCATAGATAGAAATCAAAGGTTACAGTCTAAAACCTTAAGAGTAATATGCAAGGCCTCTTGGTATGTAAAAAATTGCGCTGCGATACCGCGACTACCACCGTAACAGAAGGAGCAGAAAAACTGCGTAAAAATTACGCATTGAGGTTATCTAACTATCCAAACTTTCTAGCTAAGAGCTTATAACACCCTAAGCGATTAAAGAGAAAGGATTTACGTTTGAACTGTGATTTAAGGCTCTGCCGCAAAAGAGACGGAGAATACCATATCATTCAAGATATTTATTATAATTTACTAAATGTCAATATTTAGAAAATTTTTTTTTTGCTATATTTATTTACATATTTTGTGTGTTTGGCATCCCTAATGAAATTGTGTTAAGCACATTCTTTGTTATAGCAAAACACAGAAACCAGAAGATGGGACCATATTGATTTTGAAGTCACGAGCTCAACATTTTCCTTAACCAGTGAGTCCTGAAGCCTTCAAAATTGTCCTCACTTTATCTATGAGTACAAAAAAGTACAACCAATGTTACAGTAACCTCTTTTACTTTTTAAAAGATATTATGTTTTTCCAATTTGTATTTAGACATCCCAACTTTAGCTCGTGTTTAATGTTGAAATATCGTTTCATCTCGTTATGTTTGGTATAAGTGTGTAGGCTTGTTTAGAGACGAGTCTGCAAATGGGATTAGATTGATCGACTACATTGACGTTCAAAATATGGTTTGCTAAGAAGATTCATCGGAGCGTTGTGATACATAAAAGACATATCTCTAGAATTATCCGATAGCTTAAAGCTGGCTTTATGCCATTATATCTGAACCCCGCCAAAGTAATGGATGAAACTTAACGCCGAGCGATGTCTCCTCCTAATAATACGAAGAATATTTATGCCGATTCCTACGCTGGGGCAGGCATCTTGACCAGTCAACAATGAGCCAAGGGTCCAAAAGGTTGCTTCAGTTTGTAAAGGGAACATCAATGTTCTTAAAGCTTGAGATACAATAATGATTGCAGCAGTAAAGCTTGGTCGATTTTAGTGTATTTGGTAACGCTATGGACGTCTAATCCAACCATGGATATATTTAATATTTTATGCCATAATATATATATATTTGGCGCTTTGAAACCGCTGAAGCCGAGCTCCACCTCCAGTTTGTGGTTTTGCGACTTAATGTTTTTCCAACAAATGAAAAGACCTACGAGGGGTGGTACGGAAGGTTTCATGACCGGAGCAAAGTCTTGTAGGCTACTGACTTATGCCCAGAGTATACTGAATCTATGGAGGGAACACTTCTCCAGCCTACTGAATGGCAGTGAAAATGAGACACCCGGAGAAGGTGAACCCGAAACTCCAATTGATGATGATGGAAAAGTTGTTCCATTACCCGACTATGAAGAAGTCCGAATAGCAATCGTCCGCTTAAAAAACAACAAAGCGGTAGGGACTGATTGATTACTGGCCGAGCTATTCAAATACGGCGGTAAAGAACTGATCAGGTGCATGCATCAGCTTTTTTGAAAGATATGGTCGGATGAAAGCATGGCCGACGATTCCAACCTAAGTGTGCTCTGCCCAATCCACAAAAAAGGCGTGGAATAAGCCTTCTTAACATCGCATATAAGTACCTATCAAGCGTATTGTGTGAAAGACTAAAGCCCACCGTCAACAAACTGTTTGGATCTTATCAGTGTGGCTTCAGACCTGGTAAGTCAACCATTGACCAGATATTCACCATGCGCCAAATCTTGGAAAAGACCCGTGAAAAAAGAATCGACACCCACCACCTTTCGTCGATTTTAAAGCAGCCTTCTGCAGTACGAATAGGAGCTGCCTATACGCCGCTATGTCTGAATTTGGTATTCCCGCAAAACTTATAGGGATGTGTAAACTGGCCTTAAACAGCACTAAAAGCTCCGTCAGGATCGGGAAGGACAGGGTGACTCTTTACCGTGTGACTTTTTAAGTTGTTGCTGGAGAAAATAATACGAGCTGCAGAGCTGAATAGAGAAGGTACTATCTTTTATAAGTGTACAGCTGCTGGCGTACACCGTACACCGCCTCAACAACTGCGCCGTGAGTTCTGCTTTCTTCAGACTTGATAAAAAAGCGAAGTGAATGGATCTGGTAGTGAATGAGGGCAAGACGAAATATCTCCTGTCATCAAACAAACAGTCGTCGCATTCGCGACTCGGCTCCCATGACACTGTTGACAGTCATAACTTCGAGATCGTAGATAATTTCGTCTATCTTGGAACCAGCATTAACACCAATAATAACGCCTTGAAATCCACTCCAGCTATGAAATGTGATGCAGTACTCGCTGGTGGAAGCAGAGGAAGAGAAAGACCTCCACTCCGTTGGAAGGATCAGGTGGAGAGTGACCTGGCTTTACTTGAAATTTCCAACTGGCGCCAGGCAGTGAAAAGAAGAGAAAAATGGTGCTCTTATACTGATTCAGCTATAATCGCGTAAGCGGTGGCAACGCCAATAAAGAAGAAGAAGAGAATCTCTTCCTGCAACTCCACATTGAAAAAGTTCATTAAAGTGAAAAAACAAACACTTACACGGAATAGTCGTGTATGAAAATCGACAGGGTGACAGCCGTGACAGGGTGTTTGTTGGTCCTTAGAGAGCGATAAAATCAGACAAACTGAACAAATGACCGCTCTTCAGCTCTCAAAAGATAATTCACAGAAATATTGCGTACTCGTGCATATCTAAAGACATACCTACTTGACTGCATACATAAATAAGTCGATGTGCAAATGAAATCCTTGCAAACAGCAGGACAGCAACCCCTAATTTATCGACGGCTTGTTATGGTGCTGGGTTGTTGCCAGCTTTATTGCTGCTTATTAACCGTTGCAGGCGGGTTAAACACAAGTGCGGTAACCTCATGATCACAGCTGGTTCATTGCCGAGCTTTGAGAATAATGCTTTCACTCTTTCACTAAAGGCGTCCGCTTCGAAGGGTTACGTGAATTGCGTTTAAAGTTTTATCTTTATTATGTTCGTAAGTGTAAATCAATGTACTCGTATGTACACGTATGTATGAGTATGTATATCAAAATAATTTATATTTTGCATGTAACGATAGCACAAGCTGATGTTGTTTTCATTAAGCACAACATTACATAATAATCATTGTAAGTCGTTTCATGAACTCTGCTCGCGCCAATCAACCAGAGCAAAAGCATTCGAATTAACTGCGCTTCCTTGCTCAAGCGACCTTTATGTTTGATTTATTCGATGTGTGCGGTCCGCAGGTGTTTCTTAGAAACAATTTTTTAGTGCACTCCTACCAGTTCCTAAGCAAATTAATTATTTATACATATTATTTTTGGAAAGTTGGAGATGGTTGAATTTCTTGTTGAAACAATGAAAAGTAAAGTATATACACTTTGAGCTGTAGCTCCATTGAATTGTAGATACTGTTGTAAAAAAATAACGATCACATCCCTGGAACTGGTATCTATCGGTTTTCATATGGCTTGGCTTTCGAAATCCCAATACTAGACTTTGTAGGGCGTCACAGGCTTTGAAGGAGGAGCAGATGGAGCTATGGTACGGACACGTAGGTACGATAAGCTGATATATTTCATACTCACAGAAAAGAACTCTGCAAAGTTGGCTCTGTCAGCCTGAGTGTTATTCATTAAGTTTCAAAAAGCAGATGGGCAATGAGTGAATTAAAAAAAATCGATATACTAGCCAACGAGTCCTGAAGAGGGCGCTCTTTTAGAACCTATCAGCTGATAAAGGATTACTTTCAGATCTTGTGATTGAGCCTGCAACCCCAGCTTTGCGTACACACCGAGCAAATGGCAAAGAGTGCACTTAAATATTGTAAACCAAGCAGTCCAGCATGGGGGTGATCATCTTGTCATCCTATCTTTGGCCTCAAAGAACGCCCGTCAAAAAGCATAAAGAAGGATCGTTATTGTTTTCATCGCTAGGTATAGGACTCAAAAAGGTGCTCTAATGGCTAATGTCCAGAGTATACTGAATTTATGGAAGGATAGCGGCATTGTTTTAAAATATTGAAATTTGCTGCTTGACATATTACCTTTTTCCTGTTAGCTTTCGCTTGTGGTCAGTATTCGCGTAAATTGCATTTTTCTATAAAGTATAACTTGTTTACTTTTTAAAAAAAGTGTTTAAAAAAAATTTCCATTTTTTTCATATACATCAATAATTCAAAGGTTAATAACTGAACTTTTTTATAAGAATCTGGAATTTGCCAAACGTGTGATGTTGTTATGAATGTTGTAGATCTGCAACTCCTTGCATTTACTACTATGAATTTGGTCTAAATTATTATATTGTATTATTATAGATATCGTCGTTGAACGGACAGAAGTTGTTCACGCTAACACAAATGACATCTACTGAAAACGAGGCGAAATGACAGTACCTTTGAAATGCATCGATGAACGCGAAAACAAAAACGTTTGGCAATTTCATAAAAATGACGACGAAGATAATTTTTATACGGCAATTCCGTTGGTCATCCATTTTGCCAAACAGGGGATTTTTTGTCTGGATACCATCCAAGCGAACAGACTAGTAAACTGCAAGTTTACGGACAAGAAAGTCATAATGAAAAAAATTTTTCCTCGAGGTTTTTATGAAGAACAAGTAGCCGACTTTGAAGGTGTTGAGATAGGGGCTGTAACTTAAAAATACGATAAAGATGTGACTTTTCTTTCATGGTATTTTGGGAGAGAACCCATGTCTCAAATAGAATGATATGACAAAGTTGAGAAAACGAAAATTAATATTCCATGCCCTCAAGTTATAAAAGATTACCATGCACATATGAGTGGAGTGGATCTCATGGATAACTTCATTGGTAAGTATTATATAAGCATGCGAAGCTGGAAATAGTATATGCGTATATTTTACCACCTTCTTGATATATCCTTTATAAATTCGTGGCTTGTTTATAAAGATCTCAACGGTGTTGGCAACCTTAACTTATGCCAATATAGACTGCAACTAGCAGAGGTTCTTTGCAATGTCAGGGACGCTTCCAAAATCTCCAACATGCGAGGAAGACCGAGTTATGAAAACAGCGTTGAAGCTCCAAGCAAAGAATCGGTGAGGACCAACCAGTATGTTCTGCCAAAAGATCTGCGAACAGATAAAGTCGGACATTGGCCACAAAATTTGCTTTCATGGCAGATGCAAACTGCTTAGATGTACAGGATACATACAAACCAGCTGTGAGAAGTATGGAATCTCACTTTGCTTTAAAAAGTTTCATAAGTAAATGCATAGTGTTGCAGATATACAACATAATATATTTTTGAAATACAACCGTGAAAACAAAATCAAATTTGGTTTCGTTTTCATTTTCTGAAATTGTGTGGATATAGCTATCACATATATTTTTTCAAATCAAAAAAAAATCATACATTTAAGGGTTAATACCTCGTGTCGAGCGTGGACGACGTCGATATCTGATGAGCCCGCCTTGAGAGTCTTTGAGAGAAAAGTTTTGCGAACGATTTATGGTTCTTTCCGCATTAGCAACGGCGAATACCACTGACGATGAAACGAGAAGCTGTTATATACGATGATGTTGACATAGTTCAACGAATGAAGAAACAACGGCTACGTTGGCTAGGCCATCTCGTCCGCATGGATGCGAGGGAATAGGAAGACGTCCCATTCCTTTGGAAGGATCAGGTGGAGAGCGACGTGGTTGCACTTGGTATTTCCAACTGGCACCAAACAGTGAAAAGAAAAGCTGAAGGTGCAATATTGTTGATTCGGCTATAATCCAGTAAGCGGCGCCTACGCCAGTAAGAAGAAGAAGCAATCAACATTCTCAACAAAGCTTTAGAATGTGCTGAAAATTAAAATAGGTCCGAGTGATATGAGTGTAGGCGTTTTACTACGAGAAAAGGACGTATTGACAAAAGGCCATGTTGCTTGCAAAAAAAAAGTTCATAGAATGATAACCAACTTCATTTGTCTATCAGTTCAGTGAACTATACATTTGAGTCCCTTTAAAAAGGCTTCGTATGGTTTTTTTTTTAATAATTAGCATAGAAATATATACATATTTAGCGGGAAAAACATTTATATAAATATGTACACACGAGTATGTATGTAAATATGTATGCAAAATTATTTATAGCGATGCTACGTGCGAGTAATTAATTAAGTCAAATATTTACGTACTTCGCTTTACAAATTATACTGGATTTTATTGTTAAATTAACACACAACTCTCTGACACGCAATAAATCGAATCGAACAACTCAAATTGTCGATATTTTTTCGACTTTGACAGCTTTGTCGGCATATCAGCTTATCGACATATCAATGGGCAGCTTTACATACAGCGCTAGAATGGCCGTGATGAGCTCGGTGGCAGATGTGGCGGCTTTTAACAAATTCGTACGATGCTAATTAATCAAACTCAATCACAATCAATGCAAGCAACACGAAGTGTAAACAAATGCATGACAACAACAACAACAGCGACAAAGCAAATAAAAACTACAATGCTTAGTTTCCAGTGCAGGTAAACATTAACAGAAGTTATAGAAATTAAATCAGCTGGACACAGCACCTCCACAAATGACTAAGCGCACGGGTAGATTTGATGCACAAAACATCCAAAATAATCATTTGACATTACAATCACCACACTAGTCCGCACACAAGCACACACAGACACTTATTGCTTAGATTTGTAGATCCCCCAATATGTTGGTTGCCGTAATGTGTATGTTTGTATGTATGAAACGTTTGCATTCCGCCTCATAATGTGGCATCCATCATCCGCATTGAAGCACTCAACAGCCGACAATATGGGAATCTACTTTCAATCTGGTTTACCGTCTGTCTGTCTACTGGTCAGTCGGTAGGTTGGTAAGGCTCTCTGCTCACTCAACCGTATGATTACATATTGCTACACATATCCATCTCCCATGGCAGTGGTGCGCTTACGTTCATGCTCTTAGTCGCTGCACCAATGTTTATTCAGTTGAAATTAACCTGACTCACCTCTTCACCAACGTTGTCGTCCGTCCTGAACGCCAACTTGCTTGCTTACAATGTACATGGGTATAATAAAGGGTGACACAATTGCTAACTCCAAAGGTTAGGTTGCGTTAATATTACTCACAAACAAATATAGTGTTTGACCGTGCTGGCTGCTTTGAGAACCGAATGAACCCTGAAGACACATTGAGGTCAGCCCTCTTCCAAAATAATTAGTTTAAAACTGAAGCACGCAGATAAGTCTGGAACCAAATATTAAAGTTGACGAAGTTAATTTAAAATAAAAAACTAAGTTAAACTTTCTAGTTGGCAGGAAATATCAACTACTCCTGGCATGAAATAAAGGCTCCTCATTAAAAAACCATCAGTCGTTCGAAGACGGCTTAGTATAAACTGTAGGTCCCTCAGTTTGTTGGAAAAACTTCAAGACTTAAGTTTGCAAGAGCGGGAAGCTTACCAAAGCGGTATTTATCTGGCAAACTACGACGCCTAATAAGTTCATCTGCCATGCTATTCCTTTCCATGCCTCTGCGACTACTGAGCACCAATAGTATATTCTTATCTACTATCACCCGAAGAGATCCGCCACAGCCCAACGCGATTTCAGAATCTGTCAGAGCTTGAAAATAGATGTTTCTTCCTGAATTTAAGTTTCCACGGAGATTTTCGGCTCAAACACACTGCAATGGTCTGACAGTGTTACCATCATTGTTAGTCCATTCTTCTCTGCGAGAAAGCCGAAACGGGGACCCAAACAAGAAACGTAGCAGTCTGTTTTTCTTGGTAAAAAAGGATTTTTTATTGTTTCTGTCACCTTAAGTGTAGAGCCAATAGTTTGTCTGATGTGTTTGTGTCGTTTGTGTATACTTAGAATCTTTAAAATTTTATTTTTATTTTTGTTTTTTTATTTTTTGTTTCATCTCTTCGCAGTATGAAAATCATGATCCCCATTTTTACTAAAATCCACTTTAAAGACTTCCCAAAAGAGCACAACTTTGATGTTGGTCCATAACTTTGCCGACAACTTCATCGACAAGATCAAGTTTTTTTTTGGAATTGGAAATTAAGAGAACGCGAAACGAAAGTAGCAGAATCATGGCACGATTTTCTCTTAGTTTTGCCAAATACGGTCTTCTTTCACTCTGCCGTGTTTAATTTTAAAAAGTAAAGTGTTTTATTTAAATTAAATCCTATTGTACCACCCTTTTTGCATAAATATTGTAGTGCACAGTAACATTTAACATCCCAAATGAACTGTTTCCTTTTTGCTGTCCTTTGCGAATCTACTCACCCAGCCCGCCGTTTGCCAACGGATCAACTATTTAACACTACCAGTCTCCAGTCCAGCGCATTTGATCTGCTTGTTCGCACGCTCGTAGATAGCGACCATAATCCCCTCTACCTTTTTCCAAGGAACAATTAGGTACATAAGTATATATAAATATGTTTGGAAATGTGTAAACCATTCTGTTTGTTTCAACATCCAATCCATTTATGTATTCATCAGTTTTTGGTTTTTTTATGGTTTTCCTTTTCAGTCGCTATTCACAAAACGTTTACCAATGTGTTCGGTCGGGCCAAACATTAGTGCGCCACTTCGATATGTGTCCTCTGCCACATATTGTTGGGCCATACTCGTGTGCCGCAATTAAATGTGTGGCGTATCCCTTCAAACAACGCGACTACTCCACGAACGCATCAAATATATTCTCTACACGGACAATGGAGTAATCCAAAACTAACGAAAATCGATACAAAAACTTTAGTCCAATTAACATTAACATTCGAGTAATCCATGGAGTAGGTATATGTGTAGATGAAATTAGTTTTGAAACTACAAAGATACTCCATGGAGTGCCTATATGTACGAAAAATTACATTCGGACAAAATTTTTAGTTTCGAATACAATTCGCTTTGTTCAAAACATACATACATACTTAAATTTAAATTAATATTTTGTTGCCAATAAACGTATAACATATCTAATTTACGTTGGAATACATTAGCTTTGAGCTTATGGGCGTCCTCTATGTACTATGAGAGGTCACCATCGAAACGAAACTGACTCAATTTCACTTTCATACATACAAGCTGGTGGAGAAACGTGTGTTGATCCAATAGTACGCTATAAAGGAGTACCTATTGATTACTCCAATGGGCCATATTGTTCAAAATTGCTTGCAGAGATAGGCAACACAAACATTTGTATGAATTATTTTAACTGCGGGGAGACCAGCATTCTACAGCGAATTCAATGAACACCACAAAAATTGCTGAGGTCCCTTTGTTCATCTCTTTATTGGTACGTTGGTGTTGGTGTTGAGTGAAGGTGTATGTATTTTTTGAGAGATACTAATACCTATATATATATATGTACGAGTATATACACATGAAAACTTTTTATTAAAATTATGCTCTTCAGTTTGAGATTTTAATAGATTTATTATGGTTCAGCTGTTGCCTTAAATGTAAATTTATTTCTTTGCTTATCAATTTTTGTTTGGGCATTTAAAAAACATTGCACATAAGGCCCCTTCGAGGATATTATGTGAAAGATTAAAATCCATCATTAACAAGCCGATTGGATCTTATCAGTGCGATCAAATATTCATCTTACGACAAATCTTCAAAAAGACTTTTTCACTCGCCGATTTTAAAGCAGCCTTCCACACCACGAAAAAGAGTTGACACTACACCGCTTTATCTTAATTTTATATTACGACCTAACCCCTTTTAGCTGTTTAGTTGTTAGTTCTGTTTTCGCTAGATTAGATAACGTAGTGAAGCGAATTGGTTTGCTAGTGACCAAAGACAAGACATATTAACTCCTATCTTCAAACACTCCGTTCGAAGAATCAGTTTGATATGGGTATCGCTTCACTTATGTCTCCAGATGGCTATTATTGCGAATCAAGTAAGCTAAATATTCCTTTTGTAATTAGTCGCCAAGCGAACGCGAGAGTCGAGCAATGCGTACTGCCTTTCGGAAAGCCAGGGTTCGAGTTCTGGTCCGCTCAACATCGCAAAAAATAATTATAGAAAATTAATTTAAATAAAAACTTAAAAAAGGTTAATTTTTCAAATTACGGTCGCCCCTCGGCTGGGAAGGTCAACCACTCCGAACGTATTTATGACATGAAATAAAAGGTCCTCAGCCGTTCGAAAGCGGGTTAGTATAAACTGTAAGTCCCTCCACCACGCAAAGCGCCAATTATATATGTATATAATTAGTCGCCACATTCCGGTGATGTGTTCGTCGCTTCTTATATTCTGAAATTCAAGATCAACTCATTGACCCCTTCCTCATGACAATTGTCGGTGTTATTAGTTTTCACTGGTGAACGTGCGGTGAACGATGTCACTAGTGATTATACTATTCATACCGTAAAGAAGACCTCACAAAGCCAATTTAAATCCTCACTGCGTCAGTCATGTGTATTTTGACGACTAAAGGCTTCTTCTTCTGGTTCCCGGTCAAGCAGTATGCAGAGCGAATTTCTTGGTTTAAGAACTTTATTCTTAAGTGAGTTTATAGGAGTATGAGTAAGAAGACGGCGCCCTGAAGGTCTGCAAAGTAAACAAAATTTCCAGATTCCTAAGAAAATGAATTCAATACTAACATATTGTCAGGCTCCCTATTTCAGAAAAGCGTCGATTAGCCTCAGGACCGCTTAGTCTATAAAGCAGGGGCGGCAACAGTTATGAGGAAATGCGCAAAAATTAAGTTTAATAATTATTTTTCAATTTATATTTCTTACTCACAAAATAATAGTTACGCGAATAGTTTTATTTTTTTCTTAAGCAATAAGAGTTAAAGAGTAAGCTTTTTTTGACCTCGACAAATAATACTCTCACGCTAAGTTATATTTTTTCAACAATGCATAACAGTTATGTGATGAGTATTTCTTTCAGATTACAAAGTAAGAATTAAACTATGAGTAAAATTATTGTGGTCATAGTTAATAGTTATATGATAATTTTAGTTTGAATTAAAATATATTTAAAATTAAATAAATTATAGGCATACTATATATTTATACAAAAGTGAAAATTTAATTCTTAAAATGAGTAAATGCGAGCAGCATTTGATCTACATACATATACGTACATATGTAGCCAGTCGTAGCCCACTAAAACACAGCAAAAAATATTTTTTTTTTAATTTTTGCAACATTCGACTTTTGTTGTAACAATATAATGGTAATTTATTACCATTATCATTATTTGACGCTAAGCCATTGGCAGTGTGGCCCTAATCGCTAATTTATTATATTATAGAAATATTAAAACAATAACCGCACTTTGTTCGACAGTCTTAGGACCATTTTTTCGAGTGCAGTTTCCATTTCATCGATCTCCTGTTAAATGTTTATTTAATATTAGATAAGAGGTGGCAGTGCTGCGAAGATGATGGAAGGAACAGCTGTTCTAAACGTAAATAAAGTAAATTTTCTTAAATTTCTTTCAGCAATGAGGCGCACAGAGGCTTCCTTAAACTTTTCCTCAAGCTCATAAATATAAAATACCCGTCTACCAATATATTTATGTACATATTATGGCAAAAGATAATAAGTAAATTTGTAAATCAGCTGTTTTCTCTTTGTAAACAGAACAGTAACACGAAAAAACGGCCCTTAATGGTTAAAGTGAAAAAAAATATGATTATTAATACTCGTAAGACTTACATTTGATTTATTTTGCGGTTCATTAGAACATAAATGACAGTAAAATTAACGAAATATTCAAAATAGTATGTAAGTAAAATATTTTTTTATCATTTATTACATATTAGAGCTCAAGATTGTGATTTTCCAGGCTCTCAGGTAATAAGTTGTATCGCAAATCGCTTGATATAATTTGTAAAGCCGAAAATGATCTTTCGACGCTTATGCCTGGTTTTTATTAGGTCGTATTTGACGGCAAATCTGTCAAAATAATGAAAACGGGATCTCATATGGTGTCATTTGCGTTTGCTGTCACATTTGTGAACGGACGGTCATACAAAATGTCAACCGAATGAAAACAAGCAAATTTCGATTTGCGCATCGATGAGGTAGCGTTTGAAACACAAATTGAGCCCAAAATACAATAGCGCTGTGGCAGTGGCAGTGGCAGTTTTTAAAATCAGATGTTATAGCTAATATAATATTAACACCGACTGTCGCTGCAAACACAATACGGCTTTAACAGTGACTGCTTTATTTGACACTCTACTTCTTTTTGTTTACATTATTTGACATTTATTTATTTATGTGCTGATGGGAACTTTACAAAAATATATATAACACATCTAAAAGGTGTTACTAAAGTGGTTTCGCTGATAAAAGAAGAAATATTGATGCTAAATTTAATGCAGTTGCATTATGTGTTCAAAAGGTACAGAGCACAAAGAATTTGGACGAATGAGATTTACCGAAGAAGAGCGGCAACCATATGCAAAACTCAAACAAAAGTTGGCGTTACAGATCAATTTGTAAATAAATAACTCAAACAGAAGTTGGCTGCTGTGTCAAATTCAACACATGAAGTTTGCTGCAATAAAGGCAGTGGCAGTGAATTTAGTATTAGGGCTAAGCTGAGCAGTACTGCCAGCTGCCACTACTGTATTATATGTCTCTTCATTTTACAGCAGTGTTCCTAAAAAAGCAGCTGATTTCGAAAGCCACTGCCCTATTGTATTTTGTGCTTTACATCTATGCTATCGTGTTGACAAATTATTGTCATTTGCCGCGTAATACATAAATACGAGTATGTACATATGAATGTATATTGAAAGACACGGGACTATGAACAGTTTTAAAGGTAACGTTTTTATATTTTAACATTTTATAAAATGCAAATCACTATCTTTTGCAATATGTTTTCAGTTGAAAATATGAAGGAAAATACAGAAAAGACCAACGGCACAAAGAAGCATGACCGGAAAATGCAGAAGAAGTGGTCTGCAGATGAAACCGAGAGGTTGATCCAGGAAGTAGAATTGAGGGAAGGGACGTTGGAATTTGTTTTCAAATTCTCTGCGTATGCCTTTTTTCGAACTCAATTACACTCAAGGTTACAAAACATATTTTCAAATGCTTACAAAATTGTGCGTTTATCCCTATTTCAATCGATTGAGCCGAAGCTGGTGTATCTATTTTCAAGCACTAATTTTATTTAATTTCGTTTTTTTCATATTTTCTTTTTAATAAATTGGCTGCATATTTAAGCCCGCAAATATTGGCTCTGTTAAGCTTTTGAATGGCTTGGAGTCCAAAAACATAGCATATATTCAAACAATTAAAATTTTACCTAGTTTGTACTCACCACGAAAAATGTCAGTATTTCAATGTCGGTCGTCAAAATTTACAATTTTCACTCGATCGGCACACAGTCTCAAAAATGAAATGTCAATCGAAATCAATCTTTTATAATAAGCAAGTCTCTTTTATACCCTCTCATTTACTCACATATCAACAAATGTGAAAATGCATTATGGTAGCAAGAAATCCATTGAGTTACTCTATTTATTAAGCTGTTGAATGTTCCCCGATCTGACACTGCTGCCAACATTAGAATGCGAGGTGGAGGAACGCACTCAGTTGCAAATTATTCAATAACTCTCCCTGCTATAAAGTATTATTTGAATCAATTTTCATAAAACGTGAGATTTATTAAACATTAACAATTAAAAACTAGCATAATAAAGCAAATTATTTTATTTAAATAATGAGACCGCGTGTGTGTGGTGTAGGGATTTTTCGTCTAAACAGCTGAAACTAGGAATCATCATTGCTAGCTTAACTTAACTGCCTGAAGCAAAAATCGTTTTTTTTTTTTTCAAATATTAATATTAAAGTATTCCATTCAAACCGCTAAGTGGAAAATTTTCATTTTCTTAGTCATAATTGTAATCAAATACATGTTGACCAATGTTATCTAGGACATTTTCGGTTAGGTTCATAATTCCAACTATATAGTATTTCTTTAGTTTATCCGCGAAGAACACGACCAAATATTATAGCTGTTCTTCGGTCGCGCTCAATTTTTTACGCCAATAGTAAATACCAAGTGCAGCCAGTCTCTTCTCCATCTGATCTCACCAATGGAGGTTTTCCTGTTCCTGACAATGTTGTTGGTGTTAATGCTGGTTTCAAAACGGCCGAAATAATCTACGACTTCAACAGTGTCAACAGTGATGTGGGAGCCACGTCGCGAAGCGATGACTGTAGATATTTCGTCTTGCCCTAGTTCATTACCAGACCTATACGTTTCGTTTCCTTATTTAGTCTGGAGTAAGTAGAAGTCATGGCACGGTTAATTATGTCAATATCATCGGCCTACGCCAGCACCGGTACACACTTATAGAAGGTTGCGTTTCCCCTATTCAGCTCTGCAGCCCATTTAATTTCGGCCTTTCGGCCAGTTTTTCAAACTCTTCATACACACACAATTCGGTCTCTCTCTTTTTCCGTCCGCAAATACTTCTCGCTTCTTGTTTTCTCTCCACTGCGGCAATACTCATTAGCTGATTATTTTGAAAGCCAATAGTTTCCTTTGTCTGAGTTTACATGAGGATACTTTTGTCGCTTATTCTCGAAATTTTCTCTTTTGTGTCGCCCTTCACGTTCACACAGAGACACTTTCTTCAAGCAATTTTTTTGACATTTGTTTGGTGTTCATATTTTTTCTCTACTCCGCTTTATTTTACACTCGCAATTTTTCGTTCGCATCGCGCTTTCTAATATTTCTAAGCTTTTATTTATCTATTTCTTTTATATATTTTTACATTTGATTAAACATCAACTCTACCCTTTCCAAAGTGTAATCCAATTACATACATATCTCATGATTTTTACTACCATCAATATCCATCTCAGTTTCTTCGCGGTTTCTTCAATACTCTCTAATATTTAATGCATTAATTCAGCTTTATCTGCAAACTCCATTATCTGAAATATTTAATAATAATTGGATACATACATATGTGTATAAGCATAGGCATATATGTTTGCATGCACATACATAGTATATGTAAATATTGTAGTAAAAACCTCAAATTTCAATTTCCAAATTTACGGTATTTTTTAATTTGAAATTTAAGATAGCTACAATCATGATGAAATAATATACAGGTGAAGTAAGTAGAATAGAAAGAGACTTTGACACTGCCTTAGCTCAACGTTGTATTTTCAAATTTGAAGAGAAAGGGGAGGAATAAAAGAAAATTCAGGGATTTTTAGGGGAATTTATAAAATATTGAAAATTTCGAAAAATATACATGTAATTGAAATTGAATGAAACTAATTCTCAATCCAAAAAGTATATTATTTTTACACGCTTTATATTAGCTTCACTTGTCTGTCAGTATGTCTGTCAGTTTGTAACTTTTTAGCGGTGACGCGATCCCAATATGAAATATTTGAAATGCGAATCGTTGCATACATCGTAGCGTTAACAAAATTAATCAGAGAACGTATAATAATCCATACTAATAATTATTATACGTTCTCTGATTTATTCAGAGAAAGAAAAAAAATATAGTTTAAAAAATCTAAAAAAAACACGCTTTTAAAGAATATTAAACTAAAAAGTTTAAAATAAATATAGTTTAAAAAAACTAAAAAAACACGCTTTTAAAGAATATTGTACTAAAGAGTTGAAAACAATTTTGAAAATAAACTTAAGACAATAGTATATAAAAAATACTTGTATAATTGAGAGAAAAGCGTGGGGCGCTCGATATATGGAAATTATGGTACAAAGCGCCCCACGCTTTTCTCTTAATTATACAAGTATTTTTTATATACTATTGTCTTAAGTTTATTTTCAAAATTATTTTCAACTTTTTAGTACAATATTCTTTAAAAGCGTGTTTTTTTAGTTTTTTTAAACTATATTTATTATATCCTATACAGAGAATTTAATTGTTTCAAGATGAGCTCCTTGAACAGGAAAGCTAACGGCAAATAGACATTAATAATCTTAATAATTAAGTACATACATGAATCCATATGTACTTGCATTTATTCTATAATTATATAACATTACACACATTGATAAGTACAATATTAAAGTCCAAATAGCCATTATATGCTTTTTTGTGTGTACAAAAACTAACAACATAGCAGGAGTGCAAAACAAGTTCCCAGTATCTATAGAATAGATAACCATTGGAGTGGCATTATATATTAAACTTTATATTCGGACATTAGACATTTTCAAAGTTAAGGTAAATGTGAAAATGTGTGAAAAGTCCGTTATATAAGAAAAATTATGTGGTATGTTTAATATTTGTGGTAGCATTTGTTTCATTTTTATATGTTCATGTACGTACATATAATATATATAAAAACATGATCAATTCTTAAATTTCTGGCCAAATAAACATTTCTTAAAAGTACATTAGGCCCATCGAGGGTGCTTAAAACCTAACGCTATTTTATTCATATGTAAACAAGTTTTTTAAAAGCATAATGATTGATGTTGAGCCATAAAAAAGCATACATCAGCATATAAAAGAATGAGTTTAATTTCAGTTTTGCTAAGCATCAACTGATATATACAAGTTACTTCTGAAATTGCATATTTTCAGTTTTCTCATCATCATGTCAAAGCACTCCAAAATTCCCTCTATCCATCCTTGATAACATATCCGCTTCATTAATGTCTCAATCAGTTAATAAAGCTGGAAACCGCAGCTTAAAAACTTCACTTAATTTGTTATTTAAATTAATTTACTATATTTTTGGATGTCAGTCGGACCAGGTTTTGAACCACAACCCTCCGAATGGCAATACACAAGACCATATCCTTATTTCCTTGCACTAGTATAACCCCAAAAAAAAAATATTAACGAGGATGTATGTGTGTTGTATTCATTGTCCGTTGTCCATTTATACATGAATAAATTTTTTAAAAAATATATAAAAGTGATTCAGGGATCACGGGGGCTTAGAACTCTTATTTAAGCGAAAATATTAGAAGAATTAGTTTTATTACTTACTTGAAATTTTAGTTAGACAACTTTTAAATTGATATATTCTACGGACATGTAGTAGCGACAAAACCCACTTGCTTGTTGAAAACAGCTAATACATTATTGATATAATACTTGTCTTCAAGAATTTGTTTTACTACTTACATAAAAACCGTTCAAAAATATTTGTACCCCAATAAACGCAAAAGTAAATTTACTTGAAGAAACCACTCTGGACACTTGTGAATTGTAGATATCTAATAAATAAATATCATTAAATATAAGATATTTTTAAACAAATTTAACTAAAATTCAATTACTTTCTCGAAAAATTAGTTCTAACGTATTTTATTTAAACGACACATTGAAAAAAATTTTATATCAAACGAAAGTCATCATAACGAATAGAGAATAAAATTCTGTAATGTATACTATAATTTTTGTTAACAAACTTTAACTTTGCCCTTTTTTTTAATAATTTTTAAAATAAGGGTCTAGAATCGTATAAAATACACATTGTTTTGCTAAGGCAGCGTGTGGGAAAGGGACAATTGCTTACTTACTACACCTGTATATTATTTCATCATGAGGTACAATCAGTTCAAAGTGAGAAACAAAATAAAAGAGAATGTCAAAATCTACAGAGCCGAATAGCAACACAAAACGTGTTGAACGAGCCCTCACGAACGTCACCCTCTCCCTTACAAACGAGTGTTTCGTCGACAAAAAGTATCCCCGTGTAAACTCTGACTTTGCAACTGTACTCAAGGAGCTGGCCATCACACAGTTCCTTTATACTAAGTTGCTGAAGAGTACAAGGCGAGTAGAAAATCGTTCGGATTCCACAGATGTTAATTCAGTAAATCAATTCTTTTTTTTTCTTCTTTGAGTGGCTAGCCTTTTTAAAACGATTCCAAACTGTCACTGTCATTGCTCCAAATCTCCAAATAATACCAGGACCTTTTCAGCATAATGCGTGATTGAATAATTATCCTTACAGATTAAGAGTAGCTGATTAATGTCAGTTTAATATCTGTAGAATGCTGTCAATACTTTCTCAATTTTATTTGAGTTAGCAGAAGAAGCTCCATTGGATTAATGTAATTTCCAATCTTTTGCTTCATACTTTCAAAGTCAAGTTGATTGCCAGAGAAAGCCTGTTAAATATTTCGGGGCTAAAATTTAGTACAAAAAACAAGCGCAAAACAAAGCATAACATAAATATTGGAATTATTTTGCATAAAACAAGGGTTTTATTACTTAAAAACTAGTTAAAAAAAGCAAATTTCATTTAACACGTTCACGCCGGCGTGTACCACCGGTGGCTCGCACATGTCTGCCTGATCGGGCGGCGCGTACCACCGGTGGCTCGCACAGAATTGTCTCATCGGGCGGCGCGTACCACCGGTGGCTCGCATATGATTGTACTACCAATCAATGTGCATCACCAAACATAACTAATTCTATGGTACTAATAACAAAAACATAAGTAAATATTTCAATGATATAACATAAACATTATTATTTAAGTTTTATTAGACCGTTTTCCCGTGCGATAATCTTTCGTTGAAACATTTAGTTCGGCGCCGCCTGATAGAACAAAAAGCTTTCAGCGCAACCGCCTGTGGGCGCGAAACATGAATTGCAGCGCCGGCGTGAACGTGTTAAATAAAGAGACCGTCAACTGTTCAATTTCGTCTTCTTCTCACAATTTTTCTGCCGCTTGAGCCTCTTCGTACTCTGCCGTTTCTTCGTCGAACTACTGTAATGTTTTCCGTGCGACATGCAAGAACACGGACAGTTAGCAGACGGAGCTGGAAGAGACAGAATCGCGCTGCTTTCATAAGCCATTTAAGCTACTAAAAGTCAGCCGAAAACTGCGATGCTCCTCATTTTTGGATTTGATTTTGTTTTTTTTTTTTGTTTTTGGTTATGTTCTGAAGACACTGTGATGTTTCTGAAAATTCTGAGCCAATTTATAGCAACTTTTTCAACCGCGAGAGATGTTGTTACTTTCTTTGCGAATTATCATATTATATAATACAACACAAAAGTTATAAAAAAAATATGTAGGTAATATAAATACAAACAAATTGCAAAACAAATGTATACATAAATATTTTTCAAGGTGCTTAGCACAATGACAAAAAGTTTGGAATGTTTACAATGGGTTATATAAATAAAGTACTAGCTGACTATGTATTTTACATACATACATATGTACCTAAATACCCATGTATACTAAAAAAAAACATCATTTTTTTAGCAAGCCTACATCGTATCAATAAATTTCACGTTAAACGAAAACTGTCTATCATTAATTTGGCTGAAAAATTTGGAAATATTAACGTTAAATTAAATTTCTTTTCGTTTTTACCCGAAACAAAAAGATGTCTTTAATGTTAACAGATAGTGTTAAACGTTAAAATTGAAGAATGTTGTTAAATCATAGCAGCCAGACATTTTAAAATTATCGTTAACGCTGAATTTATGCAGTTTCAACATTAGCAATTTCTTTTCGTTTCAATAGCATGGCGCCGAAACGAAACGATTTCATTTCGTTGATAAAATTTTTCTTTTTAGCGAAACGGAATAATGTGGTTTCCTTAGTTGAGCATCTCTGCATCTCAAAACTTCATTTGAAATTAATTTTTCATATTTTTTGATTTTTTATGGTATTAAATTAAACTAAACTGAAAAATTATTAAAAACTTATATTAAACTTCTTCTTTATTGTTAAAATTTAGAAAAATTAAAAGTAAAATATTAAAAACTATGATACAAAAAATAAAGTAGTTGCACTCGAATTGCATTTGGATGAAAAAAGAAAATTTATAGATTTTTGCTGTATTTTTGCTCATTTATTTAAAAATAAATACGTAATTTTCTAACAAAAAAGTTTTGCATAAAGAATTTGTGGGAATATGTTTGTATACTAAACGGCTGGATTTAATTTTTTTGGATATGTGTCAAATGGTACATAGGTATCTTTTTATCTAGGCTAAGGCTCTGGCCCCAATACGTACTGTGCGTACTGCCTTTAATTTCAATGCTTGTCTGACTAAATGAGCGCTGTGAACGTTGTCAAAACATTCAGCTGATTCGTAAATTTAAGAAAAAAAAAACATAAATATTGACTGGAAGTAGTGAAAATATATTATGAATAATAATAATTGTGAAGATAAAAAGCCAATCAAGTAAACGATGAAAATTTTGGGCACGCGAACTATGTTAAAAAAAAACTGTTTAAAATCTTATTATTGGCGATGCTCAATGTGATACACGAACTGCTTTAGTATACATTAAAAAAGTATTCAATAAGAGCACCGATCTCTTCGCAATACATATTATTTATTACTTTATATAATTGGCGAGCTCCTCCTCCAATTTGTGGTTTTTGCGTCTTGCTGTTTTTCCAACAAATGGGGGGACCTACAGTTTATACTAAGCCGCCTCCGAACGGCTGATAGTTTTTTTTTACAAGGAGCCTTTTATTTCATGTCCGAAATACACTCGGAGGGGTGGATATTCCCTGCCGAGGGGCGACCGCAATTAGAAAATTTAACTTAATTCTTTTATTTAAATTAATTTTCCATAACTTTTGGATGTTGCTGGCACTGGGCTATGAACCCGAGCCTTCCGAGTGTCAGTACGCACTGCTAACCACTCGGCTATCGCGGCCGCCGATGATTGTATATTTCTGCTATTTTATATGTTCTCTTATCAATTGAGAGATACCTGGCTCATAGTGACAGTCGACAATTTAATACGCTTGGGCATGGAATTGTTATATAAACGTTCAAGAGGATAGCATAAGAAATAATATGGAATTCATAGTCAAAACTCTATGTGACAGCTACTTCCGTAACAGAAGATGATGAATTTGAATTATGGTGAATGTGATTAACTGCAGCAGCGCCATATACAGTTTGTCAAGAAACTCTTTACACACTAACAAAAAAAATAATTTTTTTTTACTTTACGTGAAAAAATCATAGACTTCGGTTATGTTTAGTGGATTTTTTTAATGCAAAATGATTTTACAATATCTTTTCAGTTAATACCACTAAAAAAATTAACAAAATTAATAATGTTCAACGAAAAAAACAACAAAATGTAATTTTACACAATTTTGACACTGTCAAGAAACTTTACACAATGTACTATACCTATTTATTATTCTCAATTTATGTCTTATTGTAATATCTTATTACTAATATAAATATTTATTGTGACTTCCCTTAGCATTTGTTATATGTTGGATGCGTTTTTTCATCGATCGGACTAACTTTGACAGGTCATCTTCCAATGGAATCTTGTATATGGCAGATTATAGGGCTTGTCGATTTGTGGGCTGCCTTTTTGACATTTTTTTCTTAAGGGGTTATATACAGTTAATGGGCAAAAAAAAAGCGAATTTTTAAGAATTTTTTCAATGCTTGGCTGACTAAATGAGCGCTGTGAACGTCGTCAAAACATTCAGCACATTCTGAAAAAAGACGTCTTGCGGTGACCACTCTATCTCTGAACTGAATCATCTGAAATTAAAAAACCAAACAGATTTCATTAAAGTAATGTTAAATCTAGTGATTAATCACGAAGGAATAAGCAAAAAAAATTTCGATTTTAAATTGTTTACAAAAAAAACCTTAGATTAATCACTGAAAAATATATTCAAGAAGCTTGTGTTAAAATTTTAGACAAATCGGTTCAGCCGTTTTCGAGTTATAGTGGTCACCGACTTTGAAAATACTATTCTGAGAAAAACGCGGTTAAAGTTATACTTATATTCGTACTTCCAAGCGCTCCGAAACGTCTTTACAAATGTGCGTGTAACTTCGAAAATATTTGACGGATCGATTTGAAATTTCTTGTGTGTATTCTTAAATATATGTAGATACAGAAAATAAAATAAAAAAAATTGATTTTTTGAAAATCATAATTGTATATAATCCCTTAAGATAAACCCACAAATTTTCAATTGGTTGAGATCGAGGCTCTGGGGAGGCTTATCGATGACTTTGGCACAGTTGTATAGGAGCAATGTGCGCACATTAAACTCTTTATGCTTGGAGTCATTGTCCTGGTAGTATTTAAAAGTTGGCTTGTTGTTGGAAAAAAGCCGAATTTCTCTGAACGTGGCTTCAAATTTGCATCCAAAATTTGGCAATACAGCACGGCATTCTTGGTTATTTCTATAAATGCCAAGTTTCCTACTCCTTGACTGGAATGATGTTTTGCGGTTCGAGTGCAGTCAACGGCTTACGCCATACAATGGTTGGGCCATCGTTGTAATATAGTATCATTTTGGTTTCCTCACAGCCGTATGACGTCATCCCAATATTCTGCCGGAAGATTTACTATGGTTACAGCGAAAGTGAAGGCTTTTCTACATTGACCACAGAAAGCTGCGGCTTTTTTGAGGTAACTATTCATCGGTACTTGTTCCGCAGAATGGCTTGGCGTACAGTTTCATGTGAAACATCAAAGTAACTTTTTTCCTTAAGCTCCTGAGCAAGAGTTCTGATCGTTATTTGTAGATTTCGGTCAACTTTTCGCATGATTATGCGGTCCGATCGTTCATCAATTTTCCGCTTTTGGCCACCTCCATTCTTTGCATCAAGCCTCCCCTCGGTTTCCGCACGACTCAGGACGTTGTAAATTGTTTTCCGTGATACAAAAAACATGTTTACCAATTTTGGAGCCCATTTACCTCATTGATGGTTGTAGTAAGCCAATTGATTAAATTCAAATGACAACCTTTTACAAGGCATTTAAAAAATTCTTAAGAGGAACTGTTTACATGCGCTCACAACAAAATTTCACAACCAAATCGAGAGGAATGCAAATAGATCATTGCAATAAGCAATCGGAAAATCATAGATAACGGTTAATTACCTTTTTCTGGCAAAAAAGAGAGAGAAACAGAGGGGAATAACAGAATGTGTAAACAGTTTCTTGACAGTGTCTAAAATGTGTAAAGTGTCATTTTGTTGTTTTTTTTTTCGTTGAATATTATTAATTTTGTTAAGGTTTTTAGTGATATTAATTGAAAATTCAGGGCTTATGAGAGCTTGTGTACTCGTTTCGGGATCAGTTGTTTGAGCTAATACGGCGCTGTTTTGATTCTGATCTTCGTGGTCTTCTTGTTCGCTACTAGACGTTTCGTCGCTTATCGGTTCTTCTACGACTGGTACCAAATTATATTCCAATCGTGGTCTGCCGCGTGCTTTGCTCATGATTTTCTTTCGACGCCCTCTACCTCGCTTTACAGCTCGACTAACTTTAACGTCAACATCGTTGCTTTGTGCCTGTACTGGTTGATGTGAAACTTCTTTTGTATGTTCCTTCATTTTTGTAGGATTAAACTGTGCATGTATTTCTATTTCATTAGGTACAAATTCTTCGTATGCATCAGGATTCGGTTGTGAGACAAACGTTACGTCTCTGCTTCGACGTATCTTCCTGGCTACAGGGTCCCATAGACGATAGCCCTTTGATATATCAGAATATCCTAAAAAAAATACATTTTATAGATTTCGAACCGAATTTCCACTTACTTGTTTTGTCGAGCATATATGCGGTCTGACCAAATTTTTGTAAATAATTGTGCTTTTCAGTCCATATTCGGTAAGGAATGTCGCCCTTCAAACTCTGCGATGGACAACGATTACGTATGTAGTTTGCCGTGTTAACGGCTTCTGCCCAATATGATGGTGGTAGACCGGATTGTATCAGCATGCATCTTGCCATTTCCACGATGGTTCTGTTCTTACTTTCAGCTATGCCATTCTGTTGAGGTGTGTATTCAATTGTAAATTCTTGTCGTATACCTTGTGATTTTAGATAATTTATCATGGCATTACAGGTATATTCGGTTCCATTATCGCTGCGTAAGCATTTTATCTTCTTGTCAAATTGTTTCTCAACTGGAGCTTTATATTCTTTGAACTTTTCTAAAACCTCGTTTTTATGTTTTAAAAAGTATATTTCGCACCATCGACTTTTGTGGTCAATAAATGTCACGAAGTATCGTGAGCCTGAAAAGGATTGTGTTTTCATTGGCCCGCATACGTCGGTATGGACTAACTCGAGGACATCAGCAACTTCACGATGTGACCTCGGAAACGGTTTTTGAATTTGCTTTCCCTGAACACAAGTGCTACAAGTTGATAAATTCGTTTTCGTACTCACATTTATTCCAAGCACCTTCTTTTCGTTAATTATTTCTTTAAGGTCCTTTTCGTTTAAGTGACCAAACGCTTCATGCCAATCTTGTAGTGTATTTAATTTTTTGTTAGCGTATGCTATAGTTTCTTGTACCTCTTCAACATAATATAAGTTGTTTTTACGCTCTGCAATCAAAATTTTCGCTCCTGTTAAAGAGTTTCTCACAATGGCTTTGTCGCCTTTAAAAGTTACTTCTAAACCATGTTGTGCCATTTTTGGCACTGACAATAAGTTTGTTCGTAGATCTGGTACATATAATGTTTCATTCAAAGTAATATTACGACCTGTATTCGATTTAATTTTCACAATTCCGCAGCCTTCTGGTACAGTGAAGCTGTCATTCGCCAATGCTAGTGTTACACCGCTTGAAGGTTTTAAACATTGAAATTTTTCGCGCACGGCACACATATGTGACGATGCTCCTGAGTCTAGACACCACTTCCCGCTGACGTTCGTACTACTTACGCCTAACATAATTTCTTCTACTTTGAATTAATCTTGCTGCTCTTTTCTTAGTCGTTCCTTTCTGTCTCTGAAATTTTTCGATATGCATTTTCTCGCCTTGTGGCCAATTTTCTCACATGAGTGACATGCATACTTGAAGTTATTCTTTTTTCGATTTAAGTTTATATTCCGATTCTCATTTGAACAATTTTTATTGGCATACAATATATCTTCAGAAGATGTCGCCTCGTTTCGCTTCCGAGCCTCAAACTCTTCAAGCAATTTCATCTTTAGAGTTTCTACCTTTGGTAATTTATCTTGAGACTCTATCGCAATTCGGAATGTTTCATAATCATTGGGCACACTGTAAAGCAATAATATGGTTAATAATTCATCAATGACAACTATGTCCATTTCTATTAGTTTGTCAACTATATCAAAAAATTTACGCAAATGTTCATGCATATCATCACCCGACGTCATTTTGTGCAATATAAGCGATTTGAGTAACATCGCCTGCCGTGCTGGTCCGCGAGATTGATATACGGAATGCAACTTATCCCACACGTCTTTAGATGTACGGCAATTCTTTATTTGTTGTAATTCGGTTGGGTTGATCGACAATACCAAGTCTGACTTTGCTTTAGCATCATTATCTACCCATTCGGCTACTGCTTCTGGCGGCGCTGATGGTTTAACACAGCTACCATTCACGTATTTCCACGTTTAATTTTTTGTTAGAATTGCTTCTACCTGTATTTTCCAGGTGTCAAAGTTATCTTTACCAAGTGGTTCAATTTTAATTGTAGTAAAACTCATGTTTGCAAAGTATATACGTTTCGCATTTACTAAATTATTTTCAGCACTCCCGCTATTTTCTTCTTTTAACTCAATTGTGTGCTCCAACTTCTCTTCGCTGTCACCACATTCCATTTGCTTCTCCCACTATTCTATGTTTGTTGCTATATATCACCGCTTAGATATTAGCTTCAACAAGAACTCCGCATGTACTTACAGAACGTTCTCGAAATACAAAGGTGGAGCGTCTTTCTTATATTTCTCAAATTATTAAAATAGAGTTTTTACTCAAAATATTTAATAGGTGACTCAATTTACGATTGCGGTCATTGGGCCATATCTAGCGAGCAGTGGAAGCGTGCTTAAGGCTCTTCGTACTCTGCCGTTTCTGCGTCGAGAGGTGGAGCTTCCAGCAACAACTACTGTAATGTTTTGTGATGGAGATGCTACTGGACGAGATGGTCGCTGCGGCCTGCAAGAACACGGACAGTTAGAAGACGAAGCTGGAAGGAAAAGGAAAGCGCTGCTTTCGTAAGCCATATACGAGGAACGAGTAATCCGAAAACTGCGAAGTTCCTCATTTTAAATGATTGTTGATTTTAGTATTTTTTATGGCATTAAACAAAATTAATCTTTAAAATTTCTTATTTATTATTATATTTTAGTGAGGATTTATCAACCAGTTAGCCTAATCTATTCTAGGTTAGATGGAAACTTCACTTAGATGAAACTAGGTTACGTTCCTCAGATTTCTAAGGCATGTGACGCCAAAAAGCAGGGCGATAGAGCCTTGTGTGGAAGTTCTCGCAAGTGGGAAAAGGTTTTGACTGCCATTCTTCTGGCTTTTAAACAAATGGTTCAAGCAGTCTTAGAACAAGTATTCTGTGAGTAAGCAACCGTTTGGAAGCGAGCTCGTTGTTTGTAAGGGTTGGAATCCACCTGATGAATGTCCCCGAAAATGTTTTAAGGATCACTATTTGAGGGAATGCACCTGGAATGCCCAGTCAGGCGCCGCTGCTCAGCTGGTTGATGTCCTCGTAAGGCTAAAAGCTGTCCAAGTAGTGCGATGAATGGGACAAAGAAAGGGAACGGTGGGTCCTTTTGAAATGCCACTGTAACAGTATAAAGCAGTGCAAATTTGGTGTTAGATTTTTTATGGGAGAGACACTGTCACCGAGTATTGGCTTTCACCAAGGACGCTTTCTATGAGTACTTAGAACGCGCATACGGCTACTGCCATCGGCACGATATTAAATTTGTGCTTGGCGACTTCAACACCAAGGTGGACAGGCATTTTTGGCACAACAGTCGAGAAATTTAACCTTCATGACGAAACTTCTCCAAACGGACTGAGGCCATCGACTTTGACTAGTTGTTTGTGTGTTGTAATAGATTTCTACACAAGAAAATCTATTAAGCCGCATGGCTGTCGACGGATCGAAAATTGCGCAATCAAATCGAACATGTTGTGATTGACGGAAGACAAGTATCCAGTGTTCTAGATGTGCGTACGTTCCAAGGACCCAAAATCGACTCGGATCACTAGGTTGTCGCAGCAAAGATACGCACTCCCCTCTGTGAATCTAAGAACGGCGGTCAACAAACAGGAGGAAAGGTCGACGTAGAAAAGCTGCAATCATAGCAAACAGCTAAACCACCTGCACACCAGATTTCTGAGAGCACCCATCAGCAACCCAGGGGAGCCAAAGCAACACGGTCTGCGCCAATTTCTGCAGGATAAGGCTCCTTAATATAGAACATATAGCCCTATCGAGCGTATTGTGTGAACAAACTCATCAATCCACCATTGACTAGATATTCTTGAAAGTCCCGTGAAAAGAGAGTCGACACGCAGTCGACAACAATAAAATGAACCGATTTGTCTGAATTCGTTATTACTTATATGGCTGCCTAAACTGATGCTGAACAACGCCAGAAACTCAGTCAAAATTGTTTAGGAAACCTCCGGATCGTTCAGTACCAGACAAGGTTTCTTTTTTTCGTGTGATTTCTAATAGACTAGGCACTAATTTTTACAAGGGTGTACTGCTACTAGCGTTTGCCGATGATATCATAGGCGCTAACAACCGAACAACCGTGCTGTGAATTCTGATTTGTTTAGGCTTTACCAAAAAGCGAAGCTAATGGGTTTGTTAGTTCTACGGAAAAGTGAAGTTCTTTGCTCCTTGGCGAATACAAATTCCGGCGAATAACTCAAACAATGGAACGAGGAGCTATGCCGTTTATATGGTGATATTGACACAGTTCATTGAATGAAGAGAGAGTTGAGTTGAGTTGATGCGGCTGCTGGTTAACCCCAGCACACTTAGGCCAACAGGCCCATTGTGATACCGCTGAGGCTCCTGCCTTCACCTTCTCAAATGATCGAACCATCTCGTGTGCCTTATAAACACAACGATATTTCCAATGTTCGCTGAGGCCAACTCAGCGAGACAGTCGGAGAAGTGTTTCACAAAAAAACTTGTGTCGCGCGGATATTAAGGCTGGACAGTGGCAGAGGTAGTGCCGGATGGTTTCTTCCTCTTCTTCGTCCCTACAGCCGCGGCAGAAATCGTTAGAGTAATATCCCATCCAATCCCCCGTGGAGCCCCATTAAATAGTGTCCAGTTATTATACCAGTCGTTATGCTAATGGAGAACTGGTCCAGAGGGATACGATGTTTAGAGTTTTTCGCATCCAACTTTGGCCATAGCTGTCTGGTCACGTTGCACGTGATCTCGTTCAACCATCTTGAATCAGCTTTCCTGGTGAAGGCCAGTTTAAGCATGTACTTGGCCGTGGACAGAGGTAAACCAGCATCATGTGCGTGTTTAATCGTAGACAGAAGAGTTCTTTCCCTTGCTAGTTCGTCTGCATGCAATTAACTGGGATGTCCCTGTGTCCAGGTACCCAGACCACGGCAGTAATATACTTTGTTGAGAGTTTGTTAAGAGTGTTCCTACAGTTTATGGCCACGTTTGACGCGGTTCCGTTACATTGAAGAGATCTGATTGCAGCCTGACTTTCGGAGTAAATTGTAACCGATTGTCCTGCTGCCGTAGATTTGTGCAACCACTCCGCGTGATCCATGATTGCGAAGAGTTCCACCTGGACAACGCTTTTAGACATCTGTGAAGATGACTATTGCTCCCTGGTCGGGGACGTTCTTGTTTTCCCACTCACCTCTGAGATCCTCGTGGAGGAAAGATTATCGAAGCATACACCGGAGGTGGTGTAGTCGCCCCTTCTGCAAGAGATAATATTTTTGTATATCCTATACTGTCAATCTTATTGCGTTGCAACCCGCTTGTAGTTTCCCGTATAGGTTCAGAGGAAGGAGGTTGAGAAGAGTTAGCCGTGCTTTCGTAGCGTGCAGGCGTAGAGCGCAGTTATAGCTTTCCTTGATCTTTCTGCCGTGTTTGCTATCTAAGATTATCCCATGGTATTCGACTTCGGGAGAGAAGGTAATCTCCACGCCCTTTAGTTTGGGTGGTTTGAAGGCATTCGGTTTGTATCTCCTGGTAAATAACACCATCTCAGTTTTATCAGCGTATGCCACAATGCCACAACCTGTATTATGCAGTTTCCTAATCAGCGTGTTCGCTGTTAAGCACCACAGCAGTGGCGATAAAACTCCACCTTGAGTGGTACCTCTTGTTGTGTGTCTGGCAACGCTGGCGCTGCCCATCTGTGCGAAGATGGTCCTGCTTCTCAGAAGAGACTCTACGAGACTCACTATGAGCTGTTGAAGACTCATTTTCTGAAGAGCCCATTCCACCCTTTTGCAACAAACAATGCTGCAGAACATCCCGGAAAGTGTGTGCTCATGAGGATATCCAACATTTCTTCACAAGATGTCGTCCATTCACCATTTGGTTTGTGGATGTAATTTGGGATTGCAGAGCTCTTGGAGAGGACTAAGTCTATTGCCTTCAGCATATCCTTCAATTTCACTGCAGAAGGCCTTCCAAGATTCCCGCTTTGCCCTCTACACACAGGTTTTAAAAGACTTCAAACAAGCTTTATAAGATTGCCAGGAGCTCGTTCTTTTGACTTCATTAAAGAGTTTTTTTTTTCCTTAAAACAGAGATTTCATCATTCCACCATTTGGGTCTTTTCTTCCTCGATGGGATGGATAGAGGGCATGAGGCCTCAAAAGCGGTGTTACAAAGTTCACTGCTTCGTCAATTTTCGACGATGAGTCAAGCTCAGCGAGAGAAACAGACCCTGTGTTAGATGTCCTCGCTTCATCAGTTCTTAACAATAAGTCAGTCCTTTCCCTATTCCTGTACGCAGCGATCGATGGATTTCTCAGAGATTTGTCAGAGAAGGAAGGCTCATTGACTGTGTGCCAATTTCTGATCTGGTCAGAAAGTGAGTTTGAAACTAAAGTGAAATCAAGAACCTCCTTCCTAGTAGAAGTTACGAATGTGGATTTGTCTCCACAGTTACAGATTTCTAACTCGTTTTCTAAAATAAAATAAAGGAAGGACTCACCCCGGATGTTTGTGTCGTTGGACCCCCCTACCGTGTGATGAAAATTTGCATCGGCTCCAAAAAGCAGCGGGATCTTTTTGTGGTTCGCCTCCTTTACCGCTTCTTGTAGCCAGATCGGTGGTAAAATTTTTTCGTGAGCGAGTACGACGAGAGAACTATCAGTCGCTTCTCTCCCAGTTTTAGCTCGATGCTGACCGTCTCGCGTCGCTATATTGTGAGAGAAGAAAATAAGAAAAGTTTTTCTTAACCAGAATACAAGCCCAAGGCCTACCTTTTCCTGATGCGGATACCATTGGTAGGTATCAGAATTTAGTCCGGGTCACTGGAAGAATCGCCTCCTTGGGAGCTGTAAGGTTAGTAGACCCGCTCGCGGCGTTCTCTACTACCTTAGCTTGGTTCTCCCCCTTCTTGTGGACTCTTAACATGGTAGAGTAAAATCCGTAACTTATAACTCCCCCCCAGTCTGCGAGAGCTGGGAGGGAAGCATCGCTTATGACAAATCTCACAAAGCGTTGCTTCTCCTTGACCTCGCCAACTTGGGCCATCCTCCAATCAGTGGTGGGTAGCTCCTCATTGCCAAGCTGGATGAGTTCCAGAATATCCTTGGGATTGGAGGGCTCTGCTGGCACCCAAGCCCAGGCTCGGGGCCTGCTAGGGTTCTCGTCCCTGTGTACAGCCACCAAGTCTGCCACTGGCCAGAGCTCACCGACCTCAGCGATAGCCTCTTTATAGAGTTTTACCGCTCTATCGTCAGCGCACGCCACAAGTTTTTAGTGGCCTTTGTGCCACCCTGCGTCGCGCACTACGGGTGCAGGGCCAGGATGTCTTTGCAGTATCCCTTTGTACACCCTACACAGACCCATCATTACAGATTACCAGTTATCCGGAGAAATGTACCGGTCGGGTGCCCCCTGCCTACCACCTGTAGAGTATGATGCTCCTTGGCAATCTCGCTAAAGGATCTTGCAGTTTGAGCGGTCGGATTTTTATGTGGTGCTGTGGGCCCGGGCCTCTTGGATCCACTCGAGGTGTTTTCCTGAGACCTAGGCCTTTTTGTTGTAGAGGGGGGTTTCACGCTGCCTGAACCTACCGTCCGCTTCTCACTGAAGCAAAATTCAGTATAATTTTGTAAGCTTCTGACGATATGTTTTACACAGACTATTCGCGATTCTGCAGCTCTTTGCTCGTTACCAAAATCATTTGACATAGTTCAACCACAGACGACTTCGTGATTAATGAAATTAAGGTATTAATGGCCGCTGGTGATCTAAATAAATGTGTATTCTCATTCCTCCGTTCTTCATTTTGCAACCTTCGGTAAAAATATGCAGCTGCCGATCGGACTTATACAACGCAGATACAATATATACAGATAAATAACATCATCTATTGGAAAAATAATGGATTTCTTTTTACTATATCTAATATATATATATATATACAACTGGCGGTTTGTAACGGCTGAAGCGATTTTCGGCCGAGTTCCTCCTCCAATTTGTGGTTTTGCGTCTTGATGTTTTTCCAACAAATGAAGCGACCTACGGTTTATACTAAGCCACCTGCCGAGGGGCGACCACAACTAAAAAGTTTAACTTAATTTATTATTTAACTTAATTTTCTATAACTTTTGGATGTTGGTCGTACCAGGATTTGAACCCGGGCGTTCCGAATAGCAGTACGCAATGTTAGCCACTCGTCTACCGCGGCCGCATCGTTATGCACTTAATGCTAAATTTTTGCCGTAGAATTTGGTTTTCTCCAAGCTTGGATTTTGTACTTCCTTGTGAATAGAATCAGATCTGTTTTATCAGTATTAACCTTAAGTTCTACTGAAATAACTTAATTATTGACGTTATTTAGTGCATCTTTCATCTTCATCTGCAATCTATTGACCGCGAGAGTCCAAAAAAGTGACTCAACCCTGTGGTATTCCTCTATGTACATCGTACGTTACTAGGTCTAGCATTAATTGCAACTTAGCAAAACCCTAAGGGCAGGATTGACTCCTTATGATTCTAACCCTTCCATTAAAGAAAGTTTAAAAACGATATTAAACGCTGCAGATATATCGAGAGAGATACCGATTTTCGAGAGCCGATTCAACCTTCCACATCACATTACGAGAATGTAATGTTGTGTCTACCGATTTACCTTCAGTGTAAGCATGCTGTACATTTGAGAGTAAACTCTCATTCATAGTTTGTTTAATGAGAAAATTTCCCAGCGGCTCCAGGGTTTTTATGAGAAACAAAGCTAAACTCATTGGGCGATATTCGTTAGAATAAAGGGGTCCTGTCTATTCTACTTTGGATAGGAAAACTACACTAGCTGTTCGCTTGGGACGTAGCTTTCCCACATTAATAGGTACATTGCTAAAGAATTTTACAACCCTATCTCCGGCCCTCCAAAGCATAGCCGCGGAAATTTCATCTAAGCAAGGTGTTTTATAATCCGATAACGTCAGCATTGCCATTAATTTAGCTTTGAAAAGAGCTTCTCTTGCATAAGGAAACAATTTGTATACCATCAAAATAAGTTCGGGTGTATATGATGCTGCTTTCACTCCTTCACCGTTGAATTGAAGTACTCGTATTATTTCCGTCAATGCCACCACCTATAGAAGAAAAGCAGTCTCTTTACAAGGTTGATGATTGCTTCATAGGTGAGGTAGATGACGTGAAATATATTTAATGCACTCTCAATTTTCCTTTAAAGAACTGCAGTTACTTAGTTTTAACAGTTCCAACCCGATTCTCACTAAAAAAAATCGATGTTTTGAAGATGTTAAATAAATAAATCGAAGTGGAAAACTACTTTTCGTCCGATAATGCTGATGTTACTGTTATTAGAACACACCAGAGCACATTTATTTCGGTGTTTGTAAATTTTCCGACTTTTTGCCAAAAATAACTTATGGTATGTGTCCACCATGGTATTGATATCGTCAAGCCACTGTTTTCGTGATATCTTTCCCTGTGTTCCTTGTACGATGTGATTGTCGCCATAGGAACCGTCGATTTCCTGCGGTAAAATTTCTCTCACATATTCCATAAGGTATAACATAAAACAATGCACATTATTTGGCACAAAAACATTATATTTAATTGCCATAAATCATACAATTTATTAAACAATAATTAAAAAACATAATAACAAAGATAATTATTTTATTTAAATAAAGAGACCGTCAACTGTTCAATTTCGTCTGCTTCTCACAATTTTTCTGCCGCTTGAGCCTCTTCTTACTCTGCCGCGTCTGCGTAGAGAGGTGGAGTTTCCATCAACAACTACTGTAATGTTTTGTGATGGAGATGATACTGGACGGGATGGTGGCTGCGACATACAAGAACACGGACAGTTAGAAGACGGAGCTGGAAGAAACAGAATCGCGCTGCTTTCATAAGCCATATAAGCTACTAAGAGTAAGCCGAAAACTGCGATGTTCCTCATTTTTGGATTTGATTAATTGTGTTTTTGGTTATGTTCTGAAGACACTGCGATGTTTCTGAAAATTCTGAGCCAATTTATAGCAATTTTTTTAACCGCGAGAGATGTTGTTACTTTCTTTGCGAATTATCATAGTATATAATACAACGCAAAAGTTATAAAAAAAATATGTAGGTAATATAAATACAAACAAATTGCAAAACAAATGTATACATAAATATTTTTCAAGGTGCTTAGCACAATGACAAAAAGTTTGGAATGTTTACAATGGGTTATATAAATAAAGTACTAGCTGACTATGTATTTTACATACATACATATATACCTAAATACCCATGTATACTAAAAAAAAACATCATTTTTCTAGCAAGCCTACATCGTATCAATAAATTTCACGTTAAACGAAAACTGTCTATCATTTTGGCTGAAAAATTTGGAAATATTAACGTTAAATTAAATTTCTTTTCGTTTTTACCCGAAACGAAAAGCTGCCTTTAATGTTAACAGATAGTGTTAAACGTTAAAATTGAAGAATGTTGTTAAATCATAGCAGCCAGACATTTTAAAATTAACGTTAACGCTGAATTTATGCGGTTTCAACATTAGCAATTTCTTTTCGTTTCAATAGCATGGCGCCGAAACGAAACGATTTCATTTCGTTGAGAAAATTTTTATTTTTAGCGAAACGGAATAATGTGGTTTCCTTAGTTGAGCATCTCTGCATCTCAAAACTTCATTTGAAATTAATTTTTCATATTTTTTGATTTTTTATGGTATTAAATTAAACTAAACTGAAAAATTATTAAAAACTTATATTAAACTTCTTCTTTATTGTTAAAATTTAGAAAAATTAAAAGTAAAATATTAAAAACTATGATACAAAAAATAAAGTAGTTGCACTCGAATTGCATTTGGATGAAAAAAGAAAATTTATAGACTTTTGCTGTATTTTTGCTCATTTATTTAAAAATAAATACGTAATTTGTTAAAAAATAAAGTTTTGCATAAAGAATTTGTGGGAATATGTTTGTATACTAAACGGCTGGATTTAATGTTTTTGTATATGTGTCAAATAGTACATAGGTATCTTTTTATCTAGGCTAAGGCTCTGGCCCCAATACGTACTGTCCGTACTGCCTTTAATTTCAATGCTTGTCTGACTAAATGAGCGCTGTGAACGTTGTCAAAACATTCAGCTGATTCGTAAATTTAAGAAAAAAAACATAAATGTTGACTGGAAGTAGTGAAAATATATTAGTAATAATAATAATTGTGAAGGTAAAAAGCCAATCAAGTAAACGATGAAAATTTTGGGCACGCGAACTATGTTAAGAAAGACTGTTTAAAATCTTATTATTGGCGATGCTCAATGTGTTACATGAACTGCTTTAATATACATTATTTATTTATGTATTATAATTAATTATAAAATATAAAATCTTATGATTAAAACAAAGGAGAGCACTAACTGCCAAGGCTTTCAGTTCTGTCCGTTAATAAACTAGACTAAATGTGTTAAATTACTGGCTTGCATAAATGTTGCAAATAATATAATGTTTTATTGAGAAGGTTTTTTTAAAAGATCGCTAGGGCTTCATTGTTGAAATACTTTGATGCGGATGTATTTTAGTCTGGGGTAGTTGTTAAGAAGTGTTGCAAATTTTTTCGCCAATACTTCTAAATCTATCCCAATTAGATAAATCTGCTATAAATTTTCCTTTGTTTAGATTTTTTCGAAGCATGGTGTGGAGATAATTTCAGTGATCACAGGGAAATTATCACTTCCATGCAGAAGCTCAAGAGCTTTCCACGATCATTTAGGTATAAGTTCAGGAAAACACATGGTTAAATCGATGTGGGTAAAACTTCTTTGTGTGGATAAATGAGTCGGGGATCCATCATTTAGTACCAAGAGGTTTTCATATAGGGTTACATCTTCGACAATTATACCTCTACCATTATTTCGGTTGAGCCCCTTAGAATGTTCCAAGCATTGAAATCTCCGGTTATGATGTAAGGAGGACGGGCTTGGTGGAGTACAGATATTAATTCGTGAGATGTAAATGTTTGTTGTGGAGGTATATAGAAATTAAAAATAGTCCAGATGAAACCCAAATTGACCTCAACTGCATTCACTGAAATTGTTGAATTAGTTAGAATATGTTTGTGCGGTATGTGAGTTTTTTTTATCAAAATACAATACCAATGCTCTACTTGGCCGAGGTAATGCTCGGCAAATTTTTAAAATATCCCACGTACTCTTTATGAGTTATTGTGTTATTTGCTTAGAATGACAGGTGTGTCTCTTGTATAGTAATTATATCAGGGTCACAATCCCTAATTAAAATTTTAAGTTCTTGGTAATTATTATAATAGCAGTTAATGTTCTATTATATTAATTTAATGGTCCTAATGGGGAAAGGAATAAAAACAAAGAATATGTGTGAAAATTACAAGGGATCAATGACTTTTTTGTTTTTAAAGGTCATCTCCACTCATAGCTAGATTTTTGTCAGCTGAAGATCATCATTACTTGACATTGAGATGTTATCAATTTCTTTGTCTGAGAACGAATTTTTTCTTGTAATTTCAAGAAAATTCTGATATTGAGTTATATTGTAATTGTTAGTTGTACTGTTATTTGGTGTGGATTCTAATAGGAGAGCCTGGGCAGATTTATTAGCTATATTATTCACGTAAGTGGGTGGGTTTAGGAAGGCCATTTTTCTTATTGCTACTAATGTCTTGTTGGACTATTGGGGATTTGTTGAGAGAGGTGTATTGTTTTCTATTAGAGTTGTTGGCTTGGAAAGCTATTGCTGAGTAGGTGGAATTTGTTGTATTTGTCGTCGGTTGTTTTTTGTGGATTTGTTTAGCTTCGCGCATTGTGCATTTGTTCTTTATTTTAATTGTTAGTATTTCCTTTTGTTGTATGAATTTTGTGAATTCATTTTTTTCTGGTAGATGGTAAAAATCGAAAGATAGAAGAACTACACCACTGGGTTCAGATTTATCATTTGTAACTTTAGTGAATTAATATATATCAACTACGCCTTGTAAGGCAAAATTTTCAATAATTTCTTCTTTAAAAAGATTTTTTAAGCAGGGGCATAAACAGTACCTTCTGTAAAATTGAGTGTGGAATGAAAAGAGCATTTCATAGGGCAGATGTCTATAAGCTCTTTTGCTGACAGGAAAAGTTTAGCAATGGTCATATCTTTAACTAGGAGCAACAAATTACCATCTCTTATTTCTGATATGGTTATTATTTCCTTACTTAGCAGGTGCAAAGACTTTTGTATTGCAAAGCAAGAATAAGTACTCAAAGGATTTTCTTCATTTGCTGTCGCGACTAGGATATAGGTATTTAGCATTTGGCAATTGTATAGTTGGAAGTCCCCAAGAAAGTCACTAATTGTCTTTGGAGTACCACGTTCCTTTTTTTATGTGGGTCTCCTGCTAAAATAGCAAAGCGGTTGTGCCCAACAAAAGGGGCCCAGGGGCATTTTCTCCACTCACGAATAGCGATAATCTAATAACATTAAGAAAATATAGAATAAGATCGGTGGATCTCTTCACAATACGGATTAGTTATTACCATATTGTAATTAAGCTAAATTTTCTAATTGCGGTCGCCCCTCGGCAGGGAATGTCAACCCCTTCAGGTATATTGTATTTCACACATGAAATAAAGCACCTCATAAAAAACCATCAGCCGTTCGGAGGCGGCTTAGTATAAACTATAGGTCCTTCCATTGTTTGTTTGAAAAAACATCAAGACGCAAAACCACAAATTGGAGGAGCAGCTTAACCGAAAATAGCTTAACGGTTACAAAGCGCCATTTATATTATATTATTGTAAGTAAATTTTGGTTGTATATTTCTGCTATTTTATGTTTTCTTATCGATTGAAAGATACCTAGCTCATGGTGACAGTCGACAATTTAATACGCTTGGGTATGGAAATGTTATACAAACGTTCAAGAGGATAGCATAAGAAATAATATGGAATTCATAGTCAAAACTCTATGTGACAGCTACTTCCGCAACAGGAGATGATGAATTTAAATTATGGTGAATGTGGTTAACTGCTTGTTTTTAAATATATGTATGTAAAAGCAATTACAGCGTACACTTCGCGTCAAGCCAGTTTATTTGGTTTCTATATCTATACTAAAACTGGATTTGGTAACGTACATATATTTACATACATGTATGTGTACTTTTCAATTTTCTTGTTCTTGTACATATGTTCATATCACAAATTTAAGGTAATTCAAATGTGTTCGCTAAAGGATTTTTTATGGGCAAAATTGATTTTCTAACGTAGCATTAAATTTAAGGCATTAAGATAAAAGGTAAGCTGGAAAATATTTTATATTCATTCAATTATTTTTATTTTCTTAATTTTGTTAAATATTTTATGAATCCCTAAAAGAAAGTGTCGGAAATTTCAAAAAGAAAACTAAAATGTAAAGCCATTACTTTTTAAACCAAATCGCCTTCGAAATGGAGAATACTCAAAATATCTTGGCAAAATGTTCGGTTTAAACGACGCCACAGTAAGAACTATGAAAGTAAAGTTCTTGGCTCCATTCCTCCCTACATATGTATAGTCTAACACGACCCTTTGACCCCTTTCTCCTTAGCTGCTGGTTTTGCTTTAATCATATTTTCGTTTTCTACTACATATTTAATAAATAATATTTTATTTTAAATTAATATTAATTATAATTTTTTTGTATAATAAGTAAATTTCTAATATGTATATCAATATACATATAAATATTATATATATACGACATATTAAATATTTAGTACCAGTCAATAAATCACTCATTATAAAAGATCTATTAACTTATAATAAATATTTCTTTCATCTGTAGAAAACTTCGCATCTTTACTCTGACCTCCATTAGTATTAATAACTTGGGTAAGATATACTGATAAAGAGCTATATTGTTGTAAAAGATTTGAAAGTACCACTGCATCCAAAGATAAAATACTACTGAACGACACTTGTGAAATGATTCCTGTGCATCGTTATTATTAGGGAAAACTTGATACCAAAAAACTTGCCTGATATATAAAAAAGATGAGTCAGTTGAAACTTTATTTAATATAAAATGAATGATGGCACCGCTCTGTGCAACCAAATATCCTAATTTAAGCAAATGTGCAAGTAAGTTGCTACTACCTTTTCCATCTTCATATTTAGCTGAATCAGTTTTTTATTTTATGCTTTGAAAATTTACTTGTGATTTCTTCCCAATACCTATTATTTATGGTTCTTAAGTGGAAATCTCAAAAAAAAATGGTTTCCATGCCGGGAAACCAGACTATGGACGCTGGAATTTACCATTGGCGCCCGCAGTCCACTGTAACTCTAAAGCCATTTTCCATGCCTAGTACTTCCGTTTTGAAGATGCTAGCTGAGTTTGACAGATTATTGCAAAAATTCTCACCGACTACTTAAGTCTAATAGCAGAGCATGTTCTTACTTTGAGAAAAAAGTCGTCGAATAGGTAATTGGTGCAAGAAGAAAAAATCTCTAATATCTGACACCTTCCACCCTTGATGATTTTCTAAAGTAATAGTAATCAGGATAACTATTCTCATGAAAGCCATCAGACTTTAGACTAAGTCTTTTAATACTCCTGTTTGATTTTATTACAAGATACAAATCAAATCGAAAGAGTTTCTGAACAAGTGAGTGCAAAATTAAAATATATTCAATGTACTCTCAATTTTCTTTTGAAGCACTGCAATTATTTAGTTTTAACAGTTCCAACTCGATTCTCCCTAAAAAAATAGATGTTTTGAAGATGTTAAATAAATAAATCGAAATGAATATATACTTTTCGTCCGATAATGCTGATGTCCCTGTTATTAGAACACACTAGATCACATTTGTTTCGGTGTTTGTAAATTTTCCGACTTTTTTGCCGAGGATAACTTCTGTGTCCACTGTGGTATTGACATCGCCAAGCCACTGTTGTCGTTGTATCTTTACGTGTATCTTGTACAATGTGGTTGCTACCATAGGAACCGTCAATTCCCGGCGGTTGCTCCGAAAAATTCCTTTCACTTATTCAGTATTTGACACAAAAACATTAGAATTAATTAACATGAATAGGTAATTTATTAAACATCAGTAGTTAAAAAACATCATAGTGAAGGAAATTATTTTATTTAAAAAAATAGTTCGTCAACTTCTTCCAATTCAATTTCGTCTTCTTCTCACAATTTTTCTTCCGCTTAAGGCTCTTCGTACTCTGCCGTTTCTGCGTCGAGAGGTGGAGTTTCCAGCAACAACTATTGTAATGTTTTGTGATGGAGATGCTACTGGACGAGATGGTCGCTGCGGCCTGCAAGAACACGGACAGTTAGAAGACGGAGCTGGAAGGAAAAGGAAAGCGCTGCTTTCATAAGCCAAAAAAGCTACTAAGAGTAAGCCGAAAACTGCGATGTTCCTCATTTTTGGATTTAATTAATTGCGAATGGAATTGATCGGAAGAAACTGTGATGTTTCTGAAAATTCTGAGCCAATTTATAGCGACTTTTTTAATCCCTGACAGATGTTATGACCTTCTTGTGAAATTAAGAATGTATAGAAGTTATTGCTCTGCGTTATAAGTAGGTATAAACAAAGTCCCAACTGTCTCTACACTCACACAAAAAGCTTCATCTGAAAATAATTGTTGATATTTGCTCATTTTTCGAAGTATAACAAAGTTAAACTTTTACATTTCATATTTATTGTCATAAGGTAGTGAGCTTAAGGTAAATTAATTCGAAAGATCCAAGGAAAAATAAGAAAAAAATTAAACTTACTGTTATTTAAAAAAAAAATGGTTATCATTTTGTGTTTCTTTCTTTATTTCAAACCGCTATTGAATACACAATGGAAAATTTTCAATGTTTTGCATTCACAAAAATTAATCATACATACGTATGTAGTAACGGTAACCGTACGTTGGCCGAACTCAAGGAAATGACAATAATTTATAATAATATTTACGTAGAATTATTTTAGGAATGAACAAACTTATTTGTTTCCTTATTTCCCCTTATCGGTTTCCCGTTGCAGTGGCATACATGTTAACGCTAAGCACAAGGCCCATTAGCTCAGTTGGTTAGAGCGTCGTGCTAATAACGCGAAGGTCGCGGGTTCGATCCCCTCATGGGCCAAAATTTTTTTTAAAAAATTGTATTAAATTTACTTTAGTTTCATAGTATCGTAGTTTGCGTACATATATATAAATTATATAAATTTTTCGTAATAAAATCTTAATTGGCAAAATTGTTCGATTGCAATAGGAATTTTTCTGTTCTTGATTTTTCAATTTACAAATAAGCGTATTTCTTTTAAAGACTTGGAAGCAAAAAAAAAACATAATAATATTTTCATTATGAACATATAGCAGAAAATTATATCAAAGCCTTGCCAGAACGAGAATTGTTCAAAAAAATTATTTAGTGGTTTGCACGAACTTTCTGGACATCGGGTTCTAATTAATATTCTATATAAAAAATATTTTGCAAGGAGGAAAAGGTGAGGCACTGCGCAATGAATCTACACATTGAAATTATTGAAATTCACTATAAAAAAACGGGAAAGCCTGGCAGATATTTTTTCCATTATTAATGGCATTGAAACAAACATCCAATCATTTATCTCAAAAAATTCCATTTTTCTTTAAACATCGAAATAACACCTCTTATTCAAAAACCCAATGTAATAAATATCTTCAATGATCTGGCCGGAAAATATCTCCCTTGTAATACAATTGAATACGGCAGAGCCCTCAATAACAATTCAAATGTAAATCCCTTATATTTAATCGCTTAGGGTAGTTCGACTGTTATACATAAGCTTTAAGCTAGAAAGTTTGGATAGTTAAATAACCACAATGCGTAATTTTTACGCAGTTTTTCTGCCTCTTCTGTTACGGTGGTAGTCGCGGTATCGCAGCGCATTTTTTTACATACCAAGAGTCCTTGCTTATTGGTCTTAAGGTTTTTGACCGTGTCCTTTGAATTGTATCTATGCTGAACCCCAAAGTTGGATTCTATACGTCCAAGATGGCTTTAAAAGATTGAAGGTCATTTGTCTCTTTTATAGTAAATGTTGCTATATACTCATTGACTTTAATTCTCCAAGCAGGTCGACATTGTTCTATTATTTTTAAATGTTGTTGTAATACAACGAGGCTTGAATGTACACTAAGTATTGGCGTATCATCCGCAAAACTTGATGTGGTTTGTGGGAAGATCCTTCCACTTCCTCATGGAACACCCGCAAATATTTCAAACTTTTTTACCTAACCCGAAATTTTCTGTCAATAAGAAAACTTTTTATTACGGCATAAATATTTACAGGAAACGTACCTTTTAGCCAAACTTTATCAAATGCCTGACCAACATCAACAAACACTGCAGTGCAATATTGCATTGCATCTCAATCAATCGTTCCGCTCCTTTAAGCAGGAAGGATGTCAGACTTATGGGTCTAACAGGGTGGATCCTCTCCCCTCTTCTATGGGTTATGGCAGTGAGCCAACTGCTAAGATACATGGAGGAGGAGAGGGGCTGCAGAGTCTTAACGTATGCGGACGATCTGGCGGTTATAGTGAATGGTAAATTGATATTATGCAAAACGGACTCCGGCAGATAGAAAAGTGGGCTATTGATGCTGGGCTGGGCATCAACCCACAGAAAACTGAACTTCTCTATAGGGTTGTAATATGGTGGTCAGGTCTTGAGAAGAGGTCAACTATTTCCAAATTCGATAGAGTACAGAGGGCAGCGCCCCGGAAAAAACAGATTACTGCATATCATTCACTGACTTCATGACAGACTTCAAGGTAGTTATCCCGGATAGAAACCTTTGGGACAGGATAATACCAGCAAGCGCCGAATCGATTAATTTTTACACGAATGGGTCAGAGCTAGACAACAGGGTCGGTGGAGGTGTTTACTCAAAGGAACTTGGTATCTGTAAATCCTTTCGCTTACCGGATCACTGTAGCGTTTTTCAAGCATTGGTACTTTCGGATAATCGTACCCACATTTTTTCGGATAGCCAAGCCACATTACGAGCCCTGGCGTTTGTAACAGTAAAATCTAAAACCGTAGAGGACTACCGCAGATCACTTAACGAGCGGCTAAAAAGTTCTCTCTGAACCTGGTATGGGTCCCGGGTCACAGTAACATACTAGGTAATGAGATGGCCGACCATCTCGAGAAAGGGCTTTCGCCATCATGGTAGAGTTTGGGCATGTAGGTCTCCACTTGTAAACTCAATATCAATGTGTTATTCATTAATGATGCTAACTTAAGATGGAGAAGTCTCAACATATGTAATGTAGTCTGGGCAATATGGCCAGAACGGAACTATAGAAAGTCACGTGACCTTATCGAGTTGAAAAGGAAGGATATGTCTACAGTTATAGATCTTCTTACAGGACGGATCTTATTGAGCGTGCCATTTAATGATTTCAGCAGAAGCTGAGCTGATGCCCAGCAGCCACTTCAACCAACCAACCAACAGCTGAAGCGATTTTCGGCCAAGCTCCTCTTCCAACTTTTGATATGTATATTGATGTTTCCCAACATATGGAAGGACCAACAGTTTATTATAAGCCACCTCCGAACGGCGGATGGATACATGTGAAGGGCTTTTATTTGATGTCAGAAATACACTCAGAGGGGGACCGCAATTTCCCTTCCGAATGGGAGTACGCAATGCTAATCATTAGGCTATTGCGGCCGCCATTACGATTCTATGCACCTGCTCTATTGTGCTGTGCTAGGCCTGGTTTAGAGATCATTATAATTTCCGAGAGCTTCCTGGAAGTAGGAAAATAAATGCATTCTTAATATGCTATGAAAGATATAAAGCTTGTGTTTGATTGCAACGTGTGGAAACCCTAATAAGATATCACGCGCTATCCAGAAAATTTCTTTTTTTTTGTCATAGGCAATAATTTCTTTAGGTGATTTAAAATCAAATTGATTACAACTTTTATCTGAATCGTCATCGAAGTCTGGAAGAGTGGTGGAATTAAGATTAGACGTAACTACATTGGAAAGATGCGTGGTAAATGAAAAACCTTTTTCCTGGTTGCTCCCTCCACTCACCAATGTGGGTTCTCAGTAGAGGGTCGCAAATGACCACAATCCACATCAAAATAAAATTTTTCAACACATCGCTGATTTTCGCACATTCTCTGATGGAAGATAAGGACGATGTGATCAAGGATGCCATATTTAAGAGCCCGACAAGAAAGACAAGGAAAGTTATACGTTGGAAAGCTGCCAACACAACAGACTGCCAAACGTTTTTCTACTCGTCTTGCACTTCTGCTATCTGAGATCACTCATCAGCACCTCGGTATAAGGGAACTGTGAAACGGCATCTCAAACTCCAAACGTATTGATTTTCGACAATGCCAGAAAAAGAGCTGGTACATATGAGGAGGGTTGTAGAACTGTAGTGCTCACACCGTTGCGATCGATCACAACACGTGCGGGTTTGGATAGATACGGAATGCCTGAGTATGCACAGCTTGAGAAACTGCGCGACAAGAGTGACTCCCAATTTATGAAAATATGCGTCAGTCCCCGCAGAAGGTTTCAAGATCGGAGTATACTCATGTAGGAACCAATGTGGTAATGTAAGCCACACTGATGAAACTCAATGCCATTGGGCATATATTCTTGGAAAAACACCTCTTCGTCGATTTTAAAAAAGCAGACGACAAGAAGAAAATGAACCGCTTTGTCTGAATTTGGTATCCTCGCAAGACTTATACAGCTGCTTAAACTGACACTAGACAATTGGGAAGGAAGTCTCCGAGCCGTTCAGTTCCAAACGAGGCTTCAGACAAGGTGACTTTTTATAGTGTGATTTCCTTGATTAGATGTTGGAGAAAATAATAAGAGCTACAGAGCTATATAGACAAGGTACAATATTTTACAAGAGCGTTCAACTAATGGCGTATGCCGATGATATTAATATCGTAGGCTTTAACAAGCGGGTCGCCAATTCTCCTTTCTCAAAACTTGCTAAGGAAGCGAAGGATATGAGTCTGGTAGTGAACGAGGGCAAAACGAAATACCTCCTAATGTCTTCAAACAAACAAAGACCAAACTACAAGTCACCCATCATTTCCATTCTGCTATATGGTGCTAAGGCGTAGCCGATGATGACATGCGGTGAGCCGGCCTTGGGAAATTTAAAGAGAAAAGTTTCGCGACCGATTTATGGTCCTTTGCGCATTGGCTACGGCGAATACCGCAGATGATGGAACGATGAGCATTGACATAGTTCGGTTATGTCCTCCGAATGAATGAAAGCACTCCTGCTTTGAAACTATTCTGTACCCGCTGTTGGAAGCAGAGGAAGACCTCCACTCCGTCATAAGGATCAGGTGAAGAGCGACTTGGTTTCATTTGGTGTTTCCAAATGGCACCAAACAGTGAAAAGAGAGGTTGAATGGCATGGAAGAATAAGAAACTTAGGCCAACTGGCGATTTTTGCACAATTTTTGAAATGTGTTTCGTAACTTAATCTTACTGAAATACTATTTCCCTGTACGCTACGCTGCTGCCGCGTAGGTCAATAAAATCGGAAAGAAAAGCTTTCAAAACATTAAGATATTGGTCTTTGTTCATTATGCATCTATTTATAGTATGACCCAATATTCCAGTAGATGAAGCAGCTGCAAACCATTACACTGCCTCCACCGAGTTTTTTGCTTTATTAAATTCCAATTCATCTCCAAATTAGCCGTTTCCAGTCATCTATGGTCCAACATCGGTGCTTTTTAGCGAAAGCTTTGGTGTTAAACAGCTGTAAAGGCGAGCCTTAAGAGGGTTTTCAGTAAAGCAATCAAACATGTACTCAATTTTAATCTCCACCAAGACCAAGGGAGGCGTTCTAGTTACAAACCTCCCAATGAGCAAAGGTTTATTGCGAAGGTCAAACATAAACTCCATTCGACGAAACAAAAAAAAACGCTGATATGGAAGAGAATTTCCCACTAAGAAAGAGTACACTTTCATTATCATCAAAGTTGAATGCAGAGACGAAATCCATTTATTACTGTCACATTTCGATATGCGAAACACACACTTATAAACAAGTGTACCCAAAATAAAATGAAACACCAGACCTGTTTTTGCACTACCTAATTCTGTAATTGCTCAGCATCGTATTGCCTTTATTCTTCGCTTCTACTTCTTCGGTCACAATAACTCACGTACAAACCATTAAATTACTCGACAGTGACCTTTTTTATGACAGTTTCTCATTTTTTATATCAAATTGTTACATTTATACATACATACTTATACTAGAATACTTGATTTAACCCTTTCATATATGCGGGCAGTTAGTGTTTACACTTACCATTAAATGTTTCGATTAGACAATATAAAATAAAATGCCCAATTTCCACACTTTACCTCCATTACATAAATACGTATGTGAATCTATATTTGTTTATGTATGTATGTACATATACACAATCGATTGATCTACATATATATTTATTGCGTGTTGCAAGTTCCTTTCGATACTTACAAGTAATTTACTTTATTGCTTTCATTACTTTCCTTATTCAAAGGAGTCGAGCGAGAGAGGGGGTGAGAGGAAGAGAGAAGAAACGAAGTTGATAGATACACTTGACATAGTGACTTGTTGTCAAAAACAGACACTGTCGCTGACACAAATATACAATAGTACTGTGTAATATTACATATAAGTAAATACAAATGTACATATGTATATATGTATGAATTCACTATAAAATACCCGTTTTGCGTTTAATAACATTTTGTAGTTTTTATGCGTTGAGAGCTTCGCATAGAGATAAAATACACAGATGTATTTTATTAGAACTTGTGGGTACCTCCATACATTTGTAAATACAATAGAGAGTTTTGTGGCAGATGACATCAATCGGCTAAAAATATTGTGTTTCGGTAGAGCTCCTCCTCCAATTTGTGGTTCGCATCTTGATGTTTCTATACCAAAAATGTAGAGACCAACAGCCTGCCGAGCGGAACCGCAATTCGAAAAATTAATTATCTATAATTCTTACGAATGTTAATACCACTCGGCTAATGTGGCCCCATCGGCTCAGAATATCTTACTACTTATTTGCTTAATATTAAACTATATATCCTTTCTAAAGAGCTTGCCTTGAAGTCGACGCAAAATGTTCAGTCCATAAAATCTTTAAGGTCATTATAACTTCGTCTCTAGTGTTAGTATTTGTTTTTTTTTTTTTTCAATATACTTTTTGCTTAAATGTTTAAAAGGAGCATATGATCTCCCTAATGTTTCTCCCCAAGAATCATTGGGCACCTCTAGAATCCCTTTAAATCGCGTTAAACTTTCGCTCAGGTCTGTTAGAAAGCTCCTTCCTAAAATTATAAATAAAATATTTCTAGAAAAAATACTCATAATTGCAGATATGTTCTCTCTTATGACCAAGATAAGCTCTCGTAACCAGCTATGACATGTTCAAACTTTTCTATGACGTCGAACGTGGAAAGGAAGAAACCTTTCTTGAAGAAATATCTACGTGTACATATATAACTTACTGAGACTGCACTCAAATCTACATAGTAGACAGTCTGAGATTTGATAGACGAAAGAGCTTGGTTACATCAAAATTATTTCCGTAAATGCGTCACCGACTCTGTTATGAATTTGAACTTATCGGTATTGAATGAATCGGGTTTGTATATGGTGGTACTTTCTCATCTCGTTTGCCGGGAAACTCCATGATTCGTCGACCTTATTGAAAGACTTATCGGCCAACCATCCGTAAGTTTCCTTTAAGATACTTTTGCGCTTTGAAATTAAAAACATCCATTATTTTATTCCATAATATTGACAAATGATGAGACTAAAGACACCTTCCAATGTAATATCTAGGCGATTAGCTCTGGTATTGGATAAGAGCAAATCCACCTAGTCCTGCGCCCTTGCCTATAAATTATTTTTCTTTGTTATTAGGTTTTTCACAATGGTTGCTTCCGGAAAATGTATTACTGCAAGCTTTCCTCTGCAAATGTCATCTAAGTCCAAACGGGCCTTCACAGACATTCGACGTTATTTCAGTATACCTTCCTGGGACTACATCTCTTTTGAAGCTGTTTTCATATTACTACTAAGTTCCTTTTTATTGCCCCCAAAGGACAAAGGTTAAGGTTCATGAAAGCAGAAGCGACGACATCCGAGAGATGTAGCAAACGATTTACGGACCGTTACGTACTACCCGTCGAAACACCACATTTCTTGGACCTCCCGCTAGATGACCACGATGACTTAGATTAACTAGCCTGTCCCTAGGCGGGGTTAGAAATGCCGCAACAACAATAACGCCGACGATGAAACGGGATAGCCTCTCGTGGAAGCTCAATTCCCCGAGCAGATAAGGTTTGTCGATTTTTTTTTATTCTGAGAAGAATTCAGAGGGATTTACTGTATAACTATTTTTAAAACTCCTATCTAAGAGTTTTATTTTGTAAATAAAACTGACAGTGCTGATTATCGGAAGGCAAGGGGATTCCCTTAAATTTCTGTTGTTTAAATAATCTATTCCGAATTGTGATCGTAAACTTTGAGTATTCAAGCAGTAAGTATAATTAAATACATACTTATGTGCTATACAAACAAAATTATACTCGTACATATTTATGTACATAAATACATATATTCATTTATTTTCAGCAAGAGAAGCGTTAGTACACATACATGCATATGTACTAACACTATTGTGTTTATATTTACATAAGACAATTAAACAGGGGTGACACATCTGGCCCATTAGCTCAGTTGGTTAGAGCGTCGTGCTAATAACGCGAAGGTCGCGGGTTCGATCCCCTCATGGGCCAAATTAATTATTTTAAATTTTTTTACTATTAAAACGAATGCGATTTTTTAAACCGCATTTGAATTTACTTCCAATTATTTTTTAAAATTTAACTGGTAGAACTTCACACTTTCACTTAAGAACTGAAATCCATTGGGATGAATGAATGGCTGAGAGTGAAATGAGGGCGGCGAATTAAAGAGTCATTTGCCTCTTATTCTATATTGTAAATAAATGTATGGATGCGCTTGCATTATATTTTGTACTCTTTCATTTATTCGTCTGTAACAAGTTTAGTATGGCATGAGTTGGCTTGTAAGTCGCGCTGGGGGGATTCGCTAGCGAGGCAGGCAACCAGCCAGCCACTCAAGTGCACACAAAACGGACCCCAAGTACGGATTTCAACATAACCGCAAGAGCAGCTGTAATAAACATGCAATCGCAAACATTCTTTTGTACATATATATATATATGTACCTATTTACAATGTAATACAAATTTATGTACAGTGTGTGAGCTTGTCGTGAGCAACAACGTCATACAGATACATACGTCCCACAGCGCAGAAAGACGCACGTACCCACGGTAGCAAGTGCACGCTACTTACATACTTACATACATATGTACATGTGCCTAATTCCGAAACCATTCGCTGACGCTTTCACTCTACATTTATAAAAATGTATGATTTTTTACATTTTTCCAACTCGGCCCCTTTTTTGTTTGCTATTCTCGATCTACTTTTTTACATTTGCACAAATATACGCACGTACATATGTACATATGTGTGTGTGCATATACGTATGTTCATTTGAGACAGAATTTTTATTCCTTTGCTCAGTATCCTTTTTCCGTATACTTCTTCACTAAATAGAGTGTGAGCGTGCTTTTGTTTGTTCGATGCTGTCCTATATGTGTATGCATGTGTGTGTGTTAGCTTGCTGTGTACGTGACTTGTTGGCTGGTGTTCTCGCTGGCCAATGTTGCGTCGTGAGCAAATGAAGCTGAATAAGGCAGTAAAATCAACAGGAATGTTGTCGGCGTCATCAGTATATATGTACCTATGTACATATACATACTACTGTTGTCTTTTTGTTGCTGTGCATTTTTGTTTTATATTTTTTCCCCCACTCACTGACTATTTTGGTCGAACCCTAACGCCGGCGGGAAATTAAAATGACACTGAAATTGTATACGATGTGTGCGGTTATGTATGCACCCGTTGACTATTTCATTTCCCTTCGCCTCCCCCACTCGTTTCTTCCTGTTGTTGTCACCTCTCACTTCGTTTTCGGCATTACAGTAATATGAGTATATTAACTGAAGTGGCGTGCAACGGCGGCCAATTCACCCTGACAAGTCGTAGGGACAAATATTTGTGAGTTTTGTGTGTAGTACGTAGGTATGTATTTATGTATTAAATTGCACTTCCGAATTTTCGAAATTACTTACGGTTCATTATTTTTACTGACTGATAGTAAGGTTTTGAATAAATAATAATTGATATTGTTGGAGTCTACTTTTAAAAAATTATCAAGAACCGTTGAAAATTATATGGGTATGACTTTTCCAAAAAGTTCTGCCTTGGACTAAAAGACAAGTTTAAAAGTAAAACTGCACATAACGTTCGCTGTGCCCACTCTTTTTCGTGGTGCAACGTAAGCGATGAAGAAATCCTTCTAACAGATGGACTAGAGTATAGAGGGGAAGGTAGTTGGCAAATCGACAATCTCTTAAGCTAAAGCTATTGATGCCCCATTTAAAAATAACAATAACAATAAATAACTGCGCCTAACGGAAACTAGGTGTCGGTAAACCAAACCAGTGGTATTCATAAAAATAAAATGCCAACAAAAATAATAAGAAACAAACAAGTGAGCGAATCATGTCCTCAAAGTCGCTTAATTAGTCAACTAGCGAACAAAGCAGATATGTATACTTAAGTTCAATTCAAATGCAAACAAAAATCTACCAACAACTGCAAAGCCGCAAAGAAACCCTAAACACAAAGTACATACATGTATGAAAGCAGAACGCAAAAATAAAATCAAAGAAATATAAAAAAAATACTAAATAGTGGAAGCCGACGTCAACGGCACAACAAGTCTTAGGGCGGGGGATTTTCATGCCTCTCAACGGCATTACGAACAACACTTCCCACCATCTACGCCTCTTCACTCCCATAAACAAAATTTTGGATGGCGCGTCGTTTATCGCCAAGCAAACAAACATACATACATATGTATATGTATACATACATATATCTGCATTCATCAATATCGTCCGCGTGCTTATTCTCCGCAAACAACGAGCGTCGTAGAGACGATTCCACCACCATTTTGTGCCGCTCCGCAACAATGCCATATCAATTGGCCAACGAGCGACCGACTGAATGAAGAAAAATTTTTAAAACACTGCTGTTAACGGCACTAAATCACTATGTATGCTGCATGAGGCCCGTCGCGAACATTGATAGGCAAAAAATGAGTAAGAGAGATATGGTAGCAAAGCGCAGAAGCACACAATCGGCGACGCTCGTGTTAAACCGAATCTGAGAGAATTCTGAATTGTGCAATACAACTCTGCGTAATTTCGTTCTTACAGCGTATAACTTGTTGGGAAGCCACAGTGAGCTAACATAACTACATGCGTATTTAGATTTAAACATATGTACATATGTATGTACAACAATTATTGTTTATTGTATTTAAGAAAGCAAAATAAGTCCAGTGGATGTTAATATAATAATATTATGTTAACATTCTCTGCCACAAGTTGATTGGAGCATTAACAGACTGTTATTCCCACAGCTTAACGTTGTTAAGGCGGTGTTTTTTGTAGGTCTGTCGGATAGTCGTCTATTATGACAGATAAATATACATATGTATGTATGTATGCATAAGTTTCAGGTATCAGACTGTTCTGCTTAATTCAAGTTGTTAATTTGCTGGCACTAAATAAATATTAATTTTCTAATACTTATTTACTGCTCTATATGTATAACAATCTTTGTGTGTTACTTAATATACCAGGTGTGTTTATTGAAGTGTGCCGGTTTTACTAGTAGATGTCGCTAGCAATATGTATAAATTTCTATGATTTGGCATGTATGTAATTTTTTTCTATTGACATTAACCTACAAAAATACGCAAGTAACATTCCGCCAAAATAATAGCGTCATATTTGTTTACCTCAGTGAACATGTCGACTTTCGTTCCAAGTAAATCGCATTTGCGGCATTCGTTGCTTTTCTTATTTCATCAAAAGAAAAAAGCAGCTGAAGCTGGTAGAAACTTATGGTGAACATGCTCCAGTGATTAGAACATGTGAGACATGGTGGAGATTTCGATTTGACAGACAATGAACATCCTGGTGCAGCGAAAAAGTTCGAAGACGAGGAATTGCATGTTGATCTAACCCAATCGCAACAAAAATTGGCAGAAACACTACATGTGACTCGAGGAGCAATATGCCAATGTTTAAAAGCCATGGGAAAGATCCAGAAGTATGGAAAATGGGTGCCACACCAGCTGTTAAAACCTGGTGAAACGGTGAACACGGATCGCTACCGACAACAAATGATCAATTTGAATCATGCGTTGATCGAAAAACGGTCGGAATGGGCCCGAAGACATGGCAAAGTTATCTTGCAACATGACAACGCGCCGTCTCATACCGCTAAACTGGTGAAAGACAAATTAAAAACACTTAATTGAGAAATATTATCGCACCCGCCGTACTCTCCAGACCTCGCCCCGTCCGACTATCACCTTTTCGCATCGATGGGACACTCCCTTGCAGAGCAGTGCTTCGCTAATTTTGAAGAAGTCGAAAAATGGCTCGTCGAATGGTTTGCCTCGAAAGAGAAAAAGTTTGTTTGGAATGGTATCCATAATTTTCCTGAGAGATGGGCGAAATGTGTAGAAACCAATGGTCAATACTTTGAATAAAAAAATATTGAGATTCCTCTGAAAATTAAGTGTTTTCTTTATCGAAAAAACCGGTAAATTTCAACTAACACACCCGGTACATATGTATGTATTTGTGATAATTTGACACAAGTTTCGAAAATATTCAGATTTACTTTTGTTTGTCTCTCAACGGAGATTAACTCTCTTAATTAAATACCATTATTGAACCTTCAACTTTATAAATGTTATGGTTGTGCTGCGATAACATAAAACTTAGAAATTTCTACGACTAAAAAATTGTGTGAGCGCGCCTTTTGTAGGGTTAAAGATGGATATTGCTATAACTCGACGGAAGAGAGTATTACTTTAGCAGACGGACGTTAAGGGGTATTTAGCAATAAATTTATAATTCCAACAACTAATATTCTTTCTTTCAACTCTAATATTGAAGATCAAAGTCAAGGGGGAAGATGAACAGTTACTAGCTTACACTGTTCCTCTTCCAGAGGCATTCCTTAGAAGAAATGTCCACTAAAACCGACCAATTCTAACTTAGCTTATTTAACTGAATGAAATGAGTCATTTGCCAATAGACATCTACATACATTCGCTTTCGATTCGATTTAAAGGATTGGATGTGTAAGAACCGGAAATAATATGTACCCAATGCTAGAGGTTATGGTGGGAATGGTGGATTGATGATGGATGCGATGTGGTAACAAAAATAGGGGGGTTTAAAACCCATGGACCAATTTTCAACCGAACTTCTAAAATTTGTGATGTTCGACTTAGTATTTCCCAACAAATAGAGGGACCTAGATTTTATACTAAGAAGTAGAACTGAGCTCTAGCACGAATTGCCAACCACTCGGTTACTTCAGCCGCCTGAAGAATGAGAAAATAGGAGTAGTAAGCTGAAAGAAAGAATGAATGGATGCCAATATTTTCTCAATCCATCAAACAACATGAATGATGAATGATAAAAGAACGTAATGAAAAATCTGATAGAGAGCAAAGAGATTAGACCCACGAAGATGATAATTTCGGAGTGGATGCAAAGCCAAAATTGCCTAGTGGAATATAAATATACCTTGTAGGAGGCGGCACAAACTGTCTACCCACTTAGCTGGAGTCAAAAAGAACGTAAAAAATGGTGGTGCTGATATTAACTCTTTTAGTGCCGGAAGCCCATATATATCGGCCCTGGCACTTTCGCGAGTGCAGTTAGAGCCGATATAATATCGGCCCCCGGCACTAAAAGAGTTAATGCGACATTTATCGCAAAGGCACTTCTTTTCCGCCCGGCACTAAAAGGGTTAATAATATATGCATACATTTGTACGTATGTATGTATATGATGTAATATTTTTTGCAAAAATAATTCAGCCGTCGGAAAGCCGTACACCGTGCCGTACACATCAAAATCAGGTATAAAATTGTACCAGCGAAGCTGATGAATGCAATAAATTGAAGACACCTACATATTTACTTATTTCATGCAAGTAAGGTGTAAGGATAGAATTATTTTCCCGAGGACGAAAGCACACTCTCTGGACTAGAGATTAGTTATTTACATATGCTCAGTGGTTATAAAGCAGCATTTATATATATACATATAAATACATATATATATATACATATAAATACATATATATATATACATATAAATACATATATATATATACATATACATACATATATAGGTATGTACATACAGTGGGGAGCAAAAGTGATTTCACGATCAACGTTTTCATGTTTGAGCTCACATAAATATTAAACGAATAAAGTCAATGACAACAACTTTTTTTTATTGAACACCTTATTTATTTTTTAGAATTAGACGTATATAACAAAATAGAAAAAGAAGGAATGAAATAGTTATTATTTAAAAACCAAAACAAGCGGCTTGTACTCAGTTTTGCACCATCCGTTATTCGCTCTTATATTTGCTCTTCTTACTTCCCTATCAGCAATAGACCTGCGGATTTACCGTTAAGTGCTTTTTGCATTTCTTATTCGTTGTCAGAATTCAAAAAACTACTCTCTTCCACTAGTTTATCGTTTATTTGTTGAATTTGGAACTTAGTCTCCAACTATTCACTGAAAAATGAAAAACCTGTCTTCTGATAAAGAAAATAGTATTATCTCCCTGATTAAAGGTGGGTATTCGACACGCACTATTGCTGAGAAGCTGCAAATTAGTCAATTACTGGTTGTCAAGGTGCAGAAAAGACAAAATGTTTGTGCTAAAAAGAAGTTGAATGGTCGCCGTTGCTTTCTAGCAAACTCTGACGCTCGACTTATGATATCTAAAATGAGAAAAAATATACTTTTAATGCTAAAAAAAGCTTCTACAGAAATAAATAAAGGCGTGAGTAGATGGGCAGCTAGAAGAGCGCTTGGTAGGATTGAGTACGTCGCAGCAGTGAAAAAAAACAAACCAGCTTTATCCGAGAAAAATGATAAGGCTCGGCTAAAATTCGCCAAGGATCACAAGAACTGGGCAATAGAAGACTGGAAACGTGTTATCTGGTCGGACGAATCTAAGTTTAATCGTTTTCAATCGGATGGAAAGCAATACTGTTGGGGGAGACCTGGTGACAAGCTTCAAAGGCATCATGTGAAGCAAACCGTAAAACATGGAAGCGGCAACATAATGGCATGGGGGTCTTTCTCGTATTCACACGTTGGACCGTTGCAACGGGAAAGGCAGACTATTTAAGCATTTTGCAAACCCATCTTCCCAATGTTCTTGACCAGTGCGTATACCCAGAGCGCGAAATCACTTTTCAGCAAAATGGCGATCCCAAGCACACTGCGAAAATTGTTAAAGAATGGCCCGGAAACCAAAATTTTAAGATGATGGAGTGGACTGCGCAAAGTCCCGACCTCAATCCGATTGAAAACCTATGGTCAATCGTAAAGCGACGGGTCGGACAGTATCAATCAGCCCCATCCAACTTGGACGATCTTTGGGGGTGTGATGAACAAGAGTGGAATAATATTCCGAAAGGAGTATTCGAAAAATTGGTTGAAAGTATGCCAAAACGTATGAAAAATGTCATACAAAATAAAGGTCTCTGGACCAAATATTAATAATGAATTTTTTTCTGTATGTTTTCTTAAATGGTGCAAAACTGAGTACATGCCGCTTGTTTTTGTTTTTGAATCATTAGTATTCTATAGCTTCTTCAATTACTTTATTTCTTACGCCTTGTTGTTACAAATAAAATACTATTAAAAATATTTAAAAGTTTTATCATTTACTTCGTTCGTTTAGTTTTTATGTGCTCCCAAACATGAAAACGTTGATCGTGGAATCACTTTTGCTCCCCACTGTATATACTAATAGGTATTGATTGTAGTTTGAAATAAATTTCTAAAGACTAAATTTATTTATTTTCCTATTATTTTTGTTTATATACGTATCCTAAGTATGATAACTGTAAATATTTTAAAAGTAGATATAAAAATGTATGTAGATACATATGTATGTATATAAGTATGAACCTCCTGAGATTTGCCAGTACTACTTCTTACCTCATTTTTCGCCATTCTTAATAAAAATATTTCCAGCTCACATTACCTTTAAGCCACCTACTTTTTTCCGCCTCACAAACTTAAACTTGAGTTTAATATACCTGCGAATGTACGAACATACAATTCATAATAACAACAGTAAGTACCTTCCCCAAACTTAAACTAAAAGAGCACCTTAAAATTTCCCCCCTCCGCAATCAACACACTTTCATTTAAATGTCGTCATTTACCTGTTCACGCCAACGCAACACCACAACAACAACAACTAAAAATAAAATATCATCAGCGATACACAAACAAAACAATTGCAAAAAGTAGCAAAGCATTTCAATCGCTATGAAAATTTCATTTATCGTGTAATGCCTTATTAAGTCACTTTACGATTTATTCGAACAGCTGTCACATTTTGACAAGCATAAATATTTCGCTCTCACTTAGCAGCCTGAGGAAAAAATTGTCGATAATCTCACAAATACATGGAAAACGTGTGAAGTTGTTTGTGTGTGAGTATTTGGTAAGAGAGTCGCTTAAATAAAATAAAATTGGTTCTCTTTCGTTCTCTTTTTGAAGTTAGTTGACTTAACAAAATTTCCGTTACTGCTAATGTGAGTAGCAGGCCTTACATTTGGGCTTTCATTCATGCATATGTACATACATTCAAAGCCCACTGGGCGATTTTTCTCACCCAAGCAAGTAACGTGCAAAATTTAATACCGATTTGTTTATTGATGCCTGTGTACAAATATACATATACCATATAAATACATACGTATGTTTGTATGTACTTAGCTGATTATTTTAGTGCATGCATCAGTTTGTAACACCGTTGATTAAAGATACCCCGTGTTGCAATTTTGGCCCATTCGAATCCAAATGGGTACCACTTTTTTCGGGGTGTACTATATTGCACATGTATAAGTATACATTTACTTGTTCAAACTTTTCAATGTTTCTTTATTTTAAACTTACTTTTGATTTAGGAACAACACAATGCCAGTAACATACCATATTTATATAAAAAATTACGAATTTTTTAATCAAAATTATTATATGTACATATGTATGTATGTAGGGTGAATATACAAGTAACCTGCCAATTAACTTTCTTTTTTGACTTTCAACTCTTCTATGTTACATTCTGTTAGTAATTTTAAAAACCCATGAATTTACAAATGTATATTGACCAATTCTGGATCTAATAATATCCATTTTCATATAAATTTCTGAATTTTTTTTAGAGAAATGATTTTTTTAATGCAAGTAACCGGACAGTTTTTCCACAAACCGGACAATAAAAATCTAGTAACCGGACACTTGTTATCCAAAACTAAAATAAGTATTTTATAACGTTTTATGAAGTTAATTTTATTTTCATTTAATATTTAAATAAATGAAATAAATACAAGACTTCGATACATGTACAGTAATAACCCTTACTAATCGTTTCCGTTTCTCGCTTACAAAGCTCGGGATCGCATTTAAAAAATAATCATCCTTCCATTATAAAATATGGGGCTAAATTAAATTATAAAAAATAGGGATAAACTAACAATATGTCCGGATACTAGAATTGTGCTCTTGTTAACTATTTCTAGTAACCCGACGCTTATTCCGGATTCTGCAAAACACTCTTATTCATTTCAATTTCAGGACAGGAGCATTTACATAAGTACACGTAGGTATACCAGGTGTACAAGTATGAAATGTCGTTTTTTTTAAATCAAAAAACACGTTAAATTTTGTGGAAAAAGAAAAAATCATTTATTCAAAGTATTTGCCGTCGCTAGCTACACATTTTTCCCATCTCTCGGGCAATTTGTGGATTCCACGCCAGTAGAACTCATCGTCTTTTGCGGCGAACCATTCATCGAGCCATTTTTTCACACTTTCGTAAGAATCGAAGCGCTGCTCAGCGAGTGCGTGCCCCATCGAAGCGAATAGGTGGTAATCGGATGGGGCCAGGTCTGGTGAGTAAGCCGCATGCGGAAGCACTTCCCAATTGAGTGTTTCCAACGTGTCGCGAACCGCTCTTGCCGTATGTGATGGAGCGTTGTCATGGAGAAAAATGACCTTGTGTTGTCTTTTTTGATATTCCGGTCGTTTTCTCTGAAGCGCACGGTTCAAATTGATCAATTGTTGTTGGTAGCTTGCCGTATTTGCGTTTGAGCATCGTCTTCATCCAATAATGCTTGCAGTTCGGCGTCTTCGAACCTTTTTGGTGGTTTTCCGTGCTCTTTGTCGTCGACGTCAAAATCACCACTTTTGAAGCGTTGAAACCACCGTTCACACGTTTTCACAGTTGGTACTTGTTCGCCAAAGGCTTCAACAAGCATTCGGTGCGATTCCGCAGCTGTTTTCTTCAAATGAAAACAGAAAATTAACACTGTCCGCGTTTGCTCTTTATTCGGCACGAAACTCGACATGTTGACTGCACTGAGAGTACACGATAATGACGCTCGATTCGCGCAAAACTATGGTGGTTCGACAGTCAAGGTTGATACTTCACAAGGTCAAAGTTTTATGACAATCGATAAATATTTACGTTTGCGAGACATCTATATGTTCGAACCGACATTTCATACTTGTACACCTGGTATAAACTTTTTCACTGATTTAGACTGTTATTACGTTTTTTCAGTAATTATTGGTAGAATAACAGTAATACCTATGAAATCATTTTGTCATCAAACTATTAATAAAAACTCACCTGATTGAACTGGAGTACAACTAGTAACAAGCACTTCTTCACTCTTCACTTCACACACGCAAACTCAAAGAGAAACAACAAATCTTCTTTTGAAAAGAAAGTAAAACGCAAAATGCGAAATTGTTACAAATGAGTGGTTACTTCGATTATACTTTACAAATTTTAAAATAAGTCAACGGTTTGCTGATTACAAAAGGACAAGGTGAAAAGTGCCCGGTTACTGGCATATCTACCCTACATAGTATTTAAAAGGAACTAGACAAAAGTTGACGAGGCAATGCAGTCACAAAAAAGCATATTAAAAAAAAACAAGTGGATGGACAGAACTGTGCTTAATCGTATTTGTGATCGTTCATCACCTCCTAATTTCCATATTGGATCATTTGCTTCGTTCATGCCTCCCCTCAGTTCTTTTTCTGGTATTGCCGAAAACCAATTGCTTCCCTTAATACGAGTAGAAAGCCGTTCGTCTGTCTATTGTGACTGCAGTTATTTTACGTCGAACATTTCTTGGTGCACAGAAGCGAATGCGTATCCTTACCGATTTTGGGACCTTGTAGCGTACTCACGTTAAGAACACTGGAGACATTTTGCCGTCTATCACAGCATGCGCGGTTTGGTTATGAGAGTTTCGATCCGGAATTTAGTAACACATAAAACCATATTTGGGGGTGTTTCGTCGTGGATGCTGAGTTTTCCGTGTCGAGGATCCCTTCTTTTCCTACCCTGGTGTTGAAACCGCCAAGCATCTTGGTGGGGCATCTTTGGTCACATCGACCTTCTCTTCCGCCGTGGCGTGGGCGTAATTCAACGATATCTTAAAACATTTTGCTATGATGGCGATTGTGACGAGACCTTCATCCACCGAAGTGAATGCCAGTTCTCGACTACGGACTCTCTCACATACCACGAATCAGATACTAAATTTTACGGTGACTTCAGCCCTTTGTCTTACGACGACATCAACCAGATGGTCAGCGCCATCTCATCCGAGGAGTTGTTCATTTCTTCATTGTAGCTGGTTTCAATACCGACGCCCGCTGCCGGCCGTATCTCTAGGGAACGACGCGGAAATTAATCTTCAGCCAACCCTCAAGCCGAGTATGCCGCAGTAGCTCCTTTGTAGCCTACGATACGCCAGTAGTTGAACGCTGTTGTAAAAGATTGTACCTTGTCTATTTATCCCTGCAGCTCTTATTATTTTCTCCAGCATCAAATTGACGAAATCATACGATAGAGAGTCGCCGTGTCTGAAACCTCGTTTGGTATCGAACGGCTCGAAGAGGTCCTTCCCACTTCTGACGGCGCTTCTGGTGCTGTTCCAATCAGTTTGTTGACGGCGGGCTTTAGTCTTTCACACAAAACGGTCGATAGAACCTTATATGCGATGTTAAGGAGGCTTATCCCACGGTAATTGACGCAGACTGTGGGATCGCCCTCTTTGTGGATTGGGCAGAGTACACTTAAGTTCCAATCGTCGGACATGCTTTCATTCGACCATACTTTGCAAAAAAGATGATGCATGCCTGTTTTCTCTCCACTACAGTTCGACATACCTCAATACCCTGTCTGCTTACAATGTTTTATCTCTAAAACTGATAGCCAATATCTTCTCTTCTGACACATTCTTACAACTTTCTAAAGTTGTAATACACCAATAATGAAAAGAACATAATCAATGAAGCCAATGTTTGGAAAATATAATATATTTGAGAATTTTTGGCGTTTAAACATTTAAAGAATTTTGAATTTCTCCAAATATTTTTTGTTTAAAATCTGTAGATTTTTTTTTAAAAGAAGATGGAGCAAGAAAAAGGCGAAACACGTTTAATATCAGATAGCTATAAAGCCGACTGTGAGAATCTACTGTCCAACGCTTTTTCAAAAGTTCGCAGGAATGAAACATTTCGCACACTTCTTTGCGAAAGACTTTGCATAAATACTTATAAACTCCAATTGGTCCAAGAGCTGAAACCTCATGACCGTCCAGTGCGATTTCGATTTACTGAAGAACGCTTGCCAGATGATGAGCTTTTCACCTCGTCGGCTACGTTAACAAGCAAAATAGCCCAGAATTCACAAGTACTCAGAAACCAACAAGTATTTATAGAAAAGCCAGTGGATTGTCAACGAGTGACAATTTTACCGGCGGCAACATTGATCAGTTTTTCTTCGTCAACGAGGAAAGAGCTGCTTTTGCCGTCATTACGATCGTTACTGTGCCATGTTCAGATGTAAATGTTTCAGAAACTATTTATTTCGAAGTAGAAATGTCAACTGTCCGCCTCGTAACTGCGATTTGACTCCCAATGACAATTTTTTGTGGGGAGCCATCGTAGGGATGATCTAGTCTCAAGCCCATGACGCCATTGTGGGATAATAAAGACATATTTATGTAGTTAACCAAGCGATTATTAAGCTCTTACCTTGGCACATAAACATAGTGTATAACAGCCTAGCTTTGGTCATTCGTAGTTTATGTGGTAATCACGTCTTCCTGTGCGGTTCAGCCTGACCTAATCTATCCTATTGCTTCTTTTGTATGTGCATTAAATTCAACATCGTACATTTCAAAAACACAATGAAATAATAACTGCGATAATGTTATGGGTCTAGAGATATGAATGTTGATTATTGCGCCAAAGATAATTTCAAATACTAATTTGTTTGGAGCATGGGTAGCTTTATTCTAATACTAATGTCAAGTGCCTGAGTATACTGCTGGAAAAGCCGATATTAGATTTATGGAATATATAGGTTTTTGATCGATTATGCGCTACTCCATCGCTCCTGAAGGGCTCATTTTCTTCCAGCTGCGTTGATTATTATATCTCCGACCTCACCTTTTACGGGAGGATTGGAGAAAACAAAATCACTGGAAAACGCATTTAATTTATTTACGGATGGCTTAAACTTAGCGAAAAAGTCGGAGTGGAAGCCTTTTGTCGAGCATTATCAATCGGGGTGGGGTTCAGCCTTCAATACCATGTATGGTAATGTGTAACCCGTCATCACCGCAGATAGTATCTCGAAGGTATCTTTGAGAATGTTTTTTCAACAGCTGTTTTGATGAGGCTTGCACTTAAACTTCGCATATAAAGAGCCAATTTCTTTTTAGAAAGAGTTTCATTCCTTGCCCAGAATCACCATTATATAGCATCCCAAGAGTTAACTTTCGCAAAATAACTCACAACTTGAGCAGCCACTTTAACTTTTCCATAAATCCGGCCCTATTTGCTCCTGCACACGTTGGCTATGTAACTACATGCATACAAATGTAATTAACTAAGTGTATGTATATTTACATACATATACTTGTATGTACCTTTTGTCCGTCCGACGTATTTTGTTAATTTGATTTCGCAATTCTTATTTATGACGTTATCCAATGCCAATATTTACCAAACAGATGAACAAATAAAGCGAATGACAAACCGATGAGTGGACGATTGAACGGAAGGAGGCAGAAACGGCGTGGATCAACAAATACAGCCTTGGCCAAAAGTATTAGGCACCCCACTAAAATGCAAGTATTCTCAGATGTGGCTATCAAAGTTACCACTTCTTTTTGTAAATGTTTTACATGGGTGTTTAACTGTTGGTTAAACGAATAAATTGTGTAATATTAAAAGTCATAGCACTCTGGGTAAGTTAAACCTAAAAATTGTCATTTTTAAGAAATTCATAAAATATTTTCCCATTTAAAATTTGCAAGTGAAAGTGTTATAAAAACAGTAAGACCCGAAAGAAGCCGTGGCTCTCAGAAAAGAATAGGAAAAATCGTTTGGAATGGGCTCGCCGATACCAACATTTCACAGAAGAAGATTTGACGAATGTTCTGTGGTCTGATGAATCAAACTTCGAGGTAAGCTTACTTAAGATCGTCTCAAAGTATTAACAGCCATAGCTTCTTACCAGCAATTTTGAAGACATAATACAAATCTTATGAAAACATTATTTTTTCTTTTCTACAGATATTTAGAACACCTGGTGTGACGTTCGTGAGGCAACGGGTTGGGGAAGAATATCATCCAGATTGCGTGGTACCCACTGTTGACCATGGAGGAGGCAGCATTATGATCTGGGCTGCATGGCTGCTGATGGTGTCGGCGTTGGTTTAGAGATAACAACATTGTTTTGTTAGATTGGCCTGCACAGTCTCTAGATCTTAATCGCATTGAGCACATGTGGGCTATTTTAAAACGCAAGATTAAGGAACACAGTTTAACATCAAAAACTGCCTTTAAAAATGCCTTAATTAACGAGTGGTGCGCTATAAGTGCGGACGAATGTGCAAAGCTTGTACACAGCATGCCTAAGAGAACTGCTGCCGTTATTAAATCGAAGGGTGGACCTACTAAATATTAATGTTTTTATCACTAATTCATTGTATTTTCACTGTTTTACTAATATAACTTCATTACTTCACTTGTTAAAACAAAAAATTCAGTAATTAGTCGGGTGCCTAATACTTTTGGCCAAGGCTGTATGTATTGCTATGCCTGTGGTCACGCATAATTATGATACTTAACAAAGGTACCACAAAGTATTCCGCTCAGTCAGTAGCAATCTAATAATAAATACAAAAACATGTGCTAAAACAGAATTAGCAACAATAACAACAAGAACAAGAACAGCAACAGCAGCAATAACAAAACAAAAATGCACAAAATAACGGTAAAAGCCTCAATTGCCAACAACAGTTCAAATAGTCATTTAAATGTACATCTTTATGGGTTTTAAGTAAAACACCGAAACAAATACATAGGTATATACAAACATATGAAACTATTTCAAGTGTTGTCGAGCGAATATACATATATAAATAATAAGAGAGTGAGAGAAAGAGAAAGCAATAGTGCTTCAAACCAACAAACACTGTAACCTAAAAAATTAAATAAAATATGAAGCTTACGCCTCATTCCAATCACTAACGATATAGGTATATATAAATATATATTATATCACACATATATATTCCAATACTTGTACATACATACATACACACTTACTGCTGGAATATGTCATTTGTGCAGTCATTCGTGCTAGCTTTACGGCCATTCAAGCGTGTTGTCGCCCGTCCACCCACTTTGGGATCGCTGCTCTTCAATTCTCATTTCCTTTGTGAAACCCTGTGAATATTTAAGCGCACAATCCTTTCAACAAAATGTTTGTATGTCAATATATAATATATGTTTAAAAGTAAATATATATGTACATGTATATGCATGTATGTCACAAGTCAGCCCAGAACCAACGAGGGGTTTGTTCGATATAGTACAAAAACAACAATAGCACTAACTAAATAAATAACAAACTGTAAGCATACCGTTCTGTAAGGCCACTAGAAGTCGGTATAAATGCTAAAGCGTCTTAATTTATGCTTTAATAAAAGATATGACTTTACGTATTATGCAAATACTTCAAACGAAAGATAGAAACAAACAATACGATAGTCAGTGGAATGTCATAGAACAAATATATTTATTCAACAAATATATTTATTAACAATGGCATAAGTATTTTACTTATTTATTAATAAATATTATACAATATTAATTTTCATTTGTAGCTTGACTTTTAATTTATTTTATTCATTTCAATTATAAATATTTTATCACGAAATGGAACATAAGGCGTATTTTTTCGGAATTGAGATTTTATGATTTTGCGAGCAATTCCCTCTTTTTAATTAATTTTTTCCGATTTTTGCCACCCATGTCCACACATCCCCATGTGCAACTCAGAACACCGTGGAAGATTAGATGTCTCGAAGTCTGAAGGCTGAAGTCAGTCAGGCAAAGCTAATACTCCAGAGTTTCGCGTTTATTGCCTCTTTGCGTGTACTGTCACAAATTTAGACTTTGTATTAACACATTTAATTGCTTTACTTTCCACTTGAATATCTAGAAGTAATCTAAAAGATTCCCTTACTAAATCCGTTGCTCAATTCGCATATTCTGTAATGCTCACAATTAAGTCAGGATTGTAATCTTGTCTTCACTACACCCAGATTTGTCCATTCCTCGTCGTCCTTTGATATTGAGCATTCCACAATCGTCATTACAACATATTTTGAATAAAGACAACGTCAGGACTTTGTTGATTGGATCCTTACGTAAAAAGAAAGTGATCCGGAATTTCATCGAAAAATCATCTTGACCGATGCGACCCATTTCCACCTCTATGATTTCGTCAATAAGCAAAACTATCGCATCTGGAAATTGGAAATTCCAAGATTTATTGTTGAAAAGCCTCTCCATCCTCAACGTGCAACTAACTGTTTGGTGTGGTTTATGGTCCGGCAGAGTAATTGAACCTTACTTTTTCGAAAATGAAGCTGGAACAACAGTTACGATGAATAGATTGCGCTATTGAGAGATGATTAATGATTTTTTATGGCCGGAATTGGATGGTAGTGACATGAACAACGTTTACTTTCAACAAGACGAGCCTTACCAGCAACATAACCATTGATCTTCTAAGGGAAAAGTTTACGGAACGAGTTATCTTTCGGAGAGTTGATCACCGAGATCTTCTGGTTTAACACGTTGCCACTTATTTCTTTGAGGCCATGTGAAAGATAAGGTCAGTCTCGATTCAAGACTCCAAAGATGAAATTCCGACATACAACAGCCACTTTGCGTCTTGGTGCTGGAAAATTTCATAAAAAGAATACAGTCCTGTAAGCGTTGCCGTGGCGAACATTTGGCTGGTATCGTTTAGTATTATTAATAGCATATCTTCCTCTACATATTGAAATAAACATTCGTATGATTTGGAAATAATAATATTTTAGTGAAAGACGTTAAGCAGCGAAAAAGTGACCCCACACATACAAATATGTCGATTTATCAATCTATGTATATATATAATTCTTACGTTCCTTTGTAAAGATACGCTTTTCGAGATATAAGTTACCAACCGAATGATATTTTTACACAACAATACTGCCTGTCCTTCTCGAAATGGGCAACAAAGAATCCCAATTGATCGGACTTCAGGAAGGATTACATTTCCCGATAACTTCCGTAATTTAGAGCCGTCAAAAGAAGAATTGATTCTTTTGAAAATCTAAGTGCCGCATTACAATGCTATCAGCCGAAGCTTTGCTTGCAGCCAAAAAATTGAAATTGCATAGGGATGTAATTCTTCGAATACGTCCGATACTCCCTTTCCATTCAAGTGTCTGCAGTTCCCTGTTCGACCAGCGCTTGCAATCACTATCAACAAAGCTAAGGGTCAATCTTTGAAATTATGTGGTATACATTTATACGTGTATACGAATCACTTCGCACATGAACAAATGTAAGTCTTTTTTATTTGTGCGGCCGATGGCAAATCCAAAAATGTTGTATACCCACAGATTTTGAGTAAATAAAATTATGATGAAAATATATTATATACAATGTGTCATATATCATACAATCCACGTGTATTTGCCACAGCGAAGCTGTACCCTAGTTAGTTATATTTATTAGGTTTTACTAGCTTTTCACCAAAGCGGATTACTTTCAAGATTAAAGAGCATGTTCGAACCTCCATTGCTTACTCGAATGTTATGCAGATGTGGGGCATATGGTCCAGCCTTAGGACATGGCAGTGACCATTAGAACATATTTTATATATGGATTGGGGTTAGTTTCGGTTAACTCTATTGCCCGAGTAGAATGCATATTACAAGCGTGTTGGCGGTCGCGGTAGCCGAATGGTTAGCATTGCGTACTGCCCTTCGGAAGGCCCGGGTTCGAATCCTGGTTCGACTAACATCCAAAAGTTATAGAAAATAAATTTAAATAAAAAATTAGTTAAATTTTCTAATTGCGGTCGCCCCTCGGCAGGGAATGTCAACCCTTCCAAGTATACACGTATTTCTGACATGAAATAAAGGCTCCTCATAAAAAACCATCAATCAGCCGTTCGGAGGTGGCTTAGTATAAACTATAGCTCTCTTCATATGTTGGAAAAACATTAAGACGCAAACCCACAAATTGGAGGAGGAGCTTGACCGAAAATAGCTTAACGGTTACAAATCGCTAATTACATATATATATATATATATATATGTATATATATAGGTACTTGTGATGTTGGCGGTTAAAGCACATACATTCGAATATGTACATATGTATATAAGCATGAGAAAAGCAATTCCCATTTCTCCATTTCATTTATATTTACATACGTACATTATAAGTGTGTACATCTTGTGTAGTGCGAGCCTTTTAAAACCCACATATTTGTGTGTACATTTGTTACATCCATACCCATATTTATTTATGTTAATAAACTTACAAAGAAGATGAAAAGAATTGCAGCACTGTACGAAAGTTCTCTTTTATCACCACTCAATACTATTTTGGAATGCATAGTTTTTCATCTTATGTCCCAAGTGAAAAATGAACTTAAGTAGACGGAAGGGGTAAACTTCACCAAGAATAAGAACCCTTCTACTGTTTAAACACTACGGTCAAGGCCAATACAAGCCCTATTTAAACACGATACTCCTTTGACTACTGGAGTACAATAATGCTTATATGCGCTTACCACTGAGGTGATTTTCGGCCGAAAATAATGCTTACGCTGGATAAAATGTTGAATATACGTAGCAATCTTCGAAAACAAACAGTTTGAAAGTCAAATTTTGTACGTTATGTGTATGTATGGCTATTATCTTGTGAAGAGACTTCGGCAAACACGTTGTTGAGTTGGTATTGTTGTTTTTGTTTTACTACTGATGCCAAACACCTTCGGCTTCTACTAACTTCAACTATTTAATACGAATATTACAAATTTATTTAATCACATTTTATGTTATTATGTAGAAAAGTTCAACCCTTACACAATTTGTCCCTTATGAAGGGAATTGTCAATTACGAAAAGTGTCTCTATACAGATTTTTCTGTTTAGGTGGAACTCTCAAAAGTTATCTCCTTGTGGAAAAGTGGGCTAGAAAACTCTCAAAACCATATAGTGTTCGATTTGGATACCCAAAGTAAAGTAACCTTTACCACACTTACGTTTTCTAACCAAATTGGAAGTCCCTCTGTTTCTCTGTTGTCAATAAGGTTTACTAGCACAAAGGTTGGAGCCTGGTACGTTTTATATAAAAGGTGAACAATTTACTGTTTTCCTTTTGAGCCTCGGCCTATTTGAGCTTTGACAGGTTCAATGACGTTCCCTATATATCAAATATTCAGTACAAGGCTTGCGGATAAGTTAATGCTTGAAGAAAATGGGGAAATAATGAAAATTTACTTCCAAATGGTTATGTATTCAGGCGCAACTGCAAGAAAAATGACGCGAAATTCGGACGAATTAACTCGCTTTGTAGCGAATTGCGCAAAACAGCCCGCGCAGGTGCTGCTCAGATTAAAATATTGCTGTTGTAGCTCAAATTGGACAGAAATGAAACATTTCATGATCTTCTTTGTACAGAGCTTTGAATAAAGAGCATGGTATGAAAGCCCATAAAATCGAAATGGTCCAAGGAGCCCGATAACCAACCGATGCTATTGTATTTTGTTTTGCTCAATGAGGTGAAGATCGTTTGGCAAAAGATGCAAATTTTTACCGAAAAGTTTTTATTCATATTGGCGACTCCGTTGGAAAAATTGCCGCGATTGGCGTTCAGAAAATCCACGAAATTAACGAGGTACTGTTTGGTGCGACATGTAGACTGTCGGCGTTATTCGATTCGTTGTTCTTCGAAGGAAGAAGGAAGAATTGTTTTGATGATGCGTAGTTTCGTCGTTTCAATAGTATGGTGCTACAAGCGACGTGGTATCGATAGTTTGCGCACTGTGGTAAAAAATCGCATAATTAGCCGAAAAAGCGAAGTATAGGCGGGTAGTTGGTTCAATTTAATTCCTATAGAGTATTTTTTGTAGAGTCCTCAATCTGCCACCGAACACTACGAATATAGACCTGGAGTGTGTTGAACAATCAAAAGTGTCATGCGTTTCCGTGCCCATTGGATGATTTGCAATCGAGAACGTCTGACGTTATTCGCAAGGATCAGACATACGTGGCCTAACAAACATCTTCGGCCTTCGGATAACACTGGTGGAAGAGTTACATCCTTAGAAAGTAAGCAGACCGCAAAGCTGGTGCAGGACAACACCGTTCTTGCAGGGGATGTGAATGTCCACTATGTGGCTTAGGGAACCACGGACACCAATGAAAGGGGTGAGCCACTTTTTTATTTCATTTTGAATTCGGGGCTCATTACAAGCAATAAAGGAAACGATCCTACCTTTAACACAAGTAACCAAACGGAAGTTCTAGATGTCACTCTGATCTCGGAAGAAGAGGAGATGACGATAACGAATTTGGGGGTCTTTAGGGAACACTTCCAAGGCCAAACCCATGATTGACAAAAGTATAGGCAAAAGTTAAAGTCACTTCTTACGGAGGCCCTAGTGTCATCAACTCCAACTGCATCAGCAGATAAGCCTTTAAAGCAGTTTCTGTATCCTTTCTAGAGAAGAAGAAATGTAAGCAAAACTTAAGGGACTATTAGAAAGTCCTAAGAAAGGCAAAAATAATCTCTTTGAGAGATGTGGAAGGTTGTCTCATTGAAAACATAAGAATTTCAGACCAATAGGTCTACTTAAGGTAGCGAACCGATTAACGAAGATTCACATTACGTTGGTTGGTTGAAGCACTTAGATATGTCAGCGGAAGAGCCCCCACAAGGAGTCCTATCATCTCTTCTATGGATGTTAGCAGCGAACCAACTGCTGAGATCCATGGAGGACAAGGGAATCGCAAAGTCATGATATCATGGGAAACGAACTAAAGCGGATACAAAAGTGCACTATTGATGCTGGACTAGACATCCACCCACAGAAACCAGAAGTATCAAATTTCAAAGTTTTCAGCACTAACGCTCTCAGGAACGGGCCTGCGCATTAGTGAGTCATACCAAGGACTCATCCTGGAAAGGGAATTAAGCTTGTCATAGAACTCAGAGGAAAGGATGCCCTCTATACCTGTAAAAGGTACGATAGACCGGAAATGGAGCATGTCACCCAAAGTAGTGTGTTCGCTTTATATTGCAGTTGTTAGGCTTATACTTCTAGTAGGATTGTAGACTGGTGGCAGAGGGCAGCGCTCCTGTGTATAAGCGGAGCACTTTGTATCACACCAACTGAAGTCTAGAGAACTGTTCTCTTAGATCAACTCCCCATTGAAATTATGGGTTTGCATAATGCCGCTTGCACTGCGGTGGGACTGCAAAAGGTGTCTGAATGGATGGTAGTAAACCACGGGCATACAACATCTTAAGAAGATTCTGTCTATCAGAAAGAAAGGATTACTTCATAACATTCACTGACTTCCCGAGAGATTTCAATGTACGTGTAGTTATCCCGGATGGAAACTTTTTGGGTAGGATAATACCAGCAAGCACCAACTCGATTCATTTTTATATCGACGGGTCAAAACTAGATAGTAGAGTCGGTATCGGAGTGTACTCAAAGTATCTTAGCGTATGCAAATTCTTCCGTTTACCGGATCACTGTAGTGTTTTTCAGGCTATACAGCTCAATGGTGCTGAAATCTGTAATAGTAAAATCTCTCTGGACGAGCTTGCAAAGAAGGGCACTTCCCTTCTACTTTCTTCCATGGAAGAGTTTGGGCACGCCATTCTCCACTTATAAGCTGAATATAAGAGAGTTAATAATTAAAGATGCTAACTTCAATCTCATTACATGTAATGCGACCAAAACAAAATGGCCAGAATGGAACGGAAGAAGGTCACTTTCCTTGTCGACCTAAAAATAAAGGATATATCTAAAGTTGTAGGTCTTCTTACAGGGTATGTTCTATTGGTTAGGCACGCAGAAAATTTGCGAGTACCATCTGCAGAAGTTGCAGACAAGAAGAAATGCTGAAGAACACTTTGGAGGCGTAGGTAGGCGAAGTCTCTAAGTGCGACAACCTTTGGAAACCTGAGCGAGATAACGGGGGCTAAGAGGCGGCGACTGCTCAGTTTTGCAGACTCCACATATTGGTTCGATTAATGGGTGGGGGTCAAAAGGACTCCCAGTGATATCACAATGGGCCTGCTTGAGACCTAGGTCAGCTGATGCCCGTCAGCCACTTCAACCAACCAACCAAGCAGCTTGAAAAAAACCCGACTCGCCTGGAGAGGGAAGTGGAAGTTACCAGCCGGGTCACGGGAAGCTCAACCCGGGCAACAACACAGACAAAAAGTGGCTAGTGAACGTTCGTTCTGTGCGGTTTTTTAAAGCTCTGCTTCTACTCTCTATTAAAAAATTTGTATGTTTAATGTGAAAAAAAAACTAAATACTTATCTCAAAAGTTTATTTTAAATTATAGCGAAGGGTCGTAGCTAAATATTGTTAAAATCGTTTGATTTTTTGTGCATATTTCAAGATTAAATAGTGCTAACATTTTCTTTTTATTCAATAAATTTGTTTTCGTTGCATACATACGTATACATACATATATATTTTTTAGAAGAGAGAGTGTTTCAGTTTATTTTTTTCCCCTTTTCACATGATTATCTTCTCTCTCTCTCTCTCTCTCTCTCTCATTATTTTCGTTTAACAGCAATTAGCTGACCGCCGCGACAGGGTGGGATGAGCAATAAGGTCTCTCCGACCCTTCAAATTTCCGGGCTTAGATGGCACCTTTCTCGCTGAACTAAAAGCAGCAGCAGACATCCTGTCCCCCCTTATTGTATAGTATTTACTCTGTCTATGTCTCCATAGAACACATCATATTAACTAATCATATTAATCCTAAAGATTTTAGTCCAATATGCCTTATATTGAGGTAAACTTTAATGTTCCAGCTCGTGTATCTAGGCAGTTTAGGCCGTTACTATTAAAATCTTGTAATACAAATTATGTATTGAATGAACCTTTTCGCTGATTATGTAACAATTTTAATTTTCATTCCACCACCTTCGATCTCTCAGACTCACTTTTTAGCATCAAAAAAACTATTCTTGCTTCTCTCAACAATTAAATTTTAAAATTCCATAATTAATAAATTTCAGCTGTTGAATAATTATTTTTTCTGTAGTAGAACAGTTTTAAATCTCGACATTTAACAAACATTTATACCTTTCCTATTTAAAAACTTAGAAGATAATGCTTGACTTCTATATCAAGAGGTATGGAGAACCAGCCGACACTCCTTGAAATGGGACTTGAAGCACGCTGAGTGAAACAGAATAATCTTCCCTGAATTAGGAGGCACATCCCCAACCACGAACGACACTTTCTCCACTGCTTTTGTGCCTCGCAGCTAACACGTTCATTCGCATACCAAGTAGCCCGAGCTGCGAAGTGATAGTATACACTAACGACAACGCCTTCACAGCGACTGGAAAACACAATTAAGTTTTAAGTGATCTATTCAAAAATATCCTTTATATAGAAAGCAATTGGTATAGAGTTTGCGGCCTGGTTTTAGATCCCTCCAAGACCGAAATGTTACTCTGTACCAGAAGGTATAAACTGCATCCTTTTAAGCCGCCATTACTAAAAACCATCGAGATCACTCTTTTTATAGATGTAGGGAAATCTTAAACAAACTCTCGACTGTATGCGAAATGATCGTGGTTATGGTCCTCGGACATAGTGGCATTCCAGGAAATTGCGAGGCCAACAAGCTGACAAAGAAAGTGTACAATTCTATTCACGGGAAGCCTTTTTACACGATGAAGGTATACGTCTTTCCTCTGTGAAATATCTGCTAAGATTGGCCTTCATTAGTAAGGCCAATATCAGCTGGCAGGGTAAACCTACATGCAGTGTGACCAGGTAAGTGATCGATAAAAAAATAATTAAGAATCTACCCTTCTCACCAAAACCTCCACAATCGGCGAAATTATCCGACACTGTTCTAATGAATTCTAGGGCAGCTACAGATACACAGAAGAGTCTCAGCAAGTGTAAATAATCTCGGATGTTTCATTAAGCAAACCAAATGGTTTCAGCATCTAGAAAGACGAAAGGAATCTCTCTTATAGGCCATCCATAGATATTACAACGGACCATCAGGCTTAAGTGCGCTCGACCAAGGTACCCCGTGGTTGAGCAACTTAATTAACTAACTATTACCAAAGAATCCAGCCAATAAAGAAGAATCCTATTAGTCTATCCCTAGTAGTGAATGCACTTGAGCCTCTGCTGCTTCGTCTTTCACGCACCACCTGAGACCAAATAATCCATGACCGTAACCGAAATCGGCTTTGCGCGAGAACTGTCCTGGTAGCACTGATTCTGTCAAAAGCTTTAACATATAATAATTATCTGAGTGGAAGGCAGTCATCGATAGAATTTCGAGGTCATAACTCAGAACTCTGAAAATTTGAACAAGGAGTTCTCCAGGACGGTATCATCTTCCCGCCATTCTTTACTTTTTATATCGATGTCCACCACCATAAGGTGTTTCCCTGATCTCATATCCCGATGACTGTTCGATATTGTCGTCTGGCCAGGATGTTGTTAGCATTTGTCTTCAGTTAAACTATTATCACTACGACCTTTTCCACGACAACTACAACTACGACCAGCGGCTCTTCACTAGCTGGACGAAAACGCAAAAATTTCGGCAACAAGCAACCCAAAGTTACTTCGAGCCACATTCGACAGCTTTCTTTCCGTATATGACTGCGATTGCCACCAAATAAAAGAGCTTTAACAACATTCTCAAATCGCTAGCCGACTGCATCTCGGGAAAAACACAGAAACGTTTTTCGTTTCGATGAAAAAGCAACAAGCTTAAAAATACGGCCCTGAGGACCGTAATAGGAATTTTCCTGTTGTTGTTGTTGTAGCGGCTTTGTTAACCCCGCTTAGAGACACGTTAATTAATCTAAGTCACCAAGGTCATCTAACGGAGCAGAGGGAGAGGGAGGTTAGATGTGTCGGCACACGTTGGGTATGTTGGGGTTAACTCTGGATTATTGGAGTTTAACCTACTATAGTATCCAGACTTAGGTTGTGTCAGTGGCACGTAGGTCTCTCGAGGCAGCTCGAGCTCATTGTCTGCAATAGGCGGTGCTTTTACTCCGAGTACGTCATTCACGGGAAGGGAGTCTCCTGGTCCAGCGGTTGTTGAACGTGTTGCTGGATGGTGTACTTCATATCTAGTACCCCCTTTCTGATGTACCTAGGTGGACGTTCGGCTTCAAAGAGATGCATATACGGTAACATGCCAATAGGAATTGCTTGCACAGCAAAACATTATGCTCCATAACTCGTAGCATAGATGCTTAACTGTGCACCTGATGCTACGGTGACATCAGGAGGTTTCCTGTGGCGGTCCTAAGGGCAGTTTTCTGGCGAGCATGTAACTTCTTCATCTGCGTCTCATTCGTCCCCGGCGCCCAGATCGGTGCAGCATATTTAACCACCGGCCGGTAAATTGCTTTATAAGTGCTGGTAGGTTCTGCCAGCTAGCGTTTTGACTATTTTGTTGCGGCTCTGGAGCTTTGCGGCAATTGCGGTCGTATGCGTAGTGCAGGATGTCAAGGGTGACTCCCAATATCTTTGGGCTAATTATGGTCGGAGTTTTCACCTCATCGACCTTCACATCTAGTTGAAGCCTTTATTTCTTCGTCCAACTGGTAAAAAAGGTAGGCGAGGATTTTGTTGATTGAATTTTAAGCTGTCTTGCAGTGAAGAAGTGAGAAAGATTGGCGATATAGCCGTTCACTTTCGAACAAAGGTCATCAATATCCTGGCCAGACGCCAATATCGTACCATCATCGGCATATCTTAAGGAAACTCCTTCTGGTGGAGGAGGGAGTTTTGAGGTATAGAAATTAAACAATAGTGGGAAGAGGACACCACCTGCGGAATCCCTTATTTAATTTTCCTTAACTTCGATGTTTCACCTCGAAATACTACCGCTGATTGACGACCACTCCGGTAACCCATGATCCACCTCTGCAACCCCGTCGTGAACGTTCACCGCCAGTGACGTCTGATGGAGTGTGAAAAGCACTGTAGGCGTTCTTAGTAAATTCCTCGAGACGGACCAGTTAGTTTTTTTAAAGTTGTGAAGAAGCCAAAGGCCTTGGAGCCTCCACAGCAACAACAACAAGAAGAGAAGTTACACACACATATATTCGAGTATATATACATTTATGAACATATATATATACATACATTTAGATTGAAGAACCTATACGAGTCCATACGCTTATACAATTAATTAAATATATATATATATATAATTATTAATATACATATGTATACATATATACATATATACGTATGAAATTAAAATATTATATGAATTTTAAATATTAAACACTTAAGTTAGGAACTCACCAAGCACTAGCACAGCGAGCCGTCGCTGTTATGTAGGGCAAAGGAGAATAGGCGATAGGCCTACCAACAACGCAACGCGTAACTGCCCACCTGCAGAATTTAGTATATGGTAAAAAGGGCAGAATCAGCAGTGATATATCACTTCTGTTTGTGCTGTCGTAGCTAGTGTATATGGTGGGTTGTGCAAACGCTTCCAATAGGAGTAGATAGACGTTTACTCGTATGGTGGGCGTGAAAACGCTTTAGGCATGTGGTAAACGCTACCGGTAGAAGATTAGAATAAGAAATATAATTGTGTAAAAATAGAACCACTCGTGTTGTCCTTTACTTTTCTCTTTTGGAATCAGCATTATAGGAGAGACCCATAATCCGGCTGAGTGATAGCCCAGCTATAGGCCGGAGAACCGGATTCGTTACTAAGTCATTCGAGATTTGTATGGGTAGGTGGTCCGATGCTAGTGTCAATATAGATCGCCAGGCTATACTGTTTATCAGATCGGCACTCGGAATTGCTATATCTGGCGAGCTTTGGCAATTACCCACAACTTTGGTGAGAGTATTATCGCCCTGCGATCGATGTTGCCATTGATAAGACGATACTACACGGTGTTTTGCTCTTTGTCCTTGCGGATAATGTATCCGGCCCGGCTCAGAAGATCTGAGCGGGCGGTCAACTTCGTTTCCTGGATCGCAATAATTGGCACGTGCTCTCGGCTCATTTAGTCGACTATCTCTTCGATCTTTCCCTGGAATCCGTTGCAGTTGAATTGTAACAGTCGTGTCTGTCTCAGGAGGCGTTCGTGATATGGAGGGTCAGGAAGTGATGTGTGGATGTAGTGTGTTGTTGCTGTACTGCCCGCAGGATTGGATGCCGCACGTTGATGTTGGTTGTCGGCATTATTGCAGATAAAACCGTGGGCAGACTCCTACAGAATGGGGGAACGTACGCATCATTCCATTCCGGCTCTACGCACCGGATTTTATCGGCTACCTAACCCCGCTTACGTCAACAGGTAATACTACTCCTCTCTCTCTGATCTGAACTCGGCGAAGCAGCTCATTTTTTGAACCTCTCAATAAATAACAATACTGTATTAACGCAGGCGACGTTCCTGTGTCTTCAATTAATCACACCTCTTTTTTCTTATAAATGGCAAAAGGGAATCTGAAATGATTGTGGGATCCTCCCTAATTGTTAAAACTCCCAAATCCCGAAACTGTATTCGATCTGACAGCTAATAATAGAATTTAGGAAGGAGTTAATAAAATACTGGTACAATTATTATGTGTACAACTTTGCTTCCGCCGTTTTCCGATAGGTGGCTGTTCCGGCTGAGGCTGGTTGAAATACATAGATGATAATGCCTTTAAAGTGAGTGTGGACAGTGCATAACGAATTGTCATCGCCGTTTCAGTGACAGTTGTTCTTGTTTTCGTATTATTCACACTCGAAAATGTCCGTTTATGTGCCCAATTCTCGCCATTTGCGGGAAGTTTTACTTTTCTGTTACAATTCGAAAAAATGCAGCTGAAGCGCATCGAATGCTCTCAGAAACTTACGGTGATGCTGCTCTGAGTGAAAGAACGTGTCGGGAGTGGTTTCAACGTTTTAAAAATGGTGATTTCGATGTCGAAGACAAACATGGTGGTGGAAGAGAAAAAACCTTCAAAGATGAACAACTAGAAGCATTGCTTGATGAAGATTCGTGCCAAACCCAAGAACAGCTTGCCGAATCGTTGGGAGTGAGCCAGCAAGCCATTTCAAAACGTTTCAAGGTCCTGGGCTTTTAATTTTGGAAAAAAACGGCGGAAGCAAAGTTGTACACCTAATATTATCTGGATATTGTAGTTGACTTAATTCCTACCAATCCAGACTTGACACCTATATACCCAACAACAACAATAATAACAACAAAATTATCTCTTTTGATGCAACTGATCGCTGAAACAACTCGACCGCCGAATGGCTGCTCAAATGTACGGCCACAAGACAATCAATAACGATATGTTCTGATACCAAATACCTGGACAGAGCGACAGAAGAGCTATAGAGAAGAAGAATAATTCTAACCAAAATAAGAACTTATTGGAGCTACTCAACAACTTCCGTTGTATTACAAAAGTATTACTATATTACAACCCTTACTTTTGCAAAATTTTCCATTTATTTACATTTGAAGTGATGCTTAACAATATTGCAGCATTGATTTAGACTCGAACAAACCATAAATCATGGACACTATGAAATTGTACCACTGTCTACAGCAAAACACTTGCTAAAACTAACCCTCGATGTGCTAAGAGGGCGGGTTTAATTACGTAAGTATGTTGGTCTTGCCCAAAAGCTGCATCAACTCAACACAAGGTACTAATTTATACAACATTCCTTCCTGCAAATGTCGTATTACAGTTCAAGCACTGAGGAAGAGTTCGAGCCCCACCTCGTCATATGCTCCCCATTAAAATTTTATGTCCTCTCTATATATCTTCTCTTAGAGCTTCTCATTTAATATTACTCTCGCTATAGTTGCTGCAAACGAAACGGATCAAAAACAACTGGTACGATGCTTGCCTACCTCGGAAGGATGCGATCTGCTAAAGTGTGTGGTGAGATAGATACCGTGATTTGAAGAGCAAGGCACATATGCATATACCAAAAGGTGCTACTTTGTACTGAATACCCTGCAAGAATGGGCTGATGAGTTCACCAATACAGGGTGAGTTCCAAAAAGTCAGTTGCAAAACAATCATACATTGTCACGCATTCCTAAATGGAACTGTGCAAACTTTGACGCTGTATCATGTTTCAAAATGTATCGGTAAAGTTATTGATGCGGAAACAAAAGCTAACAAGGCATCACTAAGGTTTGTGATGCTTTATTTTATCATAAATTCTTGGCAACAACAGCCGACGTCGGAAAGCAAGTTTTTTGCGCTAATTATTTTTTTTAAACATTATATGTATTACTTATTTTTTTGATCTGTTTTATATTTTAGTCCTTTCACCGATAAGCAATATATTTGCATGAAAAGCGTTTCAAAATATCAGAGTTTGCAAAGTATTGTTGCAAGGCAAATTTATAGAATACAGGGTTGCATTGTTTCGCAACCGCATCATTACAAAGTATTTTGACGTTTTGGAACTCGCCCACACTCACACGATTTCGGGCAGCACTAACACCCAAGCAAGTTGTTTTATTTATCTTTTTCTTCTGAGTACATACATACAAATTGAAAGAGAATGCATTTGAACGGATTATCCGTTTTATTCTATGTTCTTATTTTTGAGAAGAACACCATTAATTAACTAATTCATTATTCATTACTCTTTACATTTTTTATTTAAAGGCACCCCATATTGTACGGAAAATTCAGCTAATGGAGCAGATTGACTGGAATGGACGCTTCTTACTTTGCAGCATAAGCAGATCTAAAAATATTCAATAAAACTTTGCGAGGTATAACTGCATTTAGTTATTAATAACTTTCTGATTCGAATATTCTTTTTTATTTTCCTTAGACGTCTTTAAACTTCAAAGGAGTCGCGATTATGACGGAGGCGTTCGTAGAGCTGAGAAGCTGCGTCACGAACGCATTACACTATTCAAGACTTTTGGATATACGGTTTTGCTTACAATATTTTGCAGATTTTTGAAAACGAATTTATTGCTGTATTATAATTTCTTTTGTATGCTATATACCATAAACCATGTACATGATCTATGTACAATATTAGAATAAATACTGAATCTTAGTAACAATGCAAATGTAGGGAAAATTTATGTCAAAGCTGATTTACTTCGGCATCAATGCTTTCGCTCAGCTGTGTTTTATTTGTCCGACAAGAATGACGAAAATGCACAAGGAAATGAAGAGAAGAAGAATGTCGTTCACGTATACCAATGTAAACATCACATTTGTCATTACGATCTTAAGAAAGTGATAGGAAAACAATTCTACGAGCTGACGGGATATGACATCATGCATTCCTGACATATGATCATATGATCATATGATCGGCAGCCTTCTTGCAGGGAGACATTGACAAAGTTCATCGCATCAAGAGGCAGCGGCTACGCTAACTAGGATAGTGGTCTGGAAGGTTAAAAATACTCCAGCTTTGGAAGTTGTCGATACAATACCCGCCGGTTGAAGCAGAGGGAGAAGGTGAAAAAGTAACTGCGAAACGAAAAAATGAATGACGCAATATTGTTAATTTGTCTATAATCGCGTAAGTTGTGTGTACGAGAGTAAAGAAAAGACGAAGATATATAAAAGTTATAAGATTTTTATTAATTTAAGGTGATTTCAATTTTGTTTCTTAGTATTAAGTAAAATGTCTTAATGTGATGTAATATTACCATATACCATGTGGAATATATGAAACGAGCTTTAGCTTTGTACACATACTCGAATGTATTGAAATATTATTATATTTACGTAATGTTTATAGCAAATTTATTCACCTAATTTTTATAGGAAATTTACATTATATCCGTAATGTATACTACTCGTATATAAATTACTTGTGAGTATCTAAAATATGACTAAGGCAAATCCGTAAAAAGTCTGATACGTATTTCTATTTATTAAATACGTATTTATTATCGGCTACAATTATGATCAAGAGAGGCACTTGCTAATAAGGTAATATGCGAATTAAATAAAATTTTATTATTTTTCGCAAATATTTATGTATCCCAGGGTTAACCCAAACTTTGAGCTTTTGTTTTATACATCACTTACTTGAACAAATTGATAAATTCTTGCTTACAAGAGTTCGGTAGTACGATATTCGACTGCAATTGAAAGTGCCAATCGAACGAACGTGTAATTTGAATTAGGACGCACTTTCGAACGCACAATTCGGCTTATTTGCGCTGTTCACAACGGTATATTCCTGTCAGCTGATATGGTTTGTTTCAAAACAAAGCACTCTTAAAAAATAAGGAGTTGAAATATACTTCTTGACAAAGACGCAGTCGACGATTCTCTGCAATATAGAGCTTTAATGGATTGGGTTCCAACCTCGACAGCAAGCTAAGATCGAAAATCCAAAGCAGCTTGCACTATAGGCAGTTATTATTAACACCTGCGGTGTAGGAGTTTTAGAATTGTACCGCGGTAGGGCATGCCTGTCGGCCTGTCGTAAGAGGCGACTAAAATCGGAGAGCTCCCGCGACAGCAGGGTCTTTATACCGGTACAACCCGGATTTTTATCCGGCCAAGGACTGTCACTCTCGCAACATTCCCCAGAAACTACTTTGGGAAATATTGGGCGATTATAGATTTAGTGTTTGTTTGAGATCACCATTAGAAATTTCAATTGAAAATATATTTTTGACTAAAACTACGTTTTGGTAGTTACCTTATTTAGATGATTTCATTAATAATTATAATAATAATTATTTATTAATATAGAAAAACACTTACGAGCGCTCTGCGTTTTACTACAAATTTTAATAATATTTTGGGTTTCGAAAATTAAATTGTTATGTTCCAAAAACCGCTCGACACTAAAACATTACTTTACTTTTACTTTACTTTGTTGATTTTTAAATTGCCTTTAGATTGTAACTTACAGAAATTGGAATTCAATTTTCATGAAATATAAAATCTAAATACGTATGGTTTTATATAAATCTATAAAATATAAATTTTATTCACCTAAATAAGTTGAAAGTTATACTACTCAGATTGGATCTAATACAATTTGTGAAAATCCTAAATTATTATTTTTTAACAAATTTAAGCCTAAAATAACTTTGGTAATGTGAATTTTGAATTTTTACAAGCTAGCTAAAAGCTCATTCTACCAAATAATAATTTTCTTTAATATCATCGATCTACAAAACATATAAGCCAGAAATTCAAATTTAAATTGTCTTCTCTAGTTTCAACTTCTCAGTAGCGCAATTTATTGATTTTGATTGGCTCTTGCGATAGCCGTTACGATTTCCATTTTGACCAACATTTTCTTCGTTGCAGGTACTCGTTTTAAATCGGACACCAGCGATAGTAAAAACATACGATCTTCATCATGCGTTTCATGTTCGTTGCGTTCACGATGCTCTAAACTGCTCAGTAATTGCAAAATTTTACCTTGTAATTCTTTGGTGGACTCTGCAGTTTCGTAGCGTGCGCGTTTAAAATTCGGTTCTACTATACTCGTATCATGAGAGGATATTTCCGTTTCCGTTTCTATTTCCTTCCCCTTTTCCACACAACCGTTATTTTCAATATTTTCCTCTCCTGCACATAAATCAATCGGATTGATAAATTCACCGCCTTTGTACTGCGCGACTGTACAAAACTCCTTGTCCCATGTTGAATGGATTGATTCATCCGTTTCATTTGCTGCTGGCACTACTTCAATATTCTTGGCATCGTGATTTCCAACATCGATAGTTACTTGTGGTGAGAGCGCTTCATTCATGAAATAACTATCGCAAGTGTCGAAGTCATCATAATCAAACCCTTGTTGAATTTCTTTTTTAATATCACATTCATCAGTCAAATCAATCAGATCGTTTAAGTTGTCTTCTTCTTGTTGCATCTCATTGCTAATCCCTGCACTATTTAAGCACTCCCGAAGTCCCATCTCATCAGCCAATCTGCAATTAAGAGTTATATGTTATTACAAATCTTTAAGGGAAAGTCTGTAAGTAGTCACGACTTACTTGGCGCAATGTGAGCTCCTAATATGAGGGATCAGGAATTCGAGCTCGGCAATAATTGGACTTTCCTTTTTTCGGGAATAATTCTCGAGTGTAGCATTCTTTTTGACTTCGCGAGATATAGAATCTCGAAGATTTTTCCAACGTCGACGTATACTCAGCCCTACGAAGTAAAAAGAAGTTATTATAAATATATCGTACAATATTATAATATATCGTACAACAACACCTAAATATAACGTAAAATTGCTCAGCAATTGGGAGAAACGAATTGGGGTTCAAATCAAACAGAAAAATATTTGTGTAAATTTAAAACAATTTCAATTAAAATGTGCTTTAATGATTAAATTACTTTGTGAAGAGTAGTGATCTTCATGTAAAGTAGAGCTCAACATTTTGTTCAAGCATTTGAGAAATGATTATTCGCATTCATACTTATTTTTTGATCATTGTATGAAAAATTTCAAACCCGGGCTCGAATTTATCAGAGTTTTCACTCTATAAGTAAAATTTCGTTGCATATGTAAATGTCAGAGAAAGGTAACACATTCCTTTTTTTGTTGTTGCTGTGGCGGTTTGCTCAAGCCCGCCTAAAGCAGGCAAACTTAGTCTTTGTCGCCGAGCTCATCCAGTGAGAGGTACAGGAAATGAGTTGTTATGATAATTTCCAAAGCTCGCCAGGCATAACGATTTCGAGTGCTGGTCCTATAAACAGTATAGCCTGACATTAGCATCGGACCAATTACAAATATAAATTACGATTAATTTCTACAGGGAAGATGTTCAGAGGGTCATCGGGAAGGCGAAAGCCCCAAAATCTATCGGCCCCGACGGAATAATAAGCATGCTGATGCACACATCTAGGACCAGCGGCACCAGACTTCCTCACCAAGGTCCTCAATTTGTCTTTGACTACCTTATAAATACCCGATGTGTGGAAAATGAGCAAGATGGTCTCGCTACTCAGATAGTCAATGGCCTTAACCAAAAGCGGCGCTGTGCGCGAACCGTCCTGGTAGCACTGGATTTGTCAAAAGCTTTTAACACCGTCAATCATTCAGTGCTACTATCGGACATTGAGGAATCCTCATTAACGACGGAGTTGCAGAGGTGGATTTTCGGAATTAGTTCTGCATTATACCGTCGGTTAAAGTGGGAAAGGCACTGAAGATGTTCTTAACAAATTCTATGGCATTTTTTTATACTCTATGGCACTTGCTCATAATTCTGGTGCGGGCTTCGACGTTAATGATACGGAATGTCGAATAGTCTTTTCTATCAGCTCCATTCCCCTAGGATCATGATAGTGAGGAATACCAAAAATCGTGATATGCGTTGAATTCGCAAAACACTAGTCAGTCTTAGTCTTAATCACCCATACAGGGATGACATCCATAAAAGTCCTTTAATATCCCTTCTGCGGTGGGATTTAATATGTTATTTAAAGATTTTTTGATCGTTAAAATAAAATGGGGATAATTTTAATTATTTTAACATTGGCGATATTCGTTATCGCTTGATCAGCTGTTGTCGGCAACTACTCAACAAATTGCTAACTAACCGTGGCATATTTTGAACTTTTTATTGTTAGCACCATCGACAAAAGATTGATATTTCGTTAAGACTACAGCGAGGCAAAGCTGATCGAAAAATTACCTTAGCAATTTAAAAACATAAAGGAGATATAGCAGCCTTCATCATTGGATGGAAGTTTGCCTCGGGAAGAGAGAAGGTGAGAAGATTAGATTTCCCATGACTAAAATAGAACAGCAAGCTACAAATGAAATTTTAGCTTCATAATCGCATTTGTTGGAGGCACTATTGGGGCTATCCTTTGCTCGCATGTGTCAGTGTTGTTGTTGTTGTAGTAGCGGCTGGCTAACCCCGCTTAGGGCAGGTATCATTAGTCATTAGTCGCATGTGTCAGTAATGAGCCGCGGAGAAATATAAAGAGGTCAATGTCAATCACGATGGATACCATTCTATCAATGTGCAAATAGTGGGAGTAAATTTTAATGTTTGTTAATTTTATAGTGAGCTGGTTTGTTTGTATGAATTGAATATTTTTTGTTATACAACAAAGAAAAATGGCAGAAGTGACCGCTGTTTCGGAGATCACCACATCTCCTCATCAGACTTCTTATGGCAGGGATCGAACCAACGGATCCTGACTTAACAGGCGAGTGTTCTACCACTGCGCCAACATCAGCCATGTAATCTTATTGTTGTATTATTCAATTCATTATTAACCAACAACTATTAAGTGCGCTAATTTAGCCACTATTTTTTCTTAATAGAATGGTTAGTAAATCCGGTATACTTTCAGGCGTTGACTGAAGAATGTATAAGCAGAATTAAGTTTGAGCTCAACACATATACACGTATATTAAAATTGTTTTTTGCGGCCATACATACTATTAATGTTTGTTAAATTTATACCCAGGCCTTTTAGCTCTCTATAAAATTAACAAACATTAATAGTATGTATGCTCGCAAAAAAAAACAATTTTAAGAGTAAATTTTGTTGGATTGTTATTGTAGTATCATATGTGGTTCTTTACATTTGTATAAAGATATGTGATATTGGTGGTAAATTCGCGGCACAACTTATTTAGGGCTATTCGACAGTGAGAACAGCCATGCAAGGATAGTTTTAAGAGTGAAATATAGAACATAACATATATTAGATTGGTAAGTTTTGAAATCCATTACAACTCATTCATTTAAAAATTTGCTAGATCGAATTTATTTTTTTTGTCATTTTTCTTTGTGCTTTACTCATGATTCAATAATTAAAGGTTGGATAAGTAAACAGCTTTCTCGCTCCCTCTTGACAAAAAGGCTCCCTTACTGAAAAACAATAATGCTTCTTTGTAAAAAAAAGCATTTTTCTTGGAACAAATTTTTAAAAAGTAGCTAAATTCTTTATTTTTTTATGAAAACATTCGCTAGACATCACATACTCTTTTCTGATTGGTTGATTCAATAATTTGACAACTATTTAATTATTATTTTTTCTCATTGCGGAATCTGCGAATCGTACACACGTTAAAGTTCATAATTAATTGTGATTTAAAACGAATTTTGCAGACCAATCGATTTTGTCAGCTCTTCACAGCCAGGTTTGAATAGATTAGCTCATCTCCAGCCGCTTTATTGTTCTTTAAGCACAATGTAAGCGCTATTCGAACCTCAATATAATCAGGTAGTGTAACGTCTTTTCCATGGTCAAATTTTGAGTTCTCTGGTTCAACATCTTCTAGTGTTTCATTTTCACTACCATTCCGCGGACTGGAAAAGTTTTCCCTCCGTAAATGTGTCTTGAAACCTTCCATAAGTCGCCGTATATTTACGTAGATTTTTCGAATAATAAACCTGTTCCATGCCAGCTTCTTAAGCTCCTTATATTCATGCATTTCGCCCTCTTTCTTTTTTCCTGCAAATGCGTCTTGGTTCCTTCTTCAGCTCCAGGTATCTATCCCACCCCGCAGATGTTGTGGTCGATCGCAAAGTTGTGAGGTAGGCAGCTTGCTTTCTCTTCACTACTGTACTACACGGCATTCCACATCATTTCGATAACCAATAGTTTCGTTTGCAGCTATACGCAGCGAGCTTGAAATTCCATCCCACAGTTTTATTATAAGGAGTTGTTGATCGGTGTTCTCTGAGAGCAGGAGTGCAAGTCGAGTAGAAAAGCGCTCGGTAGTCTGTTGTAATTGCAGCTTTTTGACGTCAAACTTCCCTTGTGCTTGTTGACGGGCGTTTCTGGCTGCACAGAGGCGTGTGGGTATCCTGGCTACTACAAGATAATGTTCTGATCGATGTTGAGTTCTTGGAGTGAATGCACGTCAAGAATACTAGAGACATGTATTCCGGAGACAAATAAGTACCTTGATGAATTTTCTTGTGCTGCAATCAAGTACTAAAGACAACCCTTTTTGGGGTCGGCGAAGTCGATCAGCCTCAAGCCACTTGGGAATGTTTCATTGTTAAAGCTGAATTTTCCGACAGTTGTGCCAAAGATATCCTCTTTGCGCTTACTAAAGGTATTCTTTGCCACATCGTCCTTCATTTTCGTCGTGGCGTGGACACAGGTCAGCGTTATGTTGAAAAATTTCGTTTTGATGCGAATTGTTGGGAGACGTTCATCCACCGGAGTGAATGCCGTTACTCGGAGACGGTCGGAGTCTCTCTCCCACCACAAATCCGACACCAAATTTATATGGACGCTGTAGTATTCACAAGGACCCACCTTCTTCAGTTCTTGTCCCGTCCATGGCACTTCTTGAACGACGGCGATGTCAGCGTTTAATTTTATTTGGACATCAACCAGCTGGGTAGCGGATTAAATTACTCAAATAATTTTTTTTGCTATATATGCAAATTTGTCTAATACTATTTATAATTTTACTATTTTGCACATACAGCCATCATTTTTACAGTATAGATTTTCATCTCATTGTTGCATATAATTTAGAAAATATGGATATATTATTTTAATTTCAAAAGATTTTAAATCGTATTTAAAATGAATGAAATATGATAAATGCCATTGTAAATAAGTAGTTTACTCTTACTTTTTCACTCCTTTTTTACTACCTTTCCCCTGTTTTTTGTTTAAATGGAACATATTTTCTCCCCCTTTCTGCTACTTTCCAAAATACAACTATTTGTAAGGGAGTGTCAAAACTCCCTTGTCACTACTTATCCAACCTTTAATTATTGAATCATGTGCTTTACTCATGTTTTTACTATTGGTATACCTAAATCAAATTTTTTCTCACCGGAAACTCAGAAAGTTGCGTGATCACAAGACCACATTTGGGGGGAAAAATGATTCAAAGGGGGTGGTAGGGGGTTCCACCCGCTTTCAGGAAATGGAAACCAAACCCAACGGAAACCTATAGTTTTAGAGATATTCAAAGTTGAAATTCACTGAAATAGAGCAACACAGATCACGATTTTCAGCTTTGACTTTTTTGGTAGAGCAAGCTATAAAATGTTTTTTGATAGACGCGTTTAGAAAACGAAAGCGGACAAAATATAAGAATTTGATGTTCCCGGGGTACAGCAAACAACTTAAATACAAGTGACTATACAAATTATAAATTTTATTAAGAAACATATGTATGAAAAAACGTAAAATTTTTCTATTTTGTTTACAACAGAAAAGTCAAACATTCGCATTTGAAAATTGTTGCCCGATAAATGTTTCATGTGCTTTTTGCCCGAGTTGCTCAAATTTGCTCGATTATTTTTTGGCAGCTGCTCTGTTCAGTCTCAATAAACAAACCAATTATTTTGTACATACACTAGTGAATTTTTATTTTTATGCCGTATAACAACACCCACTTATCGCCGGCGTTGGTGTAAAACACGGCCATCCATGCATTTTCCTCTTTCCATCCACACCAAAAAAACTGTCAAAATCCGTGCCGTGCAAATAGGGTAATTGACATTCGTAATTGAGAGGACGAACAAGGTAATTCACGATGTCGTGGAAAAGCCGCATAAATTTCAACTGTAATAGTAAATGATTATCGATTATAAAGTTATCGGGCTATCACTACCCATATCCACTAATTTCTGTTCAACTGGCTTTTGAGCAACCCAGGATAGATAATTATGTATTTAATTTACAAAACTTTAAAAGCCGTACATCTGCATATCAGCATAGCTTGATATGCCAAAAATAACAATCTTGCTTTCCGCACATCAAATACAGCACGTACGATCAAAGAAACGAATGCTACACAAAACAACCAACCAAACTACACAAAATATGCCATCTTGTATTTACTTGCATACTTACGTATGATAGCTTGGTGGTCTGACTTGTATGTGTCATACAAAGGAAATAGCGCTCTGTAAATTCGCTCCCAAATGATTTCTTTGTAATTCTTATCATTATAACCCTCCGCTGAACTATTATAAAGAATTTCTTGACCGCGCACCAAACGAATTAACTTCATGGAATTTATTTTCACCGTAACGCCGCCATCAGTAGTTTTACTCTTCGGGCTTTCAAGATTTTCTGTATCAATAATCTTATTACGAATAATCTCACATAAATTCATTTTATAACACATCCGTACAGAACACACGAAGTCACAAACTAATTTAATAGGCAGGAAAATACGCGTCGCAGCTGATAGCAGCGTTCGAAAAACGCTATGCTTGTATATTCATCTCGCTTCCTCATATTATCTGCCACTGAGCTGATAGTAGTCGCTACAATTTCACACATTTAAATTTTGAGGCAAGCCGCGTGCATCAATGCTGCTAGTAGCTGTTTTGAAAAATAGTACAGGGGTAGTATGTGACCACCAAACACTTCTGAATGCTACGCCATCGCTTTTACTAGAGTAAATTGAAACAGAGCAGGGTGGCATTAATATTCGCATTACTGTGTCTGAGTTTACAGGGGATACTCTTTGTCGCTTGTTATCGTAATGCTGCCCATCCATTACTCATCTTACATACCGCACAGCCATAACACCCGACGCTGCTAACAGTTACGAAGTGTTGCCATCTGCCAGTGGGTTGGCTATTTTTAAACAAATTTATAATTTTCGTCAACAAATTTCATAACATATGTATTCGAATATAAACGGCAATCAAATATACATGATCTATATGGAAGCGCAAAACCAAATGCTTCAAACCTTGTTAGGTAAAGAATGAGCGAACTTAGGATTTGCTTAAAGAATGCTAACGGTGTTAATCAGCGCAAATTAGCCCTAAAATTATTTCTGCAGTCGTGAATTCGATGTTTTGCTCATCTCAGAAAAACACATCACCAAAAAGTATAATTTTTATATACCTGGGTTTGCGTTGTGCAGGACTAATCCCCCAAATAGAACGGGTACAGGTGTACTTGTAAGAAACCGTTTAAAGCATACCTTTCTTCACTCCTACGCAACAAATTGGTTGCAGTTAACTTCCATAACTTCTAAACAAAGGTGTTGACTTTGCCCCGGCCGCGAAATACCTTCTGCTCAAATATAAATGAGACTGCTCAATAAAACAAAAACGGTTAATTATTCTTCAATATTTATTTTATCCCCTTCAAAATGGTCACAATAGAGGCGATACACATATGCCACCTTTTTTTCCAATCTTCATAACACTTCTGGTAGGCCGCTTTAGGCATGGCTTTCAGTTTCTTCTTCGAATTCTCTTTTATGACTCCAATCGACTGAAAATGCTTTCCACGAAGCGGCAATTTGAGTTTAGGGAAAAGAAAAAAGTCACACGGTGCCATGTCTGGTGAATACGGTGCTTGCGGAACCATATTTACGTTGTTTTTGGTCAAATAATCGCGTACAAGACGAGACTTTGGGCTGGCACATTATCATGATGTAGAAACCATGACTTGTTGTCTCACAAATCCTTCCTTTTGGGACGAATATTCTCACGCAAATGCTTCAAAACGGATAAATAATATTCAGCATTAACGGATTGACCTTCTGGAAGGAATTCCGAGTGCACAACACCTTGGCTATCAAAGAAAACAGTGAGCATAACTTTGATTTTCGATCGACTTTGACGTGGTTTTTTGGGTTTCGGCTCATTTGGAAGGCGCCATTCAGATGATTGCTGGGCTGTTTCAACGTCGTATTCATAGACCCAAGTCTCGTCACCAGTTATGATGTGCTGAATGTCCGTATCACTCATTGTGAGCATTTCCTTGGCGACAGTTTTGCGTTCCTCTTTTTGAAGAAAATTCAACAATTTTGGAACAAGTCGAGCAGACACACGTCTCATGCCCAAAACATCGTGAATAATGCTATGAGCGGATCCATTTGATATGTTGAGCTCACTAGCTATCTCTCTTTCAGTCACACGACGATTTTCCAACACAACTTTCTTTACTTTTTCGACGTTTTCCTCGTTTATTGACGTTGCTGGACGACGATCATGGGGCAAATTCTCCAGCGATGTACGGCCGTCCTTGAACGACTTATACCAATCAAAAATACATGCACGTGATAGGCAAGACTCCCCATATGCCTTCTGCAACATTTTCATTGCGTCCGTCGCACTTATTCCATTGGAATAACAAAATTTCAAACAAACTCTTTGCTCAACGTTAAATTTCCATAGAAAAATTCGAAAAACACACTCGAGGTTGACTTGTTTATAGTGCCGTAAAAAAAAAAAACTATGAGACAGATCGCGCTCAAATTTGACATGTAAACATATAACAGTCCTGCCAACCTAAGCAAAAAAATGACCATATGTCTTGTCCTTGTCGAGTTATGGATAAAGTCTCCGTTTATATTTGAGCAGAAGTTATTGCCCGCGTTATTTCTCCAGGGTTGCCAACTTACTGATAGGAATATAGTATTTTAAGCAGTCACATACAGACTGATCGGGAATTGAATAGCCTATTTCCACCGGACGTTAAATGGATTTTAACTTAACTTCATTTAAACATCGCATTTAAATGCGTGAATTCCCATGTGTTTGTTGTTGTATAAAAGTGTGTTAACTCACTTTTCAAATTGAGTTAACTCACTTTCGGTAATTTAACAGAAAATGTTATGTTAACAGTCGATGCTGTCACTATAATACAAATGTAATCATTTCGGAAATTTTGCTATATTTCTTGCCAGAGTAGTGTATTTTCGGATTTAATGAGGGACGAGATTTTTATTTTGCAAAAAGCATTTGTGGAATAGCAAACGATCCCCTCAACATAAAAATATACGAGTCTCTGGCAGCTATCAGCTGATTACGCAAAATAAATCATTTGTCCGTGCAGAAATAATCTGCACTTGCAAATCATAATATTGTATAAATAGCAAAATAAAATGAATGTGGTCATGTTTCATGATTTCAATATTTGTGACAAATTTTGCAAACTGCAATATTTGAGTTCACTCACTTTCGGTGGAAATGTTTGATATTTCATTCACTTAACAAAGCCATATATACACGTAGATAACGAGGTACTTTTATTTAACAGTATTCTAGCGACAGCAGCAACCAACTAAAGGCCGGAAAAAATATAAATAATAGCGAAATTAACTTGCTGGTCCAAAACAAGCGACGTTAGCGTCGCGATTGGCAAGCCCTTCGATCACCCGATGCAAAAATCTGACTAAAGATGGCAGAAAACAAGCTAAAAAAGGCGTCTTGTTTTACAAAGCATCGGTATATCAGCCAACTGCGCCTTTGTCACCGAACCATACTGCCCCTAGCTACACTGTTACTTGCGGAGCATCTCTGTCTGAACTAAAATATATTCTTACCGCCTTAAATCCAAAAAAATCTCCAAGAGACGATCATATCTCACCAAAAGTACTAAAAGAATTGCCAAGCATTGTTCTCATACGAAGTGTGACAATTAAGTAATGAGACTGATTCCATAAAAACCGTATATTTCAAAATTATTCTGCAACTCTGCCATCCCCTTCAAAGTAGTCCCCTTGGTGAGCTATACAACGATTCCAGCGCGTTTTCCATGCTTCGTAACATTGCGGGAACGCTTCGACTGGTATGCCCGCAAGTACCCTCGTCACGGGCGCCTGGATGTCCTCAATCGACTCAAAATGGGTTCCTTTGACCACCGATTTTGTTCTAGGAAACAAAAAAAGTCACAGGGTGACATATCCGGTGAATAAGGCCGTTGTTGCCACACGGCGATCCCTTTAAAGGCCAAATACTGGGACACGTTGAGGGCGATGTGGCACGCCATGATGAAGGATCCAGTTACGAGCGATGTCTGGACGCACCCTGTTGACTCGTTTTTACAATCTATCGAGTACTTGGCGATAGTAGACTTGATTTACGGTTTGCCCCAATAGAAGAAATTCTTTGCGGACTATTCCACGGCTCTCAAAAAAGGCAATAATCATCGTCTTCACCTTCGACTTGCTCATGCGAACTTTACTTAAACTAAAACTCTTTATGCCATCGAAACACTTGCTGACGACTAAGAGCACTATAACCCTGCACTTTACAATTTTAGCGTACGTTTCCTCAGCTGTTGATTTTGTTTTTCTATTTTCGTGACGAGCACCACGAACACACGTTTACTCAACACGACACAGCAGGCGAACTAAACAAGCTAGAGCGATGGCAAATATATCAATAGAGAGGAGAACGATGCCGGGAGAAGGGAAAGGGAATTTCGAGGTCGCAGGGTTACCATAATCGCGGCAATATATTCAGTCTCATTACTTAATTGTCACACCTTGTATATCCCAATCAGTCTGTTGCCTAGCCTATCCAAAAAGTGCTGCCATCAAAAATTTCTCAATTTCTCCACGAAAATGATATAATTTCTACAATTCGATTAGGTTTTTGTGAAAAACATGGTACAATAGGAAAAGTAAATCGTATAACAAATGAAATAAGGAAATCTTTCGAGTTCTGAGAGAATTGCTCGTTTTTCTTGATATCACTCAAGCATTTGACAAGGTGTGTCATGATGGTCTCATTCATAATATTAAACAATTATTCCCTCACACGTTCCACAATACCCTTGGCTCCTACTTGGACCAATATTGTGCATACTGTTCATCGCAGATATTCCTACAAATGATAAAGTAATTACGTTAACAATTGCGGATGATACTGTTATAATAAGGTACAAATGCCCCATTACTGCCAAAAAGTAGCAAAGTGGCGCAATTAGTTAAGTAAATGCAAACACATAACTTTTAAATTAAATCCAACAACATGCGCTATCGTCAAACTCTACAATGTACCGATTCTCCAAGTTGACGAAATTACATACGACGAAAATAGATAAAATTCAAAGGTTCCAATCGAAAACTTTAAGAGTAATAACGGCGCACCGTGATACATGCGTAATGAAAATATCCATAGAGAACTAAATATACCCACAATCAAAGAAGAGATTGAAATCGCAGCACAAAAATACTTAACAAAACTGCGATCATGCAACAAGCCAAACCCGCCTGCGAAAAATAGACAAAGCTGTCTTCTACAGAGCAACGTCAATCCAGTCGATCCATCTTGATTTTTTTGTTTCTTTTTATTTTTTTTTCGGCTCTCCGTAGGTATTATAATTTTCCGGCGGGCACGAGTGCAGTTCTTCAGGATCACAAACACACTAACTTTTCTTATTTCAATTTTTCAAAAGGGTACTTATTCGTTAAAAAAAAAACATAGAAATTCTTCATACTACATGAAATGTCTCTCAGCTTATCTATTATTTGTCTATGTGTTCTTACGCACTCAGTTAACAATTTCGGGGATAATCCAACGAACATCTGACAAAGGATTTGTTTATGGGTTCTTACATTAGAAACAAGGTTGTTGATGCTGCCTATGACTAAACTCACTAATGTTCATCTAAAATTACCTAAACACACATACATATAAAGACTCGCATACATACGCATATGGGCTCACCCACTCCTATTAAACAGGCTGCCGTTACAGGCTCGCATCCGTCGATTACGCCTGCGACATGGAGCGTGTGCGTAAAAGGAATTACAACACAGCCGAGTTTCTCTTCCAATGTTTGGCTTCGACCCACGACCCTGAAGCTACGAACCTGAACTCAGCTAGCCGGGTTTAGTCCTACTAAGCAGGTCCTTATGTCACATCTCATACACTAATCGACTTAAAGCACACACTGATCACGATTACAACGACAAGCAGATACAATAATAAACCTGAAGTTAACATGATATAGATGGTCGACATGCATTGATATTTACTTATGGTCAAACACTCATGATGCAAAAATGTCTTTTGCGTGGTACACCCCTACCTTTTTCCCCGTCATTTCGCCCAACTCATACATAGAATTACCTATTATGCGTAGGACGACGCATTGAAATTGCCTCAGTGCAAATTTGACATTGTAATTGTCTATTCCTGAGCTTTGTCGGAAATTTCGACGATATACCACTTGCCCGAGCTTAAATTTAACGTGTTTTGTATTAGTATTATAAACTCTCTCTCCTATGTCATGTGCTCTTTTGAGTTCATTAAATAATTTATCTCTAAGGGCTTGTTGTCTGTCTACAGTTGATTCTATTGTAGAGTCTGTGTCTTTGAGTGTATCTAGCCTGCGTAATACGTCGTATGCAGCGCCATGCTGTATCATGGAACGACCAAATACCGCTCTACCGCACGTACTTCTTAATTCTGTCCTTGGTCAGACAGTCACGTAGCGGTGCTGTTATGGTCGCGCAGTCTCTAATAAATCATCGGTACCACCCAGACATCCCTAGGAAGCGTCGAAGTTGCTTAGGATTTTTCGGTTGTGGAAATTCTCTAACCGCTGCTATTTTGTTGGCGTCAGTCTTTATGCAGCCATCACCAACCACATTGCCTAAATATTTCACATCTTTAACACAAAATTTACTTTTTTCAACATTTATGGTAAGCTTAGCCTCTCGCAAACATCTGGCGACCTTTTCCAATAATAACATGTGGGACTCAAAATTTACAGAGCAAACTAACAAATCATTCAGATACACAAAAACACATTCGCTTAAAGCGGTCGGAATGACCTTGTCCATTAGACGACACATACGTTGAGCCGCGCTGCAAAGACCAAAGGGCATTATCGTGAAGTGGTATAGTGGCTTGCCAGGAACGGTGAATGCAGTCTTCTCTCTCGACTTCCTCTCCAGAGGTATTTGCCAGAAGGCATTCTTTAGATCTATGGCAGAAATGTAGCGAGTATTTTATAACCGGCTTAGTATGCCATCGATGTGTGGTGAGGGATATGCATCCTTTACAGTCCTCTCGTTCACCTTTCTGGCACCCAAACACAACCTATTTTTGGTGCCTTTGATAGCGAGAGACGCGGGTGGGCTCCAGCTGCTATCACTCTCCTCGATCACCCCCATATCTAGCATCCTGTCTAATTCCTCAAATATTGGATGAGTGCATAAGTTCGTGCCCGATTTCAAGTGCAAACTAAAATTGAAATTTTTTGAAGAAAGCGCTTTTATTAATCAATTATGTATTCGCCATCATGTTCGGTAATCCACTCCCAACGTTCAACCAATTTACGGATGCCTGATTCATAGAAATCGCGCGGTTTCTCGTTGAAAAAGGTGTCAAGGTGGTTTTTGACGTCTTCCACATTTTTAAATTTTTTTCCATTCAAATTGTTCTGCAGCGATCGAAACAAATGATAATCAGAAGGTGCAATGTCGGGTGAATATGGGGGATGCGGCATGATTTCCCAATTCATCTCCTTCAGTTTGGCCAGGGTCGGTTTTGCAACATGTGGCCTGTCGTTGTCATGATGGAAAAGAACTCCTTTGCGATTGGCCGAAATCGGACGTTTTTCATCAATTGCTTTCTTCAATTCGACCAATTGCTGACAATACTTGTTGGCAGTGATCGTTTCTCCAGCTGGCAAGAGCTCAAAATAGATCACGCCTCGGATATCCCACCAAATGCACAGCAGTACCTTCATCGGATGCAATCCATCTTTCGACATCGGTTCCGCCCCTTCGTGTGCCTGTTTCCATGTTCTTTTGCGTTGAACATTGTTGTACAGGACCCATTTTTCATCACCAGTCACGAGCCGATCAAAAAAAGGTTCGTTTTTGATCCGTCGAAGCAAAGAAATTGCTGTTGACATACGGTCCACTTTGTTCTTTTCACTCAACTGATGTGGCACCCATGTATCGAGCTTCAAAGTGTACCCAACCTTTTTTAAACGACGAAACGCAATTGATTTGTTGACGTTCAATTCACTGGCAACCTCTTCCGTCGAAATACGTGAGCTATTCGCAACTAAAGTCCTTAGAACATCGTCATCAAGCTCAGAAGGCCGTCCACTGCGAGGTTGATCTTCGAGGTTAAAATCTCCAGAACGAAATTTCGCGAACCATTTCTTTACTGTGCGGAGTGCTGGAGCACGTTCCAAATAAACTTCGCGAATATCTTTAGTTGCAGCGCCCACTGTTTTTCCTTTGCGGAATTCGTATAACATAATATGACGCATATGATCTTTTTCGTTGTTCATCTTCCATGCGTCTTTTCACTAAGCAACTCAAATCAAAATGAAGTTATTTTATGCTTGATTTACGTTCGGACTGTCACCTTTCCAACGATATATAATATGTATATATTTCTTTCACGAGCGCCACTCTCAAACGATTCGTACGGCATCCAGCGGAATCGGGCACGAACTTATGCACTCATCCAATACTAATTTTTGTATCGCAGGTGAGATCGGGTAATGCGTCTGCTTGACAGGTGTATTTTCATTGGTTACCTCGATCACGTGCTCTTCGAGGTCTGAACGGCTTAACCCTAATACAGCAAACGAAGGAAATTTCGCTTTCACATTATTCAAATGGATATTTTGCACGGAAGATAGTGAGTGTTGTACTGCGTTAAATGTGATGTCGTTCTCAGAGGGTACGAGCTCTGAAATAGGTATATGACACCCACACTACACTCCCATTCCTTTAATTTTCTTCCATTTCAATCCCTCGGACAGGTTAGGGTTTCCTGACAAATGCTACTTTTGCCTATACCGGAGTAAAAGTGGTTAGTGTATATACAAGGCATATTAACAGGTTTTATATGTGATCAGTCAAAATTTTTTTGAAGTCAATTCAGTGAGCTACCACCAATGGGATTCCGTAACTTGTTTGCGTGAGCTTTGCTAATAGGTGAGGGGTAACATCAAATCTCAAATCAGTATCGCTTCCATTGTACACGGAAAGTATAGCTGAATTGGCGTGCTAAGCCAATTGGGGGAATATGAAGACTCTGACTCGGACAGTGACAGCACTACGGAGGGACGAACGATCAACGCTGCCGGAGGATGAAAAAAAAACATTTCATCCTTTTGATATTTATTTCTTTTTTTTCGGAATTTTAAGAACTAGAACGATTGTAAAGGAACGCTCACCTGAAAGTTATAGTTATATTTATTTATTTTCTAAATTTGAATTATTTTGAAATTCCACTGAAGTCCGGAATTTCGATAGTTAGATTGATAATAATACAATAGTAACCTATAGCATACCCAAATATATCTTACAGTCACACATACGTGTAAATCTTTTTTTATTAACCTGCTTCATATAATTTTAATTTTTGAAATTGAATCACCTTGTAAATTCCAAAAATTACAAAAAAAAAAACAAATTTTATTTAATGTTCATTTCTGCATCTATAAATAAATTGATAAATTTTAACCTCTTAACTCTTTCTACGGAATAGCACGGCATATTGAATTTCTCATCTCAAATTTGGAATTTACACATATTTACGTATATTTATATTTATCATATTCTACAAATACTTAAGTTCGTTTAGTACTTTTTGAAATTTTTCTGAAAGCGAAACAAGTATTTATATGTATATACCCCATAGTTCAAGGATTTGCAATCCAGATTATTTTTCCAACTAGTATATTTGTAAATCAGAACACAGCAAGTACTAGTACACACTACTTGTTCGAAGGAGAGTTTCTAAATTTTTGGTATAGGCGTAAACGAGATAGTCATTGTGGTTGTATTGTGTACATAGACGCACTTCCTAGAGAGAGAAGGGCCACCCGTAGTACTGCAAGGGCATAGATACTGGTATTAAACATCCCGTTGATTTCCTACCAACCGACTATCTGAATCGCTGCTCAGCCAGGGTATTTGGGCTACCAAATACAGGGGCACCACATCAATTAACCAGCAGCAACGCAGATACGTCACAAAGTTTCAAAACCAAGTTAGATCAAATCGTAGAGATGTCAGTAGAGGTGCCCCGGGATGAAGCGCAGGAAGGAGCTGTCAGCGGAGATCAGCGTGCTCAAAAGACGAGGCTTGGTGAGGAGCAGTTCTCATTGTTAGCTACCCCCATGGCTACCCAAGTCGACCGCAAATGATGGCGGCAATGTCGCAACAGACGTCGGTCATGGCTGAATGCATGAGGGAGTTTAAGAAAATGCGGTCCAATGTATCACAACTGAGTCAGAGGATTACGAATGTGGAGACATCGATGCATGCACCAACCGCATCCGCCACAACAACTAATACATCCACGCCAGGACGGTCAGGAAGGCTAGACGACCACACTGACAACAACAACGAAGCTTATAACATGACAATAGTACGAAAGAATGTCGATTTAGTGAAGTGGCATCTAAAGTTTGATGCCACCAATAAAAACATTACGGTGGAAAGCTTTGTATTCCGGCTGGAAAGAATGCGAGAACAATACCAGCTATCACATGAGCAATCGGTAAAATTTCCAAGAAAAATTAATCAAAAGTTTTAGATTTAAAACCATATTTGGCAAACTTGACTTTTCCGATGAAAATTCTAACTCTAGCACAGGTAAAGAGCGAGTGTAAACGGGCGGACCAATTAATTAAAGAAAAAAGGTCACGTAATGAAAATGTTAGTGAGTTAGCATGTAACAGCATCATAGGTGGGGACTCTTATGTAGAAGCAGAGGCGATCAGCACCAATAAGTTAAACACACCTCTCGCAGATTTAGCCAAATGGTGTGAGTCGTCCAAGTCCCATACAACGACCTTTAATCCAAGCCACTATGGTTGTAGCCAGGCAACGTAAAGTGGTAATGAAAGAACAATAAGATTAAGAAGATGAGTGAAAAACATAAAATGTTGAAAAAATACGCAAGAAGATCGTAGCGACCGAAGTAACCCTAAAGGGAGATAACAGGTTTTTCGCGCTTACCCTGATTGGTGGCAATGAAGCCCTAGCCTTACTCGATTCAGGGGCATGTGCCAGTTGCCTAGGTAAAGGGTCAGACAAGTTTTTTAAGGAAAAAGAAACTGAGATAATTCCACTTAAAGGTCAAAACGTGCGCACTGCAAACGGGATTGAAACATCTGTAGTCGGGGTGATAACACTACCAGTTACTTGGGATGGTGTGATGAAAGAAATGGAATTTTTAATTGTTCCAGACTTGACACAAGAAGTATATTTAGGTATTGATTTTTGGCGTGTGTTCGACCTGAATGTAGTGAGTAAGAGTATGAATAAGTGTGGGTGTGATAGGCCTATTTCAGAGCTGGGAGCATCTGAGAACGACATCACATTTGACGCAGTACAACACTCACTATCTTTCGCGCAAAAGCTCCAGTTGAACAGTGTGAAAGCAAAATTTCCTTCGTTTGCTGTATTAGGATTAGGCCGTACAGATGATGATGGTACTACTATCTACTATTACTTTAGCAAAACAATTTTTTTTAGGTAATGTGGTTGGTGATGGCTGCATAAAGACTGACGCCAACAAAATAGCAGCGGTTAGTGACTTTCCGCAACCGAAAAGTCCTAAGCAACTTCGACGCTTCCTAGGGATGTCTGGGTGGTACCGACGATTTATTAGAGACTGCGCGACCATAGCAGCACCGCTACGTGACTGTCTGACCAAGGACAGAATTAAGAAGTACGTGTTGTTGTTTCATATACAGAGTGACGCATCAACAGATGGGGTGGGTTGAGCCTTATTCCAGTTGGACGACGACGAGAAGGAACGCCCGATCGCGTACTTGTCAGCTAAATTGAATAAGGCACAGCGAAATTACAGTGTGACGGAGTTGGAGTGCTATGCAGCAGTCCTAAGCGTAAAACAATTTCGCCCATATGTGGAGGGTTTTCCGTATACAATAATCACTGATCACGCTAGTTTGAAATGGTTGATGAGGCAGAAGGACCTCAGTGGACGACTAGTTAGGTGGAGCTTAAAGCTGCAAGCCTTCAACTTCGACATTCAACATTGCAGAGGAGCACAAAATCTTGTCCCCGACAAGCTGTCAAGAATGGACATGGAGGAAGTAACGACAGTGGACTGAGTACTAGACATCGACTTGAACTCAACTTACTTCAAGACAGACGAATACAACCGATTGAGGGACACCAGTACATTAGACAATAACAAACTACCAGACTTATGCACCTCAGACGAATACGTCTACAAGCGATTCTACGTGGGTGACGAACTGTTGGACGATAATGCTTGGAAACTCTGGGTACCACTCGAATTGCGTCAAGGTTTGATGGAAGCAGCGCACTACTTTCCATCAGCAGGCCACGGAGGGTTGCACAAGACATTTGCACGAATAAGGGAGAAATATTATTGGCCAGGCATTGTGTCCGATGTACAAAAATGTATTAAAAGCTGCTATATATGCAAAGTAACAAAAACTCAAAATAATTTGCACAGGCCATCAATGGGAAAACATCAAATCACAGAGCGACCTTTCCAACGTCTTTACGTCGATTTTATGGAACCATATCCTCGTACGAAAGATGGAAATGTTTTTGAGCTTGTGTGCCTCGATCATTTTAATAAATTTGTGTTCCTCAAACCTATGCCACGAGCAACAGCTGATAGCGTAGTAAAATATTTAAAAAGAGATACGTGTATATTCCACATATTCGGGGTACCAGAGTTCGTGCATTCACACAATGGCAAACAGTTTGTGTCAGGAATGTTCACCAGAGTCTTGGAGAAGTATGGCACTAACACATTAAAACCGCATACTATTCACCACAAGCAAACGCTGCGGAACGAGTGAACAGACCCGTGTTGCAAATGATACGTGCCTATCTCAGTCAAAATCAAAGAAGGTGGGAACAACACATAAGTGACGCGGCCATTTCGCTAAGATAAAAGAATCGGCGTATAGAGCGGTATTTGGTCGTTCCATGATACTCCATGGCGCTGCATACGACGTATTACGCAGGCTAGATACACTCAAAGACACAGACTCTACAATAGAATCAACTGTAGACAGACAACAAGCCCTTAGAGATAAATTATTTAATGAACTCAAAAGAGCACATGACATAGGAGAGAGAGTTTATAATACTAATACAAAACACGTTAAATTTAAGCTCGGGCAAGTGGTATATCGTCGAAATTTCCGACAAAGCTCAGGAATAGACAATTACAATGTCAAATTTGCACTGAGGCAAGTTCAATGCGTCGTCCTACGCATAATAGGTAATTCTATGTATGAGTTGGGCGAAATGACGGGGAAAAAGGTAGGGGTGTACCACGCAAAAGACATTTTTGCATCATGAGTGTTTGACCATAAGTAAATATCAATGCATGTCGACCATCTATATCATGTTAACTTCAGGTTTATTATTGTATCTGCTTGTCGTTGTAATCGTGATCAGTGTGTGCTTTAAGTCGATTAGTGTATGATAGTCTGACATATTTAACCTAGTGATGGCGTATTAGTGTCAAGAAGATGTGACATAAGGACCTGCTTAGTAGGACTAAACCCGGCTAGCTGAGTTCAGGTTCGTAGCTTCAGGGTCGTGGGTCGAAGCCAAACATTGGAAGAGAAACTCGGCTGTGTTGTAATTCCTTTTACGCACACGCTCCATGTCGCAGGCGTAATCGACGGATGCGAGCCTGTAACGGCAGCCTGTTTAATAGGAGTGGGTGAGCCCATATGCGTATGTATGCGAGTCTTTATAAGTATGTCATAGGCAGCATCAACAACCTTGTTTCTAATGTAAGAACCCATAAACAAATCCTTTGTCAGATGTTCGTTGGGTTTTCCCCGAATTGTTAACTGAGTGCGTATGAACATATAGACAAATATGAGAGAGCTGAGAGACATTTCATGTAGTATGAAGAATTTCTATGTTTTTTTCTTTTAACAAATAAGTACCCTTTTAAAAATTGAAATAAGAAAAGCTATTGTTTGTACAGGTTGTGATCCTGAAGAACTCCACTCGTGCGCGTCGGAATAGAATACCTACGGAGTGCCGAAAAAAAAATAAACAAAAAATCGAGAATTGCTCTGACAGTGAAGCCGTTGAAATGGTGAAAGTGTCGCGAAACACAAAAACGCGTTGCCGCTTTTGCTGCCGACGTGCAACAGGGCATGCCCAGCCACCGGTGGACGAGTGAAATACACACCAGACTCATATACATTAACCCCAACGAAAACAAAAAATCAAACAGCTCAAGTTCAATGAACTAGGTGTCTAAATTTCGCAAGAAGGGGAGATTCAAACGTATGATCCGAAAACTATTGGAAATACATACGATCCAAGTGACCAAGTCCAACGAACCACATATATATCTAAATTCCACAAGAAGGGGAAAACGGCTGAGTGTTGGAGAAAGTCGAGATTCTCAAACCCAAGTTTAAGTGTCATTCATCGATAAGAGAGAGAGGCGAATCAACTTGCGATCCACTGCCTGCCAGTCTCTTGTGCTTTCAGTTACTTTATTTTGATCATCTACGCTTGGCCAAAATACATATATGGTAGTTTTTTTATCATTGAATTTCGTTTAATTTAATAAATATTTAATATTTTTTTGATATTAGTTGTTAATAATGCTACACTAAATTTTGAATCTTTTCATAGCATATTTTATTTAATTCCCTTTTTGTTATAAATGCATTACTAGTAGTAGCTAGTGACATCCCATCCCATGTAAGTTTATTTGTCGCATGCGAACTTTTTTTTTTTGTTTTTTTAAATAAAAGGAAGACGAAAACATACCATACACACTTTAATTTTATAGTACGAATATTTACGTACAAATGGAACGTGTTTGTATCCGAATAATTAACCTTGTATTTAGTTTTAGCTGTAGCTAGTTAAACTTGAATTTTATTATTTTTATATCCAATCTTTGTTACAATTTTAAGAAATAAATTGGATGTACAAAATATTATAATATCCCAATGCTGTCCTTTCATTTGGTCACACATTCGCCGGTAATTATTTCTATTTTGACGGAGTAGATTTAACTAAGCGTTGGGGGAGGTGTTAGCCTCCTGGAGGAGAATGCACTGATCTAGCGACGGTCTATTGGGACAGACAGACCAACATGACTTGAATGTCAGACTTACGAACTAAAGTCAGTATAGGGAATGTTACTATAGGTTTCGGAGCAAGTAGTATTCATGGTCACTCGCGGCATACGAATGAATAGGGTGGGACGGCTCCAGCTGACCAGGACTGTCTTATCCATTTCCCTACCGCATCTTTTTATCCTTTCGTTTTTTTTCAGGTATGAACTTTCTCTGCACATGATTGTGCGTATATTTAGATCGCTATGGATGTTTTCATTACAAATGTACCATGGTGCACCCATTATTATGTTTAACGTTTTCGATTGGTATCTTTGTATTATATCCATGTTCGTCACAAAAGCTGTGCATCATAACTGGATTCCATATATCCACAACGCTCGAGCTTGTCATCCTAAATCGGACTCAACGGATGGACCATCTGAGATGTAGCCGCGGCCATCATTTGAAAGAGATAAACAACAACAAATAAATGCGAAAGAATGAGAATAAACATTCCCATTGAAAATTGAATTTTCTATGTTTTTTTTCTTTAAAAAGTATGGAACCTCGAATATATTAGTTGGCTTGGGTCCACTCCTGTCATGGACTTAACTAGAGAGCTCGAAGCGACGTGCATGCTTGCGTTAACCGGGCTTAGTCACTCGGGTGGTCGGGTGGATCCTTACTCCTTACACTTTGCCCTAGCTTGTTATATATATTATAATTATATTCATGCACTGAACTTGAATCGAAACCAAAAAAAAATTTTATCAGAAAGGTTGCTCTCACATTCTAACTAAACAAAAAGAATGGACGGACTCCGTAAAACTGACATGGTATAAATCGGAAAGACTTAAAAAATCATCAAAAATAAGGACAAAAAACCATGCATAAACCAACAACAAATACTTTCTAGTGGAGGTCAGAGATGGTATTATACCTGCGTATCTTCTCTCGCTCCTACCACTGTGCTGAAAGTAAAGATTAGGTCCCCTCAACCCAACCGATACGACTCCAACAACTAAATATATATGCAACCCACAAGACTTCATATAACAACTTTACTCTTTATTAATTTAATTAACTCTTAAAACTAAATAATTTTAAGTATAAACTCAAAAGGAAGTATATATTATATTAACGTGTTGTTTTTTGGTCTCAATGTGTAACTCATTAACTTTAGATAGTTAGGTATACATGTGGCGACACGCACATTACATCTTCAATTCATGAAATCAATTTCTTTCATATTTATAATATTCATATTCCTTAATTCCTATTCTAAATTAGACTATTGCTATCTCTCTCTCTTACCTAGCACTTAAGCTATTAGCATATTACAATGAACTACATAGACTATTGATCACCTGATGTTATTTGCTTACTTCGTTTATTCATAACTTCACGCATTTATTGAAGTTAAGTTGTAATTTGGAGTACGCGTCGAACAGACGATTTGTACAAATAAAAATATATTAAATTAAAGAATCCACATTACCACATTGACCCCGACCAAGGACATTAGCAGTAACCTTGGCCCAGCCAACGGTATAAAAGTACATACCGTTTTCAACAACAAATAATAATTTTCAAGGTGACCTCTGCCGCAGACAATAAATTACGCAGCTTGGTTCCTGAAGAAATTTACTGTTTCGAAAACAGTTCTTAACAAAATAAATTATCAACAATTGGATTTCTTCTGTCTGATTACAGCGCAGTAGACCAAAATGCCAGTTGACGACGATACGCCACGATTGCCGAAGCCATCGCTAATTTGAACAACCACTTAGCGCAAATCCGTGTTCCAAGCTTCAATCAAGAACTTTGGTTCGCGCAATTAGAATCCCAATTTCGGAACCACAACGTCATCAGTGAGGTGGACAAATTTCACCAAACAATTCCAGTAATTGTTACGCGCATAGCTGTCGATGCTGAGGACATCATCCTAAATCCTCCTGCAGATAGACCATATCATCGTTTAAGATGCACTGATCGCTTGCTACTCCAATTCCATCGGTCTTCGTAGAGCGCTGACATGGCGTTTTATAGTAGCAGACGTATCACATCCAATCATCGGCGCTGACTTGCTTTCGCACTACGGTCTCCTCATCGATCTCAAAAATCAACGGTTCATAGATGAAACCACGCGGCTATGTACGACAGGTACAGCCAGAAACGTTGAAACCGAAACGTTTCTAAAGTTACACGCCCGATGGCGCGCCTACACACGCCTACACAGCATCACATCAAGACAACACCTGGTGCTCTAGTAAGTAGCCGTGCCCGTCGCCTAGCTCCGTATCGGTTAAAAATTGCTCAAGCTGAGTTCGAAAAGATGATCAAACTGGGCATCGCAAAGCCATCAGACAGTCCATGGTCATCCCCGTTACATCTCGCGCCGCCAAAGAAGAGCGGCGAATGGCGCTCATACGGCGATTACCGACGTCTTAACGACCGCACCGTACCAGAACGGTACCCAGTTCGTTGCCTTGACGATTTCACCGCTAATTTGCACGGCACATCATGATATTCTACAATGGATTTAACTCGTGCCTTCATTCAAATTCCGGTAGCCGAGGATGATGGACATAAAACGACAATAATCACACCGTTTGGCCTATTCGAACTCCCGTTTATGACATTGTGACATTCGGTCTTCGATATGCAGTTCAAACTTTGCAACGCTTCATCAATGAAGTCACCCACTACTTACCATTCGTCTTCGCAAATATCGATGATCTTCCTGTGGCATCTGCGAACGAAACCGAACACCAGGAAGATTTACGCATCGTATTTCATCCACTTCAACAGTATGGTCTAGTCATCAATTCCACTTCCAGACCGAGTTAAGACAATCATCGAATTTTGGCAACCGAAGAGCTTGAAAGTGTTCAGGCTAACGACGAAGAACTCCAGCAAATACTGCGTAGTCCTAAAACCTCGCTGGAATTACGCAAAATCAAAAGTAATAACACAAACGTTTCCGGTTACTGCGACATATCTACAGCCACAGCACGCCCATTTGTTAAACAACAACTAAGAATTTTCGACACACTTCATTCAGTTTCACATCCTGGCCGTCCAGCTAGCAGACGTCTCATAACCAGCAGGTTCGTTTGGCCATCAATCAACAAGGATTGCATTAGTTGGGCTAAAGCTTGTGTTCAGTGCCAGCGTAACAAAATTTCACGTCACACTGTATCGCAAATCGCCAAAATTCAACCTCCTACACCTCGTTTTGAACACATTCACATAGATTTAGTGACACTGCCAGTGTCAAAAGCACACACCAAATGCCTTACTTTCATCGATCGGTTCACACGCTATCCAGTCGCAACACCACTTATTGATGGCTCAGTCGAAGCATCAACGGACAACAAGTTATCACCCACAATCTAGCGGAATCATCGAACGCTTCCATTAACAACTAAAATCGTCCCTCCATAGACTACGTGCCCCATTCAAAGAAGACGTCAAGGCCACTCCAGCAGAAATAGTTTTTGGTGATCCAATTCGTCTACCAGGAGAGTTTTTTGTACCATCAACACAAAACATTCAAGCACCAGAACTCGTGCAAAGGCTCAGAAAATCATTTCGAAACCTAACACCATTTCGAAGGAACTAGCAAACTCATCACAAGGTTTTATTCGCAACGACAAGGTGAAGCAATCATTTTCATCTCCTTATGACGGACCATTTCCAGTCATTGAGAGATACGACAAATACTACAAAGTTCTACTTTTGGGGAAACCGACACAAATTTCCATCGATCGTCTTAAGCCAGCTTTCCTTTGTAGTGACGACATCGAACACGCCACCAGAAATTCAGCAGAAACCAGCCACATCAACCCAGAGCCTCTTGCCACAAAAGATAGAAATCATAAAACAGTGCGATTTCAAAACCTAAAATAAAAATGTCAACATTTTTTTTTTTGCAGCAGGGCAGATATGTGGCGACACCCACATTACATCTTCAATTCATGAAATCAATTTCTTTTATATTTATAATATCATAATTTATATATATGTACTCGTACATATTATCAATAATGAGAAAACAAGCAAAAAAACTCAATGCAAACATTCAAAAAGTATATGTATGTACAAAAAAAATTGTGTTTACTTTAATGGTATGTGCATATTAATATACCAGTTGAAGTTTGCCGGTTTTTTTCGATAAAGAAAACACTTAATTTTCAGAGGAATCTCATAGGAATACATTTCGCCCATCTCTCAGGCAAATTATGGATACCATTCCAAAAAAACTGTTTCTCTTTCGAGGCAAACCATTCGACGAGCCATTTTTCGACTTCTTCAAAATTAGCGAAGCACTGCTCTGCAAGGGAGTGGTGTCCCATCGACGCGAAAAGATGATAGTCGGACGGGGCGTGGTCTGGAGAGTACGGCGGGTGCGATAATATTTCCCAATTAAGTGTTTTAGTGTGTCTTTCACCAGTTTAGCGGTATGAAATGGCGCGTTGTCATGTTGCAAGATAACTTTGCCACGTCTTCGGGCCCGTTCCGACCGTTTTTCGATCAACGCATCATTCAAATTGATCCGTGTTCATCGCTTCACCAGGTTTTAACAACTCAAACCACACCACACTGGTCCCACCAAACGCAGAGAAATTGTCTTACGGCCTTCCAGTCGATGGGCCAGCTTCACCAGGGGAAAGCCAAGATTTTTTTCGCTTCGGGTTCTCAAAATAAATCCATTTTTCGTCCCCCGTAACAATTCGATGCAGAAAAGATTGCCTTTCGAATCGTTGAAGCAGCATTTCACAAACAGTTTTTCGATTTTCCATTTGTCTATCGTTCAGTTGGTGTGGAACTCATTTTCCATACTTCTGGATCTTTCCCATGGCTTTTAAACGTTGGCAAATTGCTCCTCGAGTCACATGTAGTGTTTCTGCCAATTTTTGTTGCGATTGGGTTGGATCAACATGCAATACCTCGTTTTCTAACTTTTTCGCTGCACCAGGATGTTCATTGTACTTTTAACGAAACTCGACATATTCACTGAGGTAAACAAATATGACGCTATTATTTTGTCGGAATGTGACTTGCGTATTTTTGTAGGTTAATGTCAATAGAAAAAAATTACATACATGCCAAATCATAGAAATTTATACATATTGCTAGCGACATCTACTAGTAAAACCGGCAAACTTCAACTAACACATCTGGTAAAATAAAAAATATACAATAATAAAAGAATAATGAAATGATAAATTCACTTACATACATATGTACATATTTTTCGCTCAGTTCCAACGATGTTTGCGCAAACAGCAGGACGGCTTGTGAACTTTGATTTTTATCTTTTGGTTCATAGAAATAGGTATGTACATCAACTTAAAGTTTAGGAACCGTAATTATCTTTGTGGTTAAATACTCCAAACACATAGAAATTTATATCGCAATAAAAAAATTGAAATATTAAGAAGAAGAACTTTTTCTTAACACTTATATTTAGACCTGAGTTTAAATCGAAAATTTCATACCATTAACATTAAATTTTTATTTTTTCGGGTAATTCAGTAAGAAATTATATAGAAATTTAGATCTTTAGATATGCTTTCATAATAAACATTTTTTTCCTGTTTATTTAAAGAGGAATTTCATTCAGTGTAAGATCATAAGTTATTAATAAATTTCTGCATTTAGCTGAGCTATACCATTCGCTCAAAGTTGTAAAAAGAAACAAAAAAAACTGATCAAGTTCATTGATTAATCGCGTGAGTGGCCGCCAATAAGGGTTTAGAAATATACCTATGTATGAGTTCGAACGATTAGCAGGTGTCGAAACCAAGGAATTTTGTGTATGAACTACAAAGATGCTCCAGACGCCGAGAAGTAAATGGTGTAAACGTGATGTAACTGCCGATATGGGCACCCGTTTTCTCCACGCTGCGAGTGCGCTAATACTTCTAGCACTAGTTACAGCTTCTAGCATGCAGGATCTCGTGAATAATATCACGGGGTTACTGTTACCTGTTTAGTTATTTTGTTGGAAAGTCAGAAATTTTACCTAGTTTGTGCTCAAAATTTATTATTGTTGATTAGGCAGGGGTTTATGCATGAACTTTTACCGCAAAATTAGACGAGAGCAGAAAAAAATTTTTTTTTCATTAAACTTTAAGCAAAATTCTTAAGTGCCGATTTTTTAAATTTTAAACTTTGAAAAGTAACGGATTTAGTTGATAATTTCCGATTCACTTTTCACTTATATAGAAATTTTTGTTTTATAATTAAAAGAAACAAGTACCACGATGATGGCTGCTGTCAATCCAAAAAGGAAATGGAAGAGAATGGTTTTCTGACAGGGATTGAAGGCTCTGCTCGTTTGAGTAATTTCTCCATTTTTTCCCCAGTGTTAGATAGCGTCAAAAGCAAACTTGAGCTTTTATAGGCAGACTTACAGACAGGGATATTACATTGTACCCCTCTTTGAAATATATTAGCTAGTGCTTCCGAAGCAGCCCTCACACTCCCTGGGCCTGGAATAAAGATCGACTTAAAGAGAAGAGTGAAGGAGTGTGGCGGTATGAAGGTGTTACTAAATTGTGGACACTATTTATCGTACAATAGCAAGAAAGTACTCTTGATCAAGAGTGAGCAACAAAAAGAAAAGACACGGATATGGCAGGAAAACGTCTGGTGCCCTGAAGTGGAAGCCGAGAGAATCTGCCACAGGTTGTAAGCGACAGGAAAGAGAATTGGTGTTGATTTTGTATCCTAAACGCAAGAAAGGATTGTCTTCGAGATTGCAGTGCGATGGGAATGGTCTATAAATAATTATAATTCAGCTGAATGACATGATGTGTCAAGATGAAGGTGAACCACTTGGAGCGAATCGCGTTGGAGTTGTAAAATAAGTCGTCCTGTTTGAATTGTTATTTATTAAGGATGTTGATTAATTTCCTTACAATCAAGAAGTTGTACAACATGTTTGAAGACTTTTATTTAACAACTCAGTGATCAAACTCGAAGGATTTGGGCATCACCAAGAGGTATTCAGGCGTTAAAATTTTTTATTTTACAACTACTTTCACATTTTTTATAATTAAGAATTATTTAACCTGCTAAAGTTTTCAAAAGACTCACACTACTTGAAAAGACCACTTCTGTATCTGCTACTTTGAAACACGGTTATTTTTCGCCCCAAACTGTTGTCATTAGCCTCATATAAGCAAAACACTTGCATTAGGGCATGATTATATACCAAGTCCATGATACCTTTTACAGTAATCAGTTTCTTTCTGTTTTTATCGGTAATTATCTTCATATCCTTTCTGTGAAATCCACCGGCAGGAAAGCCTAAACTATTGTTCAGCGTAAATCATATTTTGTTTAATTTTTAATTTAATTTCAATACTTTCAACAAACATTAATCGAAGAGTGTCACCACTTGGCAAGAGCTCGTAGTTGTCCAAGTTGGTCACCAATGTACCGATATTTGGTACAGCTCTCGTGTTTTGGCCTTCAACAAGCGCAGCAATCTGAAGTTCGATATTCTGTCCGGTCGGCCTGATACTGCCGGAGACAATACTTCATTCGCTTGAAGTAGTATAAATATGTGCGCAATATTTGTTCGGTTGCTGTAGGCGTGCTACCGAGCGTTGGGTCATAGGATCAAGATACCAGCTTCTAAAAATATAGAAACAATGTTTTCTAAACGCTCCTCATAAAATTTCATCATCTGGATTAGAAAAAAAAACATAGATCCCAGCATTTAGTCGAAAAACGTCAAGACGCACTCCAAAATTGGAAATGACCGAACTCTGAAAATCGTTTCAGCATTTATAAAGTGTCAATCTAATATACAGTATTTAACTCGTCGTAAAATTGTATACCGTTATGCTTGATATAATGCCAAGCATTTTATGTCGCTGTGTTGGTTGCAGTGACTCTGATCGGAAAACAATCAAGAGCTGGTGTACAAACAGCAAATTAAATAAATTCAAAATTAAAATTGAAACATCAAAAGAAATTTCGTTCAGTATGAAATATTAAAGAAATTTCAATGTTAAACTTAATAAAATTAAATGTTCCAGTTAAAATGCCGTTACTATCCTCTAGAAACCGCATAAGCTAAAAGTGGGTGTGTCTTGCTTCGCCGCCGTTGAACACCATTCTGGCATTCTACATGACATTAAGACATCCGATTTCACCCTCATTCGTCTTCCAGCTCTCTCAGAAATTTCATTTTACAAAGGCTTAATGAGGCTTGATGAATTGCCCATCCACAACCACTATTCGTAGTGCCCTCGTTCTACAGTTTTTTGTATGAGATGAGGCCAGGCATTAGGCCCCTAGCATCTCCATAAATGCGTAAACGCCACTACTCCTTTCCTCTGAATTTATTTTTTGCAACATATCGCAGTCCAAAATGACCCTGGGCCACTTGAATTGTTCCAATATTTTTAGTGCTCGTTAAGACATAGAGATTTTCACCCAGGGATCTTGTAAATTTTTGTAAAAAATCATATTCGTTTTATCGAGATTTAGTTCTAAATTGGTCAAAGTCACCCAACGGTTTACAGCTCTTAAAGCGACCTCTAGCATGTTACTAATTATAACTACGAACATGACCATTACCAATTTAGCTGTCATCTACATAGGAAATCAGCTTAGATTTTTCCCTTAAAACTTTTTCAGAAGCATGTTCGTTACAAGTGACAACATAATCGGTACAAAACTCCTCTGAGGAGTCCCTCTACATGTTAGTCTGTACAGTCTGACTTAATTTCACTGCGTGTTTTTATTTCTGCATGTCGATAGTAGGTCCTCCCATTCGTACATGCATGTTGCGTGGTATGTTAACTAATAAATGCTTATCTTTAATGTAAGTGTCGTACTAATTAATTTTCTTATTTCATTAAAAGAAAAAAGCAGCAGTTGCTGGGAGAAACTTATGGTGAACATGCTCCAGTGATTAGAACATGTGAACAATGAACATCCTGGTGCAGCAAAAAAGTTCGAAGACGAGGAATTGCATATTGATCCAACCCAATCGCAACAAAAATTGGCAGAAACACTACATGTGACTCGAGGAGCAATTTGCCAACGTTTAAAAGCCATGGGAAAGATCCAGAAGTATGGAAAATGGGTTCCACACCAGCTGAACGATAGACAAATGGAAAATCGAAAAACCCGTTGTGAAATGCTGCTTCAACGATTCGAAAGGAAATCTTTTCTGCATCGAATTGTCACGGGGGACCAAAAATGGATTTATTTGAGAACCCGAAGCGAAAAAAATCATGGCTTTCCCCTGGTGAAGCTGGCCCATCGACTGCAAGGCCAAATCGCTTTGGCCGTAAGACAATGCTCTGTGTTTGGTGGGACCAGTGTGGTGTGGTGTGGTGTACTACGAGTTGTTAAAACCTGGTGAAACGGTGAACACGGATCGCTACCGACAACAAATGATCAATTTGAATCATATATTGATCGAAAAACGGACGGAATGGGCCCGAAGACATGGCAAAGTTATCTCGCAACATGACAACGCGCCGTCTCATACCGCTAAGCTGGTGAAAGACACATTAAAAACACTTAATTGGGAAATATTATCGCACCCGCCGTACTCTCCAGACCTCGCCCCGTCCGACTATCACCTTAATTGCGATCGACATTCGACTGGAAATGTCACGCCCTTCAATTGTGTTTCTGACATGAAATAAAAATAATAATTTAATAATAATAATGTTTGAATACATACTTATATATATATTTTTCAAAAAATAATTTTTTATTTTCAATATTTATATAAATACCCCTGAAATTCCCAATTTTTGTTTCTTTCCTCCGCTTTCTCTTCAAATTCGAAAATACAACGTTGAGCTAAGGCAGTGTCAAAGTTTCTTTCTACTCTTCTTACTTCACCTCAGAGAACGTATAACAACGAGAACTGTTAAAGTGCGGTGAAATACGCTTTTAGATTTTCGTGTTGAAATACGCTTTCATAAAACGAGCCAGCGGACCAATTTGATAATCGGCACGCCCTGGCGCTTCTCTATATTCTAAGTTCTCTGTTCACCTGTATATTATTTCATCATGGGCAAATTCATACACGGCAGTAGCAAGTATACAAAAACAAAAAGCCTATTTATTTTGTTTGTGTAATCATAGATTACAAATGTGAAAAACGAAATTATCCTAATGTATTTTATTTTTGTAATCGAACGTTCGAAATGGCAAAAGATATTGCGCATATATTTGGTTTGTGTAATTTGGTGAAAAGGAAGAAAGAACAAGCAATCATATGTTACCCATATTTTACCTTGTATTTATAGTTTTTTTTTTGACCAGCGATTAGCTGATTTCCATAATTTGCATAAGGAAGGCCACGTCTTGATCGTTATGTAATTGAGAATGAATTACCCACTTTTGGCATAAGTCGTTCTCTAAAGTTTGTATGCGAATTACGATTAAGAGAGCAAACAACGTAATTCGAGTGCCGTAGAATGTAATTATGTTGTGGTGAAATCATAGTTCTGTTCGGTTACATGTTGGGCTGTAACAATTGTTACTGAATCGTGATCGGTGAACCAAAAACCAAATAAAATGAGTAACGGGAGAGCACAATTTTAAGGATTAGTTTGGAGAGAAAGTTGTAAATACGTGCTAATAAAATTTCAACCAGTAAAAACTAGCAAGTATGAAATGCAGCTGATTTGTTGGCTTTAGATCAGGGGTGGGCAAATACTTTAAAGCGCGGGCCAAAATGAAATTTTCAAAATGTCTCCCGGGCCGGAGGACTATACCGCGTATGCTTTGCACAAGCGGATGTTTTGGATGGAGTTTTTTCCCTGCCCAATTTTTTTTTTTTTGACAAAAACACTAAGTATCATTTCAATTTGAATAAAATATGTCACGTAATTTTTAAATAAATATTATTATAAATAAATGGCTATTAGATAAACCACTCAATGAAAGATTTTATTTTGTTACTTATTTGTGTCTTAACGATATAAATTATTTTATATTGACACATAGTTATTACAATTTATCATTTATATTGCATTTCGTAAATATAATAGTAAATAGAATTCAAAAAAGAAAAGAAAAACATCAAACGTTAAAATAAATATTTAAAGTTAATGCGAAACGTGAAATCTCGAATGTTCATCCGACATTATTTCTTCAAAATTGGGTTCCAAATCACTTGTAGCAATCCTTAATACCGAGTGTAGATTTTCGTCAGTAATTTGTGATCGATATTTATTTTTCGTGGAAACCATTAAAGAAAAAGTTCTTTCACAAATATATGTCGAACCAAATAAAACAAGGTATTTTTGAACATAGTTCCAAAAATGTTTGAAATGTTCGTTATTCAAAGCGCCATAGAAAGCACTCAATTCGTTTGAGTGAAATTTTTCTTTTAGTAAATTATTTGATTGTAAGTCAATTAGTTCTAGTTGAATTTCAACAGGAGCTTCTTGCACATCGAAATTGAAAGGTTGGCTAATTAATGATAAAGGTTTTTCAATAGCTTTGAAATCTTGAAATCTTCTTTGGAATTCAGAATGCAGGTCTTGTGTTATTGCACTATATTTAAAAAAATCTGTATTTTTCAATGATTCTCGCCGTGCTTGCAATGAGGGGAAATGATTTAATAATTTATTATTAAAGTTTTCAGCAAATAAATTGAGTTTTGTCATAAATGCTTTGACGTTTGAGTGCATATTGAAAGCGAATTGGTTTTTCCCTTGTAGATTTATATATTTAGTTCATTCAAATATTTTACGATATCTACTGAAAACGAGAAATCGTTTAGCCAAGCCTTATTTTGCAATTCAGGAAAACCATGTAGTTTTTCTTTTATCGACAAGAAGGATACTATTTCATCAAGCAAATATTGAAATCTGTCCAAAACTTTACCATCTCACTTCAGTGTAATAAGGAATTTCGTAGAAGTCACTTTCAATTTCTTTCAAAAATTCAACAAACTGTCGATGATTTACGGCACGTCCTCGGATAAAATTCACAACTTTGGTCACAACAGTAACGACGTGATTCAATTTCAAAACTTTTCTGCATAGCACTTCTTGATGAATAATGCAGTGCAAAAATAATATATCGTGTTCTGGTTGTAACTCTTTTACTTTGTCACAACAGTAACGACGTGATTCAATTTCAAAACTTTTCTGCATAGCACTTCTTGATGAATAATGCAGTGCAAAAATAATATATCGTGTTCTGGTTGTAACTCTTTTACTTTGTCGCGAATTCGTTTAAGTAAGCCTACATTTTTCCCTGTTAAACTAGGACAACCATCCGTAGTGACGCTTACTATTTTATTCCAAGTTAAACTTACTTTAACTAAACACTCTTCAACAGCGAGAAAGAAGTCTTCACCAGTAGTTGTATTTTTCATTGGATGCACACTAAGAAGTTCCTCGCTAATTTCACATTTCTTGTTAATGCCGCGAATAAATATTAATAATTGACTTGTATCAGTAATATCGCAGAACTCATCTAAAGCCAGAGAACAATAGGTAAAATCAGCAATTTTTGTTCATAGCTGGTCAAGTAAGTTTCCTGAAATATTTTCAATCCGTCGTACTATTGTTCTTCTCGAAAGGCTTACATTTTCAAAAATATGTTTCTTTTCAGGACAACATATCTCCGACACTTGTACCATGCATTGTTTAACAAATTCTGCTTCAGAAAACGGCTTACAGAACTTAGCAATTTTGTGTGCGACAACATAACTTGCTTTTGTGGTAGATTTCTCTATATTACTTTGTTTGGTAAAAATATTTTGTTGCTGATTCAAGTTTTTTGCTAAGTTTTCTGCTACAGTTTGAAGTTCTTTTAAAGAAAGTGATGCATATTTTGGATGTTTTGTTGTAAAGTGCCTGTTTAAATTGTATTCTTTGAAAACAGCAATTGTTTCCTGACAAACTAAACAAATTGCTTTCTTATTAATGTTTGTAAAAAGATATTTTACCGTCCAAGCTTCATTGAAGTTTCTGCATTCCAAATCAACTTTTCTTTTTTTAGATTGACTCATTTTACAAAGGTCTACAAATAAATAGTTTAATTAATACAATAAAATAAGACCAATGTTTTAAAATTTTACTTACAAAAAGTCCACTTTTTCAATTTTATATTTGCAAACTAATATTAGACTCGAACAAAAAAGAGTACTAAATCAGCATTAACAATACGCGTGGTGCGACCTGTCGTCCCTCGAACAGTGAGAGGACTGAGAGGAGTGCAGCATATGCCGTCCACACATGCATTTTGAACCTCGCGCGATCTCCTTTGTGTTCGACGAAAAAACCGCCCTGAGAGCGATCGTCGCGAGCGACCCGCATCGTCCACACTAGTGTAGTCAGCCGACCGCCCATTTCAAAGATGACTAGATACGAAACTCTTTATTTCGTGAGAGCGCTCAAAAATGCTCATTTTTTATAACATTTCTGAACAGTGCCACTGTGATAGAAAAATGACTTCTTTGGATTTTTAGGTATAATTTGGGTATTTTATTACAATTTCACTAAAATATTTTATTGAGAAACAGTCAAACTTTTAATTATATTAAGTTTTAAGAATAAAATTACAACAATTTCTTTAATATTTACTGCTGAAGCAAATTTCTTTTGAAACAAAAACAATGGATTTTTTTATTGACATAGTGGTACTGGTGCATTTTGTTGAATGTTCCCCGATCTGGCACTGCTGCCAACATTAGAATGTGAGATGGGGGAACGCTCTCAGCTGTATTTTGAGTGTTTTTGAGTAAGTTTCGTATCTAGTCATCTTTGCCCATTTTATTACGCCTATTATGTATACAGTACGCACACTAATAATGTTGATGTCAACAAAATCTCATAAAAGAGTTTATAAAAATTTGCGTGCGGAATTTTTCAACGGGCCGGATAAAATTAGCAAAAGGGCCGGATCCGGCCCGCGGGCCGGCTTTTGCCCACCCCTGCTTTAGATTATATGGTTGCATTTTCGTCAACAAAACAAAAATGATTTAAAATAAAAATAATGTATTAGTATCGTTTAAAAGGAAAAATAAAGCTCTTGCTTGGATTTTATTTGAACAGAATCGAAGAAACTCTATAATAATGTTCAGTCAATATAGTTTTACATAAATCGTCGTCCTTTTAGAGAACTCATTGGTATCTTTATGGCTTATCGGCTATAATTGCATCATTGCTGTAATACAATAAATTTTGAATAAAATTAATAAATTAAAAATGTCATATAATTGCCCATTTTGTTAAAATATATCAGGAAAATACTTAAAACGTAACCAGAGTTGACGTCAGTTTAAATCATCAAACTTAAGATTTCGACAGACGTAGTAATTAATTTAAAATTGCATGTTACAATGACAAATTTCTGATATGTTATTTCAAACGAGAAATTGGGAATTTAATATCACAAATCATCAAATGAGTGCTTCCACCACATACTATAATTTTATTTCTGCGATTATATGACGGCCGCGATAGCCGAGTGGTTAGCATTGCGTACTGACATTCGGAAGGCTCGGGTTCATATCCCAGTGCCAGCAACTTCCAAAAGTTATGGAAAATTAATTTTAATAAAAAATTAAATTAAATTTCCTAATTGCCTCCGAGTGTATTTCGAACAAATGGTTGTCTGTAGTTCTAGATTCCAGCACTAAAAACTACATCAAGCCACTTGGCTGTCCCCTGATCTGAAAACACAAAACCAGATCGATCATTCTGTGGTAGATGGAAGACATGTATCCAGAGTTCTTGACATGCGTACACTCCGAGGACCCAACATCGACTCGGACCACTATCTTGTTGCAGCGAAGATACGCATGCGCCTCTGTGAGCACTCATCAGCAACTCGGTATACGGGAACTGTGGGATGGCATTTCAAGCTCCCTACGTACAGCTGCAAACGAAACTATTGGATTTCGTAAAGGTCGCAAAAACAGCTGGTACTATGACGATTGCCGTGTCGCAGTGGAGAGAAAACAGACTGTCTACCTCGCAACGTTGCGATCGACCACAACACGTGCGGGATGGGATAGATACCAAGAGCTGAAGAGGGAAGCAAGACGCATCTGCAGACAAAAAAGAAAGAGGCCGAGATGCGTGAGTATGAAGAGCTTGAGAAGCTGGCCGACAAGGGTGATGCTCGAAAATTCTATGAGAAGATACGACGACTTTCAGAAGGTTTCAAAACCGGAGCAGACTCCTGTAGGACACAAAGAGGTGATCTAGCCACCGATACACAGAGCATATTAAATTTATGGAGGGAACACTTCTCTAGCCTTCTGAATAGCAGTGAAAACGGAGTAACCGGAGATAGTAAACCCGAAACCCCAATCGAAGACGATGGAAAAGGCGTCCCATTACCAGACCATGAAGAAATTCGAATAGCAATCGCCCGCTTATAAAACAACAAAGCGGCTGGAGCTGACCGCCTACCGGCAGAACTATTCAAACATGGCGGTGAAGAGCTGACAAGGTGCCCGCATCAGCTACTTTGCAGAATATGATCAGACACAAGCATGCCCGACGATTGGAATTTAAGTATGCGCCAAATCTTGGAAAAGACCAGTGAAAAGAAGATCGACACACACCGGATGGATACGGCTACTCCAGCTTTGAAAGTGTTCGATGCAATACCCGCCGGGGGAAGCAGAGGTAGAGGAAGACCTCCACTCCATCGGATGGACCAGGTAGAGAAGGACCTAGCTGTACCTGTTTTTCCAAGTGGAGCCACACAGCAAAAAGGAGAAACGAATGGCGCAATGCTGTTAACTCGGCTATAATCGCGTAAGCGGTGTCTACGCCAGTAAAGTAAGTAAGTAAGTAATTATATGACATATTATGCCCAATTAAGTACTTTTTACGAAATTAGGAATTGATATTCAAATCAATGCCATCCAATTCCGGCCATAAATAATCATTATTCATCTCTCAATAACAAAATTCATTCGTTTTCGAAAAACTAAAGTCCAAGGGCCCGCCGAAACATAAACCGCACCAAACAGGTACACGTTGAGAATGGAGTGGATTTTCAACAATACATCTTAAGGTTTCCGAGCCCCAGACACGACAGTTTTCCTTATTGACGGATCCATCGAGCTGGAAATGGGCCTCCATCAGTTAAAATGATTTTTCGATGGAATTTTTATAGTGAATTTTAATTGCGTTGTTGAAGCGTGTATCGTTCCATTTTTATTACTGGCATAGTTTTTACTTGCCAAATATCAAAAAATTATAGCTTTACAAAAGACACCTACCAGAATTGCAGGCTACTCAAAATAATACCGCTTATTGGAAATCCCTTAAATATTTAGTAACAGTCAATAAATCCCTTATTATAAACAATCTATTAACTTATAAATTTCTCTTTCATACATACATAGGTATCTATGTTACATAGACACACGCCCAAATTAACACAAAAGAGTGTAAAGAGGGTAGTTTTAGTTATTAATACATTGCAAAGCCATCGTCATATACTGAAATATTATATAGGTATGTGTGTACATATGTATTTATAATACGTATAATACGTATGTGCTATGTTTTGCCAATATAAAATTGTGAGTCACTTCGCTTCGCTCGATTATATCTGGTCCGAATTGCTCGTTGAGTTTGTGTAAGTCATTTGGCGGAAATCATTTGTGAAGCAGAGTGGCGCAGTGGAAGCGTGCTGGGCCCATAACCCAGAGGTCCGAGGATCGAAACCTTGCTCTGCTAAAAGTGTTGAGAATATGCAACCATTCTTTTTTTCAAGTATGCAATGATTATTGATAAAAGGCTTAATAAAATATGTACCTAAAAAATATTAATGTTCAGCAAATGCAAAACACATTTACCATAAAAGTTAATGATGGAGTAGTGGAAAACAAATTTTCATTTTTGAGTTTTCAAAAATATTTCATTATGCTTTTGCTAATTTTGTTTGAAAGACTTTTTGGACTCGTCTATAAATTATATTTATTATTATTTTTTAATAATTTAGCGTTGGTTGAATAAATAATTATATGGTATATCTTGTTTTAGTAGAGCTAATCGAGGTGCTGTTTTTCTGCTTTACACTTTTGTCAAAGATAAGCACACATATGCATGTGAAAACTACATACGCGTATATATGTACATAGATTAATATAATACAATAATTGAAGAGAGGGAATGCAGACGTCCGAAATGCGTGAGTATGCAGATGGATTAGAAGATCCATTTCCGACTTTGACGAAGAACTAGCAAGGTGCAAACCAAGCATATTTGCAGGATATGGTGGGATGAAGACGAGTCCGACATTCAATCCATAGGAAAAGGATCCCCACAGCCTGCACTAATTATCAAAGGACAAACTTCCCCAATAGGTACTTTACATTATAGAATTTGTTAATAACTTTTCAAATTGTGGTGATTGTATCTTAGAAAATTGCAATAAGCTGTTTTATTTAATTTTGTTATTACAGTGGCGAAGGTTCAACATCTGTTGTCAGAGCTTTTGGTTTAAACGAAGCGACAATAAGAACAATTTGAAAAAATGAGACTTTCATTCGACAATCAGTAATTTCTGGTCAGTACTTAGCTCACAAACAACATCTTATATTCGAAATACTACTTCGGAGAAAACTGAAAAACGTATGGTTTTATGGATTGAAAATCTACCGGAAAAAAAATTCGTATTGATGGGAAAATTATTAAACAGAAAGCACTTAGAATATACAACCGACATCAGGAGTTTGAATCATCAGTATTCCATCAGGTAACTAATAAAATTGATTTCAATGCAAGCCATGGATGGCTGACAGGTTTTCTAAAAAGACTCGCACCATGTAAAAATTCATGGAGAATCGGGATCAGCAGACAAAAATGCTACAAAAAGTATTCAGATGAATCATCAAATATAATTCAAGAGGGCAGATATACTCCAGATCAGATATTTAATGCTAACGAAACAGCATTGTTTTGGAAGCAATTGCCAAAAAGACAGCTGGTGACTTTAGAGCAGCCAAAGATTGGGTGACCCTCTTGCTTTGTAGCAACGCATCTGGCGATAAAATGTGATGATGACGGTTAATCAGTTTCAAGATTGGTTTAATAACTGTTTTGTTCCTGAAATCCAGAAATATATGACACAAAAGGGTTTAGAATTCACAATACTTTTGCTTGTTGATAATGCACCTAGCCATCCAGGGCTGGTATATCCGAATATTCAACTGCTGTTTTTGCCGCCTAATACCACTTCTATGATTCAGCCGATCAGGGTATTATAGCAGCATTTAAAATGTACTACATGAAAAAAACGTTAAGCTGCTGGTATATTTTAGATTCAGTGGAAGAAAAAATTGAATATTATGGAAACATGGAAAAAGTTTAATATTTTGGAGTGCATTACACATATTTCTTTTGTCATCCAACAGTTACAGCAATCAATCTTAAATGTTTGTTGGAAAAAACATTTTACCATCTTTCGTCCAAGTAACTATTGATGATGACGACTTAATTGAAATTATGGCAATCAATGAGAATAAAGTGTCGATATCGACGAAGACGAAGGTGAAGTTCAGGATTTAACGACTAATTTAATTCGTGAGGACTTGAAATTCGTTACAAGTTTGTAACAACATATTCTTACTTATGATCCTGACATTGAGCGTGTGTTACATTACAATTCCTTAAACTTAAATCTTGTATCAAGAATTATATAAACAACTGAAGAAACCGAAAAACCAACTTCTTATAACACATTTTATAACAAAAAAACCTATAAAGTCCGCTAGTAATGAAGATAATTCTGCTTTAGAATAAAACTCCGCAGACATACATATCTTCTGAAGACAGTGCTATTTTTAAGTCCATCCATAATAAACGTACACGATTGTTATCTATTAGCGATGAATAGCTGTACTCTTATTTCGTAATTAATTTTAGTTTTTTTTTTGTTGTACTTTTGGATTGAATTTAAACTGTAAACTAAATTTGTTTTCTTGTAATAAATGTGAATTGTTTTTTTTTTTTATTATTACTTAATGGAGTTTAATATCACTTTTTTACATGGTTTTAAATTTTTTTTCACTTTACACGATTTTTTAAGGTTTTTTACACGATTTTGAATTACACGGGTTTCTTAGGAACGTAGCTAACGTGTAGACAAAGATATTACTGTATATGGTTTTATCGCGCGTACTGTGTGAAATATTAAATACTACCGTCAACGAACTTATTGGACCTTATCACACTGGTCGTTGGTATCCATTAAAACTTAAATGGCTTCATAAAGTTCCGCTGGACAGTACCTTCGCCGTAAGATTTGGACCTCTCCGAGCCAAACGAGGTTTCAACTATAGTGACTCTCTATAGTGTGACTTCTTCAACTAAAAAGGCAAGAATATATCTTTTACAAGAGTAGAATACACTGGCTAGGTAATTTTGTCCGAAGAGTTTTCTTCGAATGAAAAATTATAAATATAAGTCAGCAGATTGTACTTAATAAATGATTTATTATTATTAATATGTTACTAAATATTTATTAAATCATCTGATGAGTCGGTTTTGGAAGTCTTCACGATAAAAGTTAAGAACAATTTAGGGCCCTTTGCGCATTGTCAACGACGAATACCACAGACGATGGAACGATGAGCTGTACGAGCTATACGATGATGCCGATAAAGAAGCGTGTACAAATCATACAATAGTCTCGTTCTTTCATATTGCTCCCAGTACAAAATTTTTGAGACTGGAAAGCTCCGATCTGAATGGCCAATGTAAAGGGTGCAGTCTTTGTAGCAGGTTGATAGCTTGTGTGTTTGGATGTTTGTTTAGTTTCTCGATATATATATCTTCTACTGAACTTTTTTAGTTCGTCTATAACCATCTTTATGCAGATGAATATTTTTTTGTGCCATCATGCCATTAATCGAAGTGTCTTTGACTGAAATCTTTGTATCACATTTATGCTTGATCTACTCGCTATACCCAAAATTTGAACTCCGTAAGTCCAAACTTTTATTTTCAAGGCTAAGTTTAGATTCGCTGCCAAGCAATCAATACATTTTTCTTGTTTTAATCTTGAGCTGCGTTCTCTTGGTTATAATATGTTCACGTCAAGTTAATCTTTAATCTATGGTAAATGCAGTCCGCGAAATTTAGCCCTATTCAATCTAGGAATTAGGATTTAATTAAAGCTGAGGTGTGGACACTCTCCTTTCCTAAGTGTGAAGCTAACATGGACAGATTTTAAAGCATTTACCGAAGTGCAGCTTCTATTGCAAAGAAGGAGTAGGAAATTATTGCAGTGCCGTCTACAAAAGTAGCAACAGTTATATTGTCCTTCTCTTTTTGGCATGGTGAAAATGTTGGACTCAATACACTAACAATACCCACGTAATCTTGAATTCTAATGTAGTAGAGATATGTGAAACAAAACCACGTTCCATCCGACAGGGGAAGATCCAATTGTACGAATGCAAAAAGAGTAAATATGGCAGTCTTTTAGTTGTGCATCTGCCTCGGCATTCCGATGCTATTGCTAGACTACAGAAAATATGCGTTCTACGGGAACTGATGGACTAGTCAAGTACTAAAATTTTTGAGAAAACACGTCAAGTGTAAAATAAACGTGCTTTTTTTATTTCCATGCTTCAATATGATTTCATTTTAGGTCTAAAACTTGACAATTCAAATAAAAACTTAACTCGTCGTTGTTATCTTCATAGACTAAATATCTACGAATATGAAAGCCCCATTAATCAAAATAATTTTCCAAACATTCTCCCACTTACACTTTCACTTTTGTTCGTATCTGTCACAGAGAACGTAAATTAATTTATTATTTAATTTACGTTTTCTGTCTGTCATTTCTTTTTTCAAAAATAGCATTGGATTCTGCCATCTTCATCTTTTTTATATGCTTAATTTTTTAAAAAAATATTAACACTTTCAGTTAAATGGGCGTAATTTTCTGAAGTGCATAAATTTGTTTGAGTTTATAAATTTAGTGATGTGAATTTAATTGTAAAAATTATTTCACTCATAACTTATGAGGAATGTGAAGTTAGACGTAAAAATTAATCAAATTTAATCTGCATGCCAACATGACAAATTTCGAAGCTTTTTTTTCTAGAGCAGTCACACTTAGTACAAAAAATTTTATGGAAATTGAATTTCAATTTTCTGGAAATTTTTTGTTTCACAAAAATTTTGTTCGACAATACTCAAATCCTTTGTAGCAATTTCAAAATAAAAAAGCAGCACGAATAATTGGAAATTCAATTGCGGAAAAATTAGTGTACTAGGTATTGCAGAAACTAATTTCAAGTTGATCTCATGCCGAAATTAAAAATTTTTACAACAAAATGCGTGAAATAAGTAAATATTCCCTGAAAATGGCTACGACTGAACGCACCTTTACTTTCAGAACTTATAGTCTTCTTCTTCTTTATTGGCGTTAAGCTTATAGTCAAACCAGACAAAAACTTAGTGGCCCAGCTGATACAACCCATTTTATGAGAGCACCATCTACCTAAATGAGAAAATACTCCCGTTTACTGAATAAGTTACTGATATTTATCCCTTGAAACCAGCGGCGATTTGATTTTTTCCACAAAATCGACTCGGTTGATTTTTCTCTTTTGTACAAGATTTCCAGTAGAGACGAGAATTATAACACAATAATATCCATAGCTTTTTTATCTTTCAGTCGGGTGATACTATTAATTAAATTCTAAATTAAATTCAATTATTTTCTCACTTAATCGATTACTGATTTGTTTAATCGGAACTCATATATGTATGAATTATATACGTGTTTGTATGTAAAAACACTATAAATGGAGACATTTTATACGAATTTGCAGAAAAAAACCAATACAAAAAGTTGACTTACTATATTTATGTGATTCTAGATTGCTTATGAATGATACACAATAATAGTAGGTACATATGTATGCATATGCCTTAATTTTTAAAACGATTGATATGGAAGCTTATCACTCACAGTAAACCTTTGTTGCTAAAAATAAACATGTGCAACAACGATTTTCTTAGGAATGCATGGCAAATGTCAAAACAAATCAGTCAAAACCGAACTTTGTTTACCATATTCGTCTCGCACCACTTGAACGCAACGTCGACCACCACCAATCTCTTGCCTGGTTTGCAGGTCAGCTTGAAAATAAGTACACATTCAACCAATTTTCGGAATAAAAAGCAAGCGCGGATACGGATGCAGAGCAGCAGTAATTCAACAACAATACAATCACTTCTCCGCAGCGTGATATTGTAACACTGTATATTTATTTGCAAATGCATATGTACATATATATAAAATGTGAGGCGCCGGCCACAATTTGATTACATATGTATGTACAGATGTGTATGTTTATTAACCGAAAACCGCATACTAAACAGTAATACACTAATAACCGCATTTTACTATTTTCTATTTACATATATCAAAATCGAACGCAACCCCAAGTAGTATGTCTGTGTCTATGTAAAGAAAAAATAAAAATGAAATAAAAAGCATAGGGAAACCCTGACGAACCATTAGCCAGTGATCAGAAGACAGGAGCGCATAGTATATGACGCTTAAAAATAAAACGCGCGAAAATTGTAAACACAACGAGATACTGTGATTAATCGACATCGACAACTCATTGCGAAAAGCTCAGCTGCGATCTGTTGGTAAACAAAGTCTCGGCGCAGACTGCAGCCGATAACAAGCGACATCGAGGAGCACCAATGCAATTGACCTGAATCGCTGGCTGTTAGCCGAGCGCTGGCTCGTAGACACGTTCGGTAAGTGCGCTGGAATGTGCGAAAATAAATGCAGCGCGTAAAATTTCCATAAATATGCTAGCGTGCGATAACGGAGCCGTAATGTATATAGTATATTTTTTAATATACATATGTATTTGCCAAGAGAGCAACACCGCAATAACAACTCATTTGTAAATATGGTATAGTATGTGCTTAGATGTACATATGTATGTACATATACGTTCAAATGTATATATGTACACATAAGCTTGTTTGAAACCAAAATATTTATAGACGCAGAGCAGAGTGCAATCTCAAGACGTTGCTCTTGTCTTAGATTGACGAGCAACATGAATTGTTTAACGAATGGCGCCTACAAGCCGGACTTACCATTGCGTGGTATGCTAATTTTAGACAACGCAACACAAGTAAACAACTTCGGACCGCATCCTTCAATCTCTGGAAAAAGCTAGCCGTTAATCTTCTCTGATACATTACGTATGTATGTATGTACTCATACAAATTAATCTTTACAAATGCTGCAGTTTTCAGCTAGATATTCCACTTCTGAGAAAAGCACAATATTTACAGCACAAAAACAACAACATTTGTGTCCTATTGAAGCTTACGGACTTTGTACGCAGTAAGCAGAAGCCTTCATAAGAGTGTGTCTACGTAACCGATGGCGCCAGCAGCATAAACTAGCGTAGACACTTTTAATGTTGGCTGAGTAACAAGTAAATACAAATATAAGTACATATGTACATGCATACATATATGGTACATATGCATGTAAAGATGATAATTATCGATGTTGTCACATTACATATGGGCTAGAGCATTAATTCATATCCGTTCCGCACTTCCTCTTCTATGGTGCTCACCGAGATGGCGCCTGTAATGGATACCTGCTGCGGTTTTTTTTATTTAAAACCTCGCAGATTCGATGAAATTAGTTATTTGATATATAGGTAAGTACGTAATTGGGCATGTTTTATCAGCTGTCATTTCGTTATACATGAAACTCATTCATGTAATAGATTATCATGTCTAGCATCATTCAAAAGCGTGAACGTGCCCAGTTCATTCGCACAGCTGATGTGCAAGAGAATATTTATTTTCACACAACAGCGATAGTACTTTGAAAATTCTCGTGGCGAAGACATCATTGTCCACCTACTGCTTGGTGGCATTTACTTTGCTTCCGACAATCTGCTTTATTTAATGCAGGGGCGGCTGAATTTTTCGCGACCTAAAAGACAGAGATGACTCATCATCTCTTTACTGATAATACTAATTGCGGGACTCAATATTAGTATAAAAAACACAACTCTTTTAATTACGTTCATTAACATATCGTTCCCGGAAGTGCGCGTTGGGTATGTTGGGTAGCGCGAATGCTCCCGCCGCTCGACAAGCAGAGACGATTGGAGAGTTGTTAAGATTTTTTGGAGTTATGCCAAGATGATTTGAATGAAATTTGCAACCGCATTGTAACAGTGGATAAAACATGGATTCTTCAGTATGATCCCAAGTCAAACAGGAGTCGATGCAGTGGATAAAAAAAGGGATAGGTCACCAAAAGATTACTTGCCAAAGAGAACTACAATGAGACTTCTTCTCATCTTTATTGACGTTGGTACCGCTTACGCGATTAATGCCGAATCAATTATAGCGCGCCATTTAGCACTTCATTTTGCTGTTTGGCACCAGTAGGAAATACCAAGTGAAACCAGGTCGCACTCCAGCTGATCCTTCCTCGTCCTCTGCTTACATCAGCGGGTATTGCATCGAATACTTTAAAAGTTGAACTATGTCAGTATCATCGTATAACTCGTACAGCTTATCGTTCCATCGTCTGTGGTATTCGTCGTTGCCAATGCGCAAAGGACCTTAAATCGTCCTCAACTTTTCTCTCGAAGACTACCAAAGCAGACTCATCAGATATTGACCTCGAAGTTATCACTGCCAACAGTGACGTGGGAGCCAAGTCGCGAACCAGAACCATTCGCTTCGCTTCTTTATCAAGTCTAGAGAAAGCAGAACTAACGGCGGTGGTTAAGGCCTATGACGTATACCGATGATACGTTAAAGTTATACACTCTTGTAAAAGATTGTACCTTACTTATTCAGCTCTGCAGCTTTTATTATTTTCTCCACCATCAAATTAAAGAAATCACACTATAAAGAGTCACTTTTTCTGAAACCTGGTTTGGTACTGATCGGCACGGAGAGGTCCTTCCCAATTCTGACTGCACTTCTTGTGATACCAAATACAGTTATAGCGGCGTAGATATGGCTACTTTACGTGCTGTCTAAGGCACGAAGGTGGTGGGTGTCGATCCTCTTTTCACGGGTCTTTTCCAAGATTTGACACATGATGAATATCTGATCAATGGTTTATTTACCAGGTCTAAAGTCACACTGATAACTTTCAATCAGTTTGTTGACGGTGGAGAGAGAGAATATATTGAAAAATTAAAAACATAAAACTATACATTTTTCATTAAGTTCTTTAGGCTGCGAGCTTATCAACAGCACCTCGTTGGCTAAAAGGCAAACGTCACGAACTGATGTTACTGTCGATGTACATATATGAAGTGGGTTGATTGGCAGTCATATCTATATTCGGCGTCACTAAGGTTCACTGTATCATTTTGGTTATGATAAATTCCCGCACCTCTTGCACGAATGTTCGATCGTTTGTATTACGAATAAATAATGTAATTGAGTGAAGCTATGGATACAAATGTCGCATAAACCTGAGACCAAGAATGATCACTGGGGAGTGTATGGGTGAGTTCCAAAACGTCAGTTGCAAAGCAATCATACATTGTCACGCATTCCTAAATGCAACTGTGCAAACTTTGACGCTGGATCATGTTCCAAAATGTATCGGTGAAGTTATTGACGCGCAAACAAAAGCAAACTACGCATCGCTAAGTTTTGTGATGCTTAATTTTGTCATAATGTTAACAACAATGATCGCCGACGTCGGACGGTAAGTTTTTTGCGCTAATTCTCTTTTTTAACACGTTCAGGCCGGCGTGTACCACCGGTGGCTCGCATATGATTGTACTACCAATCAGTGTGCATCACCAAATATAACTAATTCAATAGTACTTATAACAAAAACATAAGTAAATATTTCAATGATTTAACATAAACATAATTATTCAAGTTTTATAAGACCGTTTTCCCGTGCGATAATCTTTCGTTGAAACATTTAGTTCGGCCCCGTCTGATAGAACAAAAAGCTTTCAGCGAAACCGCTCATGGGCGCGAAACATGAATTGCAGTGCCGGCGTGAACGTGTTAAACATTAAATTACTTATTTTTTTGATGTGTTTTATAGTTTACCGAAAAGCAACTTATTTGCACGAGTAGCGTTCCAAAATGTCAGAGTTTGCAAAGTATTGTTGCAAGGCAAATTTATAGAATGCAGGGTTGCATTGTAATGATGCGGTTTCGCAACTACATCATTACAAAGTATTTTGACGTTTTGGAACTCGCCCTATACTCTATACACTATACACTCATTCATTTATGTACATATTGTATATGAGTGTGCGTTATATACTAATCATAGCTAGAGTACCTTTACTGTTTGTTTTAGCTCCGCTTAACGTTCAATGCTCTCTTCCACTCAATCTAATCTAACTTATGCTGCAACTACCCATCTTACATACCTTCCGTCCATAGCAACCTATCTTATGAGAGCGCCATATAAATGTAAAGTTGTCACCGGTGACACATGCCGTTACTGACGGTTGTCCCGCAGAAACCAGCGGCGATTTGATTTTCTCTGTAAAACCGGTTTAACTCCTTGCTCGCTCTTATTCAAGGTTGCCAGTATAGTCTTTTTTAAAGAAATATTAAATAATCGAAGAAAATGCGTAGTTTTTTTCAAAAGAAATAAAAACTAAACTCTTAACTAAGTATTTGTTAACATATAGATAATGTATATTTGATTGGCGTTTTAATTTATTTAAAAGTATGCAAACACACTGGCAGCTGGCAACATTTCGCTGCTGTCAGAAGGGTCAATATTTCGGGTATGTATATCGCTCTTCCAGTCGGGTGTTATGGACGTTAGCTATGTAAAATGGGTAGTTGCAGCATTATACAAACTATACCTATATTTCGTCTATCTCCTACGAACGCTGCACCCAAATCACTTTGAATGCCGCTAAAGAAGTTTTACTTCAGTATCGGATAATATACATACCCTTATAGTCAGACTTTCAGCTATCAATAAAGACGAAGCTGGATCTATGTTAATCAGCCTGAAGAAATCTTAAATCTTCAGATATTTACGATCCGCACCGCCCCGCTGCTTTCATTATAACCATTTGCATACATATACCTATTTTACATGTAATATAACAGTTCATAACGTCGCGAACCTTGTTACTTCTATTTTCACCAGCGTGTAATTGCTATCAATGACCTCTGCCAAGAAATGTCAAATGGAGGAATAATATGTGTTCTGTTTTCAATGAAAACGTCATGAGCAACTTTAATGTACCTAAATATATACATAGACACGAATCAATCGTTTTAGATTAGAATTCAAGGACTTTATGAGTTCCATGTATACATACATATGTACATACTCGAACATATATATATTTTTGATTTCCTAAGTACAACGTACCCGATTACTGTCAACAAATACAAACAATATGAGAGTAAATATTAATTCTCGATCAATGACCCGCGTATTCTCTCTAATTTGAAGTAATGCACGTTTGTATGCTATCAGTGCTATTTTGACCCAATAATTAATAAATATATATTTTTTTTTTAAAAGCAAACTATATGATTCTGATTCATTGAGCATTTCACTAAATTCTTTAAATACGTACCAAACGTTAATTTTGCTGTATTAATCCTATTCCTAAGCTAAGAACACTAAAGGTGATTAGCTGGCTGATCGATGACTAGAGTATGCTGAATTTATGGCAAGAACACATCTACAGCGTACTGAATGGTCATTTAAACGCAACACCCGAAGATGATCAACACACGTTTGCCACTTAAAGAACAAAATGCGGAAGCCGAAGGTTAGCTAGTTGACAAAGTGCACACATCAGCTGTTTTGCAGAATACAGACGGCCGGAACCTTGCACCCTTAAAATGACGAGATAAATTCGTCAAAATTTGTGAAAGTAATAGATACATCGAATTCATGGAATTTAAAGTTGCCTAAGTCTGAATTTGGTATCCATGCAAATCTTATACGTCTGCACAAAGCAAAATATGGTATGGATTTTCCCGTTTCCCTAGCATTTGTTAGTGGAGGAACCGTGTAGGAACACCTCCTTTTGGAGATTTATACCACTGTGTAGGCACACACCGAATGCAACAGTACCAGCATTCGCTGGCTTTAAGTTATACCACTACTTGTCACTACCAACGTTTAGATTGAAAGGAATACCAGTCAAAACTAAGGAAGTAAATAAACAAACACAAAAGAAATTTTTGTTGCGGCCAGTACACAACACAATGTCAGAATGGAAATCCAACGCATAATCACTCTTGAACAGAGATGCTACTTTCCACGGAGTAGACAATTGAATATTAAAGTACTCTCTTAAAATACGAAGATAAGCTGTATAAGTCACCGCAAGCAGTTTTCGAGGGAAAGGTTTTCCGGCGAATACCACAGATGATGGAACGATGGCTGTACAAAATATAGCGGGACATTGACGTATACAGTTCTGAACAAAGAGACAATGGCTAAGCGGCAATGGAAGTGGAAGCACTCCGTTATAAAGAATTGTGGAGAAGCTTATAATTGTATTTTTAATTCGGCCTAAAAGTGGCGTTGTTGATACAGCTATGCTATTAAAGAAGAAGAATAATCTTTCTAAGTAACATTGAAGTTACTAAGTAAATTAGAAGTTTTCCCATATCGAATTCGCATGTTTTTAATTGATAAATTACTTGCCCGCAATTTTTCTCTAGAATTTGTTGTATTGTTAAAATCCATTTTTCTTTGTTCTAAATTTATTACGAAAAAGTTAAAAGACATGAATTCATATGACAAGAGATGAATCGAATACAAGCAAATACCTGAATATTTAAAAGTTATGCTTACAAATTCTAGTTATAAAAAGTAAATATTGCGAAGAAACGTGTTGCTTGAAAAGAATGGTGTGTATTTATAGAAAAAGAATAACAGAATTGATTGGAAAATCTCTAACAGTTTTGCTATATGGCTTTTTACGACTATTATTTTTTGATACATAAGTTTATAAGTTCTAGTCAACTTCTATATCCATCAGAATCGAACAACCCTAAACAATATTGATAGGCTAAATCCGAATGTACTATTGGGTGTATGCACTAATTCGTGGGGAGCCCTCTCTTAGAAAAACCCACGAATTAATGCATACACCCAATACTTTGGTTTCGCTGTAGCAGAAACTCATAATTCGGAATTCTTCTTTCGTTCGAATCATTTTAGATTTAATAAAAATATTTCTTTCAGTTTGGCCAGATAATCTAATTCGTTATAATCAGTTAGGCTATAAAGTTCCAATAGTTTGAGTATTTACAATTAGATTCGCATGCCATAATCAGCGAGAAGAGTATTCTTTATCAGTGATTTGTACTTTTCAAAAGTTTTTGTTTTCAAATTTCTTCGCACATTCTTCCATCTTTCCCTTCACTTTTCTGCCTGTACAGTACCATGTGAACTTCACATGCTTTATTGGCCGATAAACCACTGACGAAATTGTTGTACATATTAATAAATTTAAAATAATATAATTTCTGGTTTTCTTTTGTTTCCGATAGTTAAGAGTTATATACAATAGCTTAAAAACTTTTCGAGATTTGCAGTTTAATTGCCCAACTGCTGCACCAAACGCTCTAAGGCAAAAGCACAACCCTTCGAACGTACAATCCCTTTCCTGTCTTTAAGCTCCAGTTCGAAAAATGGCTATGTAAACTGGTAGTAACTGGAGTGTTGAGGAGTAACCTAATTAATCTCTGCAAGAGTTTGCATCCTAAATTAAAGAGAAAGTTGTATTTAATCCAAAATCTTAAACTATCTGGTATGCCCCACTTACAACCGAGGGTAACGCTGAGATTCTTCAAGGTGTTACAGTTCTGAAACCGAAAAAAATATCAATTCCGGGAAGTGCATCACTTGGAAAATTGGGTCACTTCCCACACGAATGCAAGACGGCCTTCATGAGACTAGAAGGGTGGGAGAGGCGCAAGGCTGAGGAAGATGAGCCATCTTCCACTCAGTCGTTAAACCACTTAAAGAGGAGTGAGCTAGCTGGATGAATACAAACGATCAATAAAGAAGTGATGCCGTTGCCTGGAGCAAGATTAAGGACGGCAATTGATGGTGATTGTGGGACAAACCAATTGTGGGTTGTCGAGGCAGAACAAAATTCTATAATAAAAGTACTTAATGGTAAAACCGTGGCAAAGACGCCTTCCAGTTCGTCAATGAATATAACTCACCCATAAAATTTCTAAAAGTAACTGTACCTAGAGATTTTTCAATATCCAAAAGCGAGCCATATAATAAAAAAAATGAGCGAGAGTGGTTTTAAGGCACCATTGTACAAAAGCTGAAGATAAAGAAGATATAATAGATGTCCATCTAATAACAAATGCACCAGTAGAAGAGTAGGAGACAGGCCACCTTCGGAAATTTCAGCAGGAAGAGCCGGACTTTGAATACCTGAGTACGAGGAATTGGTGAGGTATATAAGAGGGCGGTCAGCACAGCAGAAGGCAGTTTCCTATTAAACCTGTTGGTAACAACATTGGTGTAAAGTGAAAATAGTGGTGTTAGGGTTGTCCAATAGATCCTTGTGTATAGCAAATTGTTATATATTGTATAATAAATACAACGAATAAATTTGTGATTTCTTAACAATACCGTAATAAAAATCCCGTTCGACGCAAAAATGGGGCAACTTTTGATAATTTCAAGACTAGTATCAGTAAAATCTTTTATCAAACGTAAAATCAGTTCAGTTGGAACAAATATTTCTATCCCAGTAAGAACAGTATGGCTTATATAAACCCTAATATAAGCCATATGACGATTAGATGGTATCGCTTATAAATCGAAAAACTTTTCTTTATATTGTACAGACCGTTGGGAAAAAAACTAAGAGGTACTTACTGTAGGTTTACTCGTTCTTTCGTATGGACTAATTCCATATGAATACACTATGTCTATCTGACTATCCATTTTTAATAAGGCATGTATAAGCATTTAAATAAAAGATTTGTATAAGGGATTTTTTAAGTATAAAGCAAGCTGATAAAACCTATCTTAACTAAAATGAATAATATGTATATAAGCAACTTAAAATGTAATTCTGCAATAATATTTGCAATAGATTTAACAATATTACCTTAAGAATGCGACCCTGTGGTGATTCCTAAAAATTAATGTTTATGCAAACCTTTATAAAAGCACCAAGATCGAGCTTCACTGACTTGATTTTTAGCCAAAGATAACATGATACGAAACTCTTTATCTCGTGAGAGCACTCTAGAAATCCACATTTTTTTATAACATTTTCCAACCCTGCCACTTCGATGAAAAAGTTTCCTTTTCGGATTTTCGGAGAATTTGTAGGCCTTTTTAAGCTAACAAAAGGTTGTGAAAATGAATATTTTTATTTACAGCTACACTTGACTTAAAAAAAATCATTACTTTTTCTTAACTTTAAAATACAAATTGGGTGTGCTTAATGAAAAGTTGTTGATAACATGAATTGCTTTTCTTACGGAAAGTGGTACGTTTCATGATTGACTAAGTGGTACAGACGCTTCAGCTGTTCAAAGTTCCTTCATTTGGCTTTGTTACCAGCCCAGAAAAAATAATCGAGGAACGGATTTATCTGCAATTTGTGACAGTTTCGTATCATGTTAACTTTGTTTTAGCTTTCAGGCGAAGTAGACGTGTGCGCACAATATTGCTTTGGGCAACACAATCATCGTAGAGGTTTAAAAGTATGGAATCTTGTGAAATTTGTAGAAATCTGTCAACTCTCGTTTGCCTGACAATTATAAAATCATAATGGCTGCGGCCAAGTTGACAGGCAAACTCTATGAAGCGAAAATCATTGGAATGAAGTATTTGCAGAATAAATACGCAGACAATGAAAGAATCAACGAATCTGATAGCGAATCATGATGGAATGAAGGAAGTTCAAATACGAAATGTCGAAGAAAAGGAAATAATGAAAATGATATAGAAACCAGGTGATATCAGCGCTTTCCATACTTGTAAACCTCTACGATGAACACAATACCTAGTTGTTACTAATTTACGAATGTGTATTAAATAAAGAGTTTTTCCATTAAATTTATATGAATTTCAAAAAGGACGACCGGGATTGGAGTTTACTTTGAGTTAGAGGAAAAGGAAAGGATTACACAATAAAAAATGATTATCTAAAACATATTTATAAAAAACAATATATAGCTACACCAAAAAATATTTTATTTTTAATTAAATAGTTAATATAAATTATCTACATATATCAGTATTCATTTTAAAGTTCAAATTTCAATCTATATTCGTTTTGAAAATGATGGAATACAAAATTTAACGAAAATATACTAAAAAACCAGCTCAAAATAGATTTACATTAACACTATTCATTCACATCAGGTACATCCAGTTTTTATAATGCTACAGTATAAAATAAATATAGTTTAAAAAAACCAAAAAAACACGCTTTTAAAGAATATTGTACTAAAAAGTTGAAAATAATTTTGAAAATAAACTTAAGACAATAGTATATAAAAAATACTTGTATAATTAAGAGAAAAGCGTGGGGCGCTTTGTACCATAATTTCCATATATCGAGCGCCCCACGCTTTTCTCTTAATTATACAAGTATTTTTTATATACTATTGTCTTAAGTTTATTTTCAAAATTATTTTCAACTTTTTAGTACAATATTCTTTAAAAGTGTGTTTTTTTAGTTTTTTTAAACTATATTTATTTTAAACTTTTTAGTTTAATATTCTTTAAAAGCGTTTTTTTTTTAGATTTTTTAAACTTTATTTTTTTTCTTTCTCTGAATTAATCAGAGAACGTATCATAATTATTAGTATGGATTATTATACGTTCCCTGATTAATTTTGTTAACGCTACGATGTATGCAACGATTCGCATTTCAAATATTTCATATTGGGATCGCGTCACCGCTAAAAAGTTACAAACTGACAGACAGACATACTGACAGACAAGTGAAGCTAATATAAAGCGTGTAAAAAGATAAAATATTTATATATATAATAATAGATAGCACATATACTCGTATATGTATACATTTACACATTATTGTTTGTGTTTTTATTTTTATTTTTTTTTTTTTGGTGGTATCGGTTATAATATTAGGTAAAGTAAAAAGTTCGTTCGGTTTTTATCTAAGAGATGGCGTTAATGTCCATAGTACTAGTGCTATGTGTCGCATCATGTCATACTATACGGCGCTGAAAACGTGTTTATTCGCGCTAAAAGTTTGTCTTTGACAGTTTTTCGATTGATTGACTCAGTACGTTGTGAGCGCTCGTCAAAGATGGACATCAGTAAAGAGAAAATTCGCTATATTTTAAAAATTTTCTTGGATCAAGGCGAAAAAGCAGCCAAAGCGGCTTAAAAACTTAATTTAGTTTATGGGCTTGACAATGTAAACGAACGTGTAGCACAAAAGTGGTTTGCTAGTTTCGGTTCCGGTAATTTCGATGTTAAAGATGCACCACGCGTCGGGAGGCCTGTCGTCGAAATTGCAATAAAATCATGGAAATAATGGAAGCAGACCGTCACGTGAGTACTTATTCAATTGCTGAGGAACTAAAGACAAACCAGAAAACCGTTTGGAACCATTTGGATCACTTACGACAACGTCGAGCGAAATCGGTCGTGGTCGAAACGCGATGAGGAATCATCTACTACAAGGTGCTCCCCTATGGCCAAACGCTCAATACTCATCCAGAAGAGGGCATCTTTGATCAACAGAGAACGAATTGTGTTCCATCAGGACAACGCCAGGCCACACACGTCTTTGGTGACGCGCCAGAAGCTTCAGGAGCTCGGATGGGAGGTCCTAATGCACCCACCTTATAGTTCAGACCTGGCACCAAGTGATTACCATCTTTTCCTGCCCATGGCGAACGCGCTTAATGGTGAGAAGTTGGCCTCAAGAGAGGCCTGTGAAAATTGGCTCTCCAAGTTTTTTGTCAATAGGGACGCAGCCTTCCACGAGAGGGGTAAAATGAAGTTGGCAGCCCGTTGACAACAAGTTTATGGACAAAACGGCGCATATTTGACTTAAATCGGACAAATTTACGCAAAGTTATACTTCTGTCCATCCAATTTTTCTTTAACCTCTCTGGCTCTACACTCGCTAAAGGTAATGTTGTAGCGGTTTCAACCTAAAGATCGTCTTCAAGTTCACCAGTTATACATTTCTAAGAGTATGCCTTTTCAACACTTAAAGTATCTCTAAAACTTTTATAACACATTTATATACAATATATTTTACTTTTATTATTTTTGTTTTCACTAATTTTTTTCTTTTGTTTATTTATATCTACATACATACGCGAGGTCTATAAAAAAAAGAAATAGAATGATGTAATTTTTACAATTAGAGTTTATCTCTTTTGCTCTTCCAATAACCATTTGAATAGGAAAATGTATGCATGCGTAAAATTCAAATAATTTGTAACTGTATTAGAGTATCCCTTATAGTGGTTTTGCTGGGATGGTCTTCGGAAAATATGTGAAATATAATTATGTATATCGTCCAGATACGGGTGAATAGTTTTGTAGAAATTCTTCAAAATTACTCTAAAATGTTAGCTTGTTTTCCGCTTAGTATATGCAAGAGATCTACATAAGAGAAATAGGGCTGTAATATAGCAGAGTAGATCAAGACGTCCCACTATCGATTTTTCATCTCCGTCTTGTTCATCCATCTGATTTGCGACCGCGATTTAGCCATAAACTTGGAACTACCCTTCTTTGGGATGAGTCAGATAATCACCTATTTAGAAGGGATAGAAAAATAGCAAGCTTACGTCCCTATAGATACATATAGTATGCATGTATATTAGTTCAGTTTAAAATTCTTAACAATTAGTCTGCAATTTTGACATGCAAACAAGTTAGCCTAAACAGACCAGAGACAGCGCTGATGTGAATGACTGATAAAAGAAAAATTTTTAATATAATTTTATCATTTAGGCACACATACTCGTATGAATAGTATTACATACATGTCAATAAGAATACATCACAAGTTCCTCAAAAATAATTCAAATCCAAAGACTCCTTTCATGTGACCTTTGCTTTACACGTGGCGTATTGTTACATACATATATATAACATAATATAATATAATAGGCGCTTTGTTACATATATACAATAATTATATTTGTATGTACATATTTCTTTTATATTTTCTTTGATAATATTCCATTAATAGTTTTTATTAAGAATTATTTTGGTATACTATAGTGATTATAGTATAATCCGTGCTTCCGTTTTTAAGTTTAAATGTGAAGAATGTTATCAACCAAACTGGATTACATAATTTTTTTATTGCTCATTTTTCACATCACGAGCTATGTATGTATGTATTTCAACACTTAAATTATATGTGGTGTACATATCATACATACATACATTTTACATAATTTATTTATTTCCGTTGCGTCCAGGTTATTTTTAAGCTTTCCTAAAAACTCGGGGCGATTTCTAAAAATTGTCTAAAACACAGAAAAATTTAAAGCTTAGTACTACTCACATACGAGGGGAGGTTGATAAGTTCGCGACCTAAGGTAGTTAGAGATGACACATCATCTCGTTACTGATAATATTCATTGCGGGACTTAGTATTAGTATAAATAAAACTACTTTTTTAATAGGTTCATTAAGTTTTCGTTCCTGGAACAAGCAACAACGTTATGCCAGCTGAAACTGGAAATTCTCCCAGCTTGGAGCACCGCGCTGTGATTAAATTTCTTATAAAAAAGGGAAGTACGCCGAAAGAAATTGTTAAAGAGATATCATCGGTTCTTCAGGATTCTGCCCCTTCATGTACGATGGTGAAAAAAAATGTTTTAACGAGGAAGAGAGACCTGTGAAGGTAACACCCACGCGGGGCGTCCTGTGACAGTCGTGACCGAAGAAAACGTTCAGAAAGTCGAAAAATTAGTACTGGCTGATCGAAGAATTAAATTGTGGCAGATAGCAGAAGGATTACAGATTAGCAAAGAACGAGCGGGAGCCTTTTTTCTTGAACATTTGAATATGAAAAAGTTAGTATACCACATGTAAAGATTTTTTTGAAGTTGTGCCAAGATGATATGGATGAAATTTGCAACCGTATTGTAACAGTTGTCGATGCAGTGGATAAAAAAGGGGCAAGGTCACCAAAAAAATTTAGAGTGGAAATATTGAAAAATAGAAAACATGAAACTATACATTTATTTTATTAAGTACTTTAGGACACGAATTTATATTTTTTATTTTGCTTGAACTGCGGATAATCAACACCAAAAACTCTGTGAAAATCGAGAATCACCTATCCAGACAACCTCACAACAATCTTACGATTTAACATATAGCTGAAGATAATAATAAGAGCTGCACAACTGAACAGACGTTTTATGAGAGAATAGCAGTTGTATAGGAGTAACAGAGAGCAAGCTGAAAAAAGTGACTCCTAATAACTTGGAGTTATTTATTGTTGAAACTTTCACGTCATCGACTTTCACATCAAGTTCGAGCCGCTATACCCACGTCCAGCTGGTGAATGCAGTGAAGAAGTGGGAAAGGTCAGCGAAATAGCAGTTTAGTTTCGAACAGAGATTATCAACATCTTGATCAAAGAAAAGTCCTTTTGAGGAGGAGGGAGCTTCGACATGAAAAAATTAAACAGAAGCGGGGATAGGACACACCTTGATTTATTTTGCTAAGTTTAGAAGTTTGATCTCTAAACTCTTCGGACTTGGGTAAAAAAGAGCTGGCACTATGAGAATTGCCGCCGTAAATTGATCAAACTTCACCTGAAACTAGTCCCGAATTCAAGAAGTGTGTAAAAAAGTTTAAGAGTAAAATCATGGAGCAATTAATTTTTATTCGGGCTGGCAATTTCTAATCAAAATGTAATTTATTTGATTGTATAATTGTGCAAATAAAACTTGCGTGAGTATTTCTTTCTCACTTTAGCTAAAGTTGACTCAACTCAGTAGCACTTAACATAATGACTGATTAATCTGTGGGTGAGTAATCACTATTGAAACAAAAGCCCTCGAGTCATTCTGTTGACTACTAAGACGACACAAACTCATATAACATATTTATAAAAATTTAGAAATTTGCAATTATTTTTTAATTTCACATTTTAATATTTTTTCAAGTAATATAATTCTCAAGCAGTTTAGAGGTGTGTATTTTAAAATAATATGCTTGTTCATTATTATGCAAACTCAATAGTCGGCGGCCGTGGTAGCCGAGTGGTTAGCATTACGTACTGCCATTCGGCAGGCGCGGGTTCAAATCCTGGTGCCGTACTACCATAACATCCAAAAATGTATAGAAAATTAATTTAAATAAAAAATTAAGTTAAATTTTCTAATTGCGGTCGTCCTTCGGCAGAGAATGTCAACCCCTCCGAGTGTACTTCTGACATGAAATAAAGCTCCTCACAAAAAATACCATCAGTCGTTCGGAGGTGGCTTAGTATAAACTATAGGTCCCTCCATTTGTTGGAAAACATCAAGACGCATACCACAAATCGGAGGAGGAGCTCGGCCGAAAATCCCTTCAGCGGTTACAAAGCGCTAATTATATACCAGGTGTGTTAGTTGAAATTTGTCGGTTTTTTGATAAAGAAAACACTTAATTTTCAGGGGAATCTCAAAATGTTTTTATTCAAAGTATTGAACATTGGTTTCTCTCAGGCAAATTATGGATACCTTTCCAAAAAAACTTTCTCTTTCGAGGCAAACCATTCGACGAGCCATTTTTCGACTTCTTCAAACTTAGCGAAGCACTGCTCTGCAAGGAAGTGTCCCATCGATGCGAAAAGATGATAGTCGGACGGGGCGAGGTATGGAGAGTACGGCGGGTGCGATAATATTTCCCAATTAAGTGTTTTTAATGTGTCTTTCATCAGTTTTCTTCCCCCATGACAATTCGATGCAGAAAAGATTACCTTTCAAATCGTTGAAGCAGCATTTCACAAACGGTTTTTCGATTTTCCATTTGTCTATCGTTCAGCTGGTGTGGCACCCATTTTCCATACTTCTGGATCTTTCCCATGGCTTTTAAACGTTGACAAATTGCTCCTCGAGTCACATGTAGTGATTCTGCTAATTTTTGTTGTGATTGGATTTTATCAACATGCAATTCCTCGTCTTCGAACTTTTTCGCTGCACCAGGATGTTCATTGTCTGTCAAATCGAAATCTCCACTTTTAAATGTTCTAATCACTGCAGCATGTTCACCATAAGTTTCTCCCAGCAACTGCTGCTTTTTTCTTTTGATGAAATAAGAAAAGCAACGAATGCCGCAAATGCCGCAAATGCGATTTACTTGGAACGAAACTCGACATATTCATTGAGGTAAACAAATATGACGCTATTATTTTGTAGGTTAATGCCGCGATAGACGAGTGGTTAGCGTTGCGTACTGACATTCGGAAGGCTCGGGTTCATATCCCAGTGCCAGCAACATCCAAAAAAGAGTTATGGAAAATTAATTTAAATACAAAAATTAAGTTAAATTTTCTAATTGCGGTCGCCCCTCGGCAGGGAATGTCCACCCCTCCGAGTGTATTTCGGACATGAAATAAAAGGCTCCTCGTAAAAAACCATCAGCCGTTCGGAGGCGGCTTAGAATAAACTGTAGGTCCCTCCATTTGTTGGAAAAACGTCAAGACGCAAAACCACAAATTGGAGGAGGAGCTCGGCCGAAAATCGCTTCAGCGGTTACGAAGCGGTAATTATATATATATATATATATATATATATATGTATATATATATATTGGGTTGCCCAAAAAGTAATTGCGAATTTTTCATATAGTCGGCTTTGACAATTTTTTTGAACGGCGGTGACTTTGTAATTGCATTCTTTCTTTTGTCAGTTATTAGCTGTCACTTTTACCTTGCTTTAGAAAAAAAGTGCGCGAAATTTTGTTTACATTTGTTTGTTTGGCGTCAATTTTAATATGGAGCCCACAAAAGAGCATTTTCGTCATATTTTACTTTATTATTTCCGTAAAGGAAAAAACGCGGAGCAGGTTGCTAAAAAGTTACGAGATGTGTATGGTGATAAAGCCTTAAAAGAAAGATAGTGTCAAAATTGGTTTCGCAAATTCCGTTCTGGAGATTTTTCACTTAAAGATGAGCCACGTTCAGGTCGGCCAAGTGAAGTTGACGATGACGATATCAAGGCTTTAATCGAATCGGATCGTCATGTAACTGAGCGTGAGATAGGAGAGAAATTAAATATACCAAAGTCATCCGTTCATTATCACATAAAAAGTCTTGGACTCGTAAAAAAACTTGATATTTGGGTACCACATGAATTGAAAGAATTTCATTTAACAAACCGAATCAACGCTTGTGATATGCACCTTAAACGCAATGAATTCGATCCGTTTTTAAAACGAATCATAACTGGAGATGAAAAATGGATTGTTTACAATAACGTCAATCGAAAACGATCATGGTCCAAGCATGGTGAACCAGCCCAAACCACTTCAAAAGCTGATATCCACCAAAAGAAGGTTATGCTGTCTGTTTGGTGGGATTGCAAGGGTGTGGTATATTTTGAGCTGCTTCTAAGGAACCAAACGATTAATTCGGATGTTTACTGTCAACAATTGGACAAATTGAATACATCCATCAAGGAGAAGCGACCAGAATTGGTCAATCGTAAAGGTGTCGTATTCCATCATGACAACGCCAGATCACACACATCTTTGGTCACTCGCCAAAAACTGAGTGAGCTTGGCTGGGAACTTTTGATGCATCCACCATATAACCCTGACCTTGCACCATCACACTACCATTTATTTCGATCTTTGCAGAACTCCAAATATGGTAAAACTTTCGGCAATGATGAGGGCATAAAATCGCACTTGGTTCAGTTTTTTGCAGATAAAGGCCAGAAGTTCTATGAGCGTGGAATACTAAATTTGCCGGGAAGATGGCAAAAGGTTATCGAACAGAATGGCAATTATATATTTGATTAAAGTTCATTCTAAGTTTTATTAAAAATGCATTTACTTTCTTTTAAAAAATCCGCAATAACTTTTTGGGCAACCCAATATATAGTTATTTAGCCATTCTGCAATTTAAGAGTAGTCCCTGCAGATATAACACTCTTGCGCTGGTAACTTTTTTCGAACCAATTCTGTTTGGCATGTTTTTAAGCTCTTTCAGCAATTCGGTTTTTATCTTCATCTTTGGGAAACGATGCATAATGGCATAAAGACTCTCTTACAGATTATATTTAGGGGTCCGAACGACTAATGGTTTTTTATGAGGAGCCTTTATTTCATATTAGAAATATACTCGGAAGGGCTGACATTTCCTGTCGAGGGTCTACCACATTCAGAAAATGTAACTTAATTTTTTATTTAAATTAATTTTCCATAACTTTTGGTTGTTAGTACGACAGGTTGGTCGTACCAGGATTTGAACCTTGGTCATCCGAATAGCAGTACGCAATGCTAACAACTCGGCTACCGCCGCCGTCATTAGACTTCAAAAATATGCTACAGAGTTGTATTTCCTATCGTTAATTTTATTTTAAATAGTAGTTTTTTAATTATGATTACAATAACTTTACCGACTGGATATAAAACTTTACTTACTATTAATACTCACTGACTAGAAACTAGAAAGATTTACTCATAATAAAGATAATGGTAGACAATTTGATATTAGAAAACGAAATTGGCATTACAAATATTCTCTTCTTCGGTGAGCTGATGGGCAGTAGCAATTGTTACAGTAAAAACTAGCAATTATGATAAGCAGCTGATTTGTGATTATTTGGTTGAGACAAAACAAAATTGCTTTAAAATGCCAATAATAGCTCTTTTCGGTGAGATGAGAAATGTCAGTAAAAGTTAGCCAGTTACGAAATTGAGAGAAATTTCCTGAGTTTTCACTAAACGGGATTCACTAAAAAACCAGAAAAAATAAACTGTATAAATAAACGGATTCAAATGTAACCGCAAAAATAAACAGTTGTTATACAACTTGCTGGCAAATTTTCACAGAATCATGTTTGGTAAAAACTCTTTTTGGGGAGTATATATTTGAATATTAAGAATGTATGATTCAATAAATGAATGAGTAATTAGTCACACCAATAAGCAAAAGTTAAAAAAAGCAGTTAAGTCAGCTAATGAAAGGCTTTATTTTTTTCTTAGTTTAGAGCATTAATCCATCAGTAGACAAATTTATAGACATAAAAACTATCTAAAACACTAATTGAATCCATTGGAGTTGATTCCATGAATTAAAAAAAAAAATACTCAACTTAGAAGCACTTAACATGATGATTGATTATTCGGCATATGAGTGATCAATATTTATTGAGATATTTATTTCACTATTTTAATAATCTTTCAGCGAATAAAATACTCATGAGGTTTATAAGTGTGTATGTTGGGATTTACGTTTGTTTGTTTGTATTTTTATACAAACACAATGGTTTCGCATCCGTTAATGAAGCCAGTTTTAGCCAAAAGAAGAGTCAGTGTCTCGGCAAGCATTGAACGGTCCGGACAGCAACTCAGATTTCGGCATTTTTACGGTTAGTTAAGATACATAAATATGTTGATATCAATAGACTGCATAATATTAAATATTTTGTTTCTTATTTGTAGATGAATCTTTTGACAATCACATTCTTTCTGCTGTTCGTCGTTTTCGCTGGTGGACAGAACCAACAAGCCGCACCCAGTATCGGTGCTTTGCTGCCCAAAATAGATCAAGAGTACTACAAACTCACACCAACAGGAGATAATTACCATTTACGGTATGCTAAAAATATTCATATAATTGAAATTTGTTTGATTTCAATCCGGTTTTTCTCTAAACAATAGTTTAGATTTGCCTGACGGTGGACTTCGCGATGAAAACGCGGAGGTGATTACAGATGAAAACGGAAAGAAACTTCTCGCTGTGAGGGGTCATCTGGACTTGGTATACAAAGATGCACTGTTTCAAGTGGTAGTCATTTATGAGGCTGACGGTAATGGTTATCGTGCAAAATATATGTATGTACCGAAAAGGCCCGGTATACAAGTACAATTTGCTAGCGCAAGTTTTCTGAAAACTGCAGCAGGTTAAAAGTATGTGGAATTTGAAAATATTTAATAAAACTTGAAAAGACAATATAAAGATACGTACATACACATTTATATATTAGAAACAAATGTATTTTACTCTGAATGTCCAGTAAACCCAGCTTAGGTGAGTAAATAAAAAGCTAAGGTCATTAATTAAACCACTAATTACCAAAACTGCCTTTTAGAATATCTCGTCTATTTGTGCACAAAATTTTTTTTTCATTTTTATATTCCACTTTTTTGATTGAGAAGAACCTCGAATTTGAATTTATTGCTTCAATAGTACATATCGTGATATTTTGTTCTTGTACCACAGTCACTTACCCACACATGCAGGCAAATCATTGTAAGGTAAAGTGAGTGAGGTAAAGTTAGAAAACATAAATAAAAAAAAAAAATATAAAAGCAGATATTGGGTGAAGCCTTTTCTCATTAAAAGAGTTGCATGGGAGGCATATTTGCTAAAGGATTTACTTATTGGAATGAAGAAAGGGATTTCAAGTATTTTAGTCGTGTGAAAGCGTATGAATTTGAGTACATTCTTTGTTTGGTTTGTTTAAATATTTTTGCACAAATTAAAATAAGTGTGACAAAAATTAACTAAAATTTATTTTTGTCAGTTAGAGGCAATGTTTTCTTGTTTTTGCTTTTGCGTATAGAATGTCAAAATCATGGTAAATGTATCTATCGCCTCTTAAACACGAATAAACTCTGCCTTCGATTTTTTCACACAAAGCTCAATCACAAAATTACAATTTTGAAGATCACGTTTACAAATAGAAAATCAAATGAAATTCAAGCAAACAAAAAATAAACTAAATTTTAATAAAAAAGCTAAATCCATTACCGTAGTAACTTCACCTTCTTAACTTTACCTTGGTCAGTAAACCGGAAAACTATAAGTTTTTAAAAAAAGTACATGAAACTTAAAGACTTAGAAGAGATGGTATTTTTCTTGAAGCTAGTTTATCAGAAAGAGTTCTCCAGAAAGAGTATTTTTAGGTTTCAATTTAAATTTCAAATATGTGATTCAGAACTTTTTATTTTATAATACTATCCAGTAAATGGAGATTTGGAGTCTCCTGCAAGAAAATAACAGAAAAATACAAGTTCACAAATTCAAGTTAATTTCTTCCTAGCAGATTATAATGATTCTTAACAATATTTGATATGCTAAATTGTGTCCGGTTGGCGAAATTGGTTTTAGTTTCCGAATTCTTGCGTAAAAACACCATAAGGCACATGTAGATTGACAAGTCATTTTATGTGATCTTAAACGAGTTAAGGGTGATTAAGAAATAAGGAAAGACCAAGGTCGATTCAATGTGCTTTTCTTGCATTTGTTGTTATCCCGTGCTGAACAAAGCTGTACAAGTGATCATTGAATGAACGTGTGTACTTTTCCTTTTTATTGCCAGCACTAAAATGTTATGGGTATAAATGCAAGAAAATTAACGCAATATAAATATGCAATTGTTGGAAAGTTGTCGAAAGAACGGAGCTAGAATGTCTCTAAAGATACAAAGGCCATGTTAACTTATATGAAGGCAAGGACCACGTGATTTATGACTATTCGTTTTTATCTTTTCAATCCTGAGAAACTACTTATAGGACCAGCACTCTACTGGAATATTTTTTCATAATAATCGTTAGTAAAGTACAATGAATATTTTAATATGGCGATAAAATATTCGAGCCGATGAAAACCATTTTAGTTTTAAACGTGAAGAAAAAATTATATAACTGGCGCTTACTAACCGCTGAAGCGATTTTCGGGAGGAACCTACAGTTTATACTCAGTTGCCTCCGAACGGCTGAAGGTTTTTTATGAGGAGCTCTGATTTACACTCGTAGGGGTTGATATTCCCTGCCTATTCTATAACTTTTTGGATGTTAGTATGACACCACGACTTGAACCCGAAGCTTCCGAATGGCAGTGCGCAATGCTAACCACTCGGTTTTACATTCGTTTCGAAGGTGTAATCTCTTCACAAACCTTTAAATATCTCATCCTTTTCACAATCATCAGAGACAATTTTAACGGCTTCTTCAATACATTCTAATATTTCTTGAACTAATTCAACTTTATCTGCAAAACCTATTATCTGAAATATTATTAATTAAATATATAATTCCATAGACACATATAAATATAGTAATAAAAACCCAAATTTCAATTTCCAAACTTACGACATTTATTCGTTTGAAATTTAAGACAGCTACAATCTGTTCAAAGTGAAAAACAAAATAAAAGGAATTTCAAAATCTGCAGATACGTATAGACACACCAAACGTGTCGAACGAGCACAGCGCCTTCGTCGTCGCCCCCTCCCCTTCAAACGAGAGTTTCCTCGGCAAAAAGTATCCCCGTGTAAACTCAGACTTAGCAAGTGCAAGCGCACACAGGCTTCTTCAAACCTTTGCTCAAGCTCATGAATATAAAATACCAGTCCATTTTCCATTATATTTATATATTGTTGTAAAAGAAAATAACTAAATTTGTAAATCAACTGCTTTCTGTTTGTACACAGAACAGATGTTGTTGTCGAAAAAAAATTGTTAACCAGTGCTTTTAACAGCCTCATAATAAAACAGGTAGTTGAGAACACGAAGTTTAAAGAGAAGTTAAATTTTAACAGGCACTCGAAAAAACGGACCAGAAAATATGAAGCTTTCAGAAGAAAATATATAGAAACCCAGAAAGATAATGAAAATACTGGAGTTTGTGAATTTCAGTAGCGATAAGAATATGATCATCAGGACGATTTGGATAAGGATAGTAGTGAGAATAAAGAGCGGAGTTCATGCCGCATTTATTAGAGCTATGCATAATGTACATATGTAGAAGAGATTGCAAGCCACTGTCAAAAATGTTGAGTTTGGTCTATAATTTAACAATGAATCAACTTAAAAGCGAACAACGTTTGGAAACAATTGAACTTTTTTATCAAAATTCATGCCACGTATGTATTATGTACTTAGGTATAATAATAATGAGCCCAAGGAATACCCTCCACCCGCCCAACCGATACGAGAGACGAAATCCACATAACGTACGGAATATGCCGTGTCATGATTGGGAAGCATTTGTTAAGCGTCGAGATTTAAAACTGTTCAGCTACAGAAAAAAATAATTATTCAATAGCTGAAATTTAGTTGTTGAGAGAGGTAAGAATAGTTTTTTTATGCTAAAAAGTGAGTCTGAGAGATCGAAGGTGCTGGAATGAAAATTAAAATTGTGACAAAATCGGCGAAAGGGGTCTTCCATTTTATGGTCAGTTTTAACGACGTTTTGAGGCTTCTATTCGGAATCTTAAGACCAAATTTCGCGTCAAATTTACACTATTGGGCATTAAACCTCCAAAACGCAAAAATAGAATGCGGAGTGGTTGGAATTGTCCGCTTTCAACTTATTGGCAAATATAAGTTTCCAGTATAGATGGGTTAAATTTGTTTTTATTTTATACATTTTAGTAGCACGCATACAAGCATGGGCCATTCCTCCAACTGTTCTGCTTTCTTGTAGTGTCTGGGAAGGGTTTGTATTAAAAGCTTCAAGAAAATATATGGACAGGGAATACACTTTGGGACCTCAAACTGGGAATAAATGAAAAATAGTGGTGTTCCGGCACCGAAATAGAAGCATTATACATAATCCGCCGAAACACGCGCAAAGCCAAAACAACAAGAAAACCCCGAACAATCCGTTCGATACTTATCTCAGCATGTGTTTAACCGCGGAGCAGCATAAAGAATCAACAACACGTTACTGATAGCGAAGTAGAAATGTTAAGAAAAACTAATTGTTCCGCTGCTCATTAGCTGTTTCATACATACATAAATAACATAAATATATAAATACATGAATAGAAAAATAGAATAATACTATACAAAAATACAAGTGTGACTGTTATCATAATTGTGGTTGCCGCTTTTATTGTATTGTATTGTATTGTGTTTCAAAATGATAATTAGTCAACGACAACGAATTAACAGCAGCGACGAAGCTCTGGCCGGCTATTCAGTTCTTAGGAGGCTCTTTTGTAAATTGGCTGTGAAACGGCGAGCAACACGCGCTACGCAAGAATTAATTTTTGTAATTTAGTTTCAATGAAATAAAGCTTATTATATAATATATATACGTGTATATTAAATAAAATATATATTAAACAATTTTGAAAATATAAAAATTATTAAAAAAAAATATTAACAATAAAGTGAATATTTACTATTTGAGAAACATAAATAAATTTAAAAGTGCTTAGTAGACGTACACACATTTTATTAAATTAGGCACAGCAAAGTATAAACCAAATAACATTGCACACGCGTTGTGGCGTCAAACATATCGTTACGCATGCTTAATGTGGAATCAAAATAAAAAAACAAGTGTTTTAGCCTTCGCGCGCAGAGTTGGTAATATATCAAATTTGAAAACCAACAACAACAACAAAGTGTATATACAAGCAAATAACAGCAATAGACAACAACTAACAAACTACAACAGCGGCGGCAGAAGCAGAAGCAGCAGCAGCAGCTGAGAGCTGAATTACTATTCATCGCGTCGCAGTCTTGTTATCCAGTAGCCGAACCCACCAGCGGCGTATGTGTGTATGTACATATGTACATAGTGTATGCTCAAACATCGTGTCTAACTATAGCACAGATCAGGCTAAAAATAGCCCAAACATTGACAGCAGCGCCAAGATACCACAACAAGGAATTCACTGGCAAACAAAGTTGCAGGTTGTTACTTTTTAATTGCATACACACTCGTACAAACCGAGCAGAATAGGCGGGCAGTGGGACTATAAGCCACCTCAACCATCACAATTGCACACGAAACGACGACAATCACTCGCGCTCTGTGGCTAGCTCTTGCTGGACGTTTGCTGAGGATAGTCACCGCCGCCGCCGCGGTTATTGTGGGCTAAGTCGTAGGCAAACAAAGAAAAATAAAAAAAACTGGTCCAAAAATAGTCATTTGCAGTGTTAATCGCAGCAAACATAAACAAGAAAAAAATTCCAACATCAGCGATATCATCAGCTGCAGCAAACAACCAAATACCCTGAAATCGAGCATAGATTCAAACATAACTACTCCAGCTCCAGCAAAAGGTAACAATAACAACAACAATATAAAAAACAACCAGCAGTAGCAATATAACAGTGTAGTGAAAAATCGTCGGTAGACGACCAGAAGACTCCAAAGCTCCGCAAATGCGAGCACTATGACTAGAGCGATGTTGAGCTCACACCGAAACAGTGCGAAGTGCGCACCACAGCACCACCGAAAAAGTCAATAAATAAAATAATAAAAAAATATTGTAATATTCTGTGGCGATGCTATTAGAAAAAATAATATTTAAGCTTAAATAAATAAAAAGTAAAAACAAAATAAAATATTTTATACAAAAAAATATTTATTAAAAATTCTATATGCTAATTTGCAAACAAAAAAATAACAAACGCAATAAATAACAAACGCAAAAAAATAACAAACACAAAAAGTTATATGTAATATATATTTTTTTTAATTATTAGTGATGTGCAACTTGTGATCTTCAATTACGCGTTTACCTAAAAAAGTGAAATTTGGCTAATTAATCTATAAATAAAATCTCAAAGTAAAAAAGTTCCTGAAAAGGTGATTTAAGCAAACAAAAACACCACAAAAATAATAGTAGATAATCAGTCATACAAATATAGGACAAACACAGAACGAAAAATTAAAAAAAAAATATCCTCATAAAAATTTCGACAAGCCTGTGTGTTGTCAAGAAAGGAGACGTCAGTTTGTATTTTTGTATTTACAGGCATATAATGTTTAGAAATCGCACAAATATTCATATACGCAGCGATCCGTTAATAACAAGCTCAACAAAAACACAAAGTAAGTAAAAATTGGAGTGTATTTTAATTTAAGCTAGAAAAATTCATTAAAAAAAATATATAGACATATAAAAAAGCAACACTTTTCTCTAATTTTATTATTTATTTATTTATTTTAAATTAAACTCGTAATTTTTATCTAATCAAACTGAGTTTTATTTTTTAAATATTTTTTAGAAGACTTATTATTCAAATCACTCGCTAATACACAAATAATATAATTTCGGGCACCTGTCTCTTATTTTTGTGTCCATACCCACTTGGTTCAGCGTTGACCTCGTCCAAATTGATGTCAATGCCTTTTTCATGCATTCATTGTACGGTCAATGCCAAGAGTTGGAAGAACTAAATAATTGAATATTTAGTTGGGGTTAAGAATTATACTATATCTATATTAAGCACACAATAATTGAAGCTTATTAATCTACTACACAGTAGCCGAAAATATTTTTTTTTTTTGTAATCTTTCTCAGAATTTATGAATGGTGTATAAATACAACTAAAGATAAAATTAAAATTCTTTACACACATCTATTCTTGCCTTTTTGTATATTTAAGAGTTATGACATTCATATGTACATACTCGTACATAATTATAATACAAATCTCAAAGGCTCAGTAATTTGAAATATTAGTTGGAAATAAGTTTTTGAATAATGTAAATTAAAGGCATAAACCTATTTTAAATACTTAAAAGCTTTATCAATTTTATTTTTAATAGTGAATAAATAATACACCTCAGCTGAATTAAAAATATACGCTAGAATTTCCGAAATCTCTCTCGAATATGACAGGAATAAAAAAAAAGCAATAAATTATTTGTTTGTTGCCGAAAATGTTCAGGATTTGATAGTGTATATATACAATAAAAAAAACATACTTTATAAAGTTTTAGAGGTAATTTTATTATTATTGGGAATCGAAAATCCTGTAAATGTTTCTTTCACAAATCTGTAAAAATCTGTTTACGGGATTTGAAGGTAAATTAAAGTTTTCCGATTTAGAGTTCTTTTTAAAAATGGCTTTAATATAGTTTTTTTGTCGAAAGTCGGAATAATACCAAAATTTTCGGATTTACTTATAAAAATTACATTGAAAATATATTAGACTTTTATTCCATTGATTAAAACAAAATAATGTTTCATATTCCATGTTATGAAATAATGAAATTTTCGATAAATATTTAGATTGCGAAAATTATTATAAAAAGTGATTGATGTAGAAAAATACATTGCTTAAAATTCACGAATAATAAAAATATCTTTGTGAAATCCCTTAAAGTAATTTTCGACTACTTTTTGTGACATTTCGGGCGATATCTCAACCATAACTTAACGAATGTTGGTTTTAAGTGCTCAAGAGTTAAAGGTTTATCCACGTAAACACGATCTTTTGAGTCTTCGCGTACACTTAAACTTACATTAGCGATATACAATGAGGGGAAAAAACGAAAACGATGATGCACAAGCCTTAAAATATATGTAAATGACCACGTTTCTTCAAATTTTTTTTTAAATTTTACTTGAGTAGTCGGACGATTATGTGCACCATAATTTTCTCTTAAAGCACCAAACGAGTCCACAATTGAATCACCATTTTTGTAGTAAATTTTAAGAATTTCAACGCGTTATCCCTGAAGAGTGGCGACCGCCATTAAAACACGCCCTTTCCATTTTAAATGAGATCTTTCAAAGCTTCAGAAAATATTAACAAATATTCGATAAATTTTCTACCATTTTAGAATGTGAATTAATGTTAATATTCTAGACTAAAAATTCTGTTTAGATTCGAGTAATATATGTTAAATTGTTAAATTTATTAATTGTAGCTGACTAGGTTTTTCTAATTGCGGTGGCCCTTCGAAAAGGTATGTCACAAAAAAATTCAGCCTGGATTTGGTAAGTCACGAGCCACGGTAAGAAAAAGGTTTAGTGTATATAAAAGACCAATTAGCACACAAATATGTATGTAGTGAGGCAACTCGTACCTCAATGCATTTGCGATTGTCCGAAAGATGCTATTGACAATCTGAAATTCATTATAACAAATAATATCGACATTTTATAAAATATTCCTGCTAGTTTTGTAGAATGTGTTTAAAAATAATTTTAGTTTAATTGGCGATAAAATCTTAGTATTTTTTACTACATTTCGAAGCATACATACACGTAGGTATATCTGGCAAGTCATTCCCATATTCGCGCGCCGTGTTTTTTTTTATTTTTTCTCGATTTCACTTATATTATTATTAACTCTTTATAACTAGACTATAGTTAATTTCGATATTTTTCTTTTTGTACGAATGTTTATTGAGCTGCTTATGCTTTCTCTTACAAAATTGTGGTTGACGTCAATTGTATTTCTTTTATTTAGTTGCCGATTTGTTTCATGGGCTTACGTTAAGCAGAAATAGATCAGCTTAGAGAACGATTTTCTACGCCAGCTGTGTTGGTATAATAGAGCAAGCAATAAATTACAATTTTTTGGAATCTATTTTTTAGAAAATTGTAGTTAAATTTAAAATTAACAAATCTGAATTAGGGCAAAAGATGCCATAAGATTTCTTCTAGGGATTGCTTTGACTTGCTCTACTATTTCTTGACAAGAGCGCTATTATGCTCTAACTTAAGCTATCTTCCTTATAATAGTCGTTTGATGAGGCGTATGAGTAACAAAATATGTTTTTTTTATGAAAATCACTACTAATTTTCTGCTTGTGGTATTTTTCTTAGTTAGACGAAAATTATCTGCTACCACATAGTTATGACTGTCAACAGTCACGTGAGAGCCAAGCCGCGAATGCGATGACTGTTTGTTTGATGACAGGAGATATTTCGTCTTTCCCTCGTTCACTACCAAATCCATTCGCTTCGCTTCGCTTCGCTTCTTTATCAAGTCTGGAGAAAGCACAACTAACGGCGTGGTTGTTAATATCATCTATTCTGCAGCTCTTATTATTTCCTCCACCAACAAATTGAAGAAATCACACGATAAAGAGTCATCCTGTCTGAAGCCTCGATTGGTACCGAGCGGCTAGGAGAAGTCCTTCCCAATTACGACTACACGTCAGGTTACACAGCCATATAAGTTTTGCGAAAGACTGTTTCTTATGGTGCTGCTTTAAAATCGATGAAAAAAGCGCAGAACACACTTAAATTCCAATTGTCGGGCGAGCTTTCGTCCGACCATGTTCTGCAAAGTAGCTGAGGCATGTTCTCACCGCCATGTTTGAATAGCTCTGCCGATAGACCGTCAGCTCCGTCGGCTTTGCTGTTCTTTAAGCTATTCAATCCACGACATAATCGGGTAATGGAATGCCTGGAGAAGTGTTCTCTTCATAAATTCAGTATACTCTGGACATTCGTCACTAGAACTCCGCTCTGGGTCCTACAAGTGTTTGCTCCGGTCTTGAAACCTTCCGTAAGTCACCGTATCTTTTAGTAGAATTTTCGAGCATTACTCGAATCGGATTATCAAACGAATTTGATGTTCTATGCTGCAATTTATAGGACAATTCCAACAGAAGTATTAGTCGGCGAATTTAATTCGTTTTTACAGGCTGATTTTCCTAAATTAAATGATATTTTTTAGCAAAAGGGTAAACTCATGGAAACAGCTCAATGAGAGTCATTTTTATAGCTATGTGAACGCAATAAGTCATAGCGAAAAGTCAAGCCATTGCCAATTGTATGCTTACACGTATATCTGTTCTTCTCTATAAGGTTCACTAAAGAAGGTCAGCGCGGCAGTCACTTAATGTTGCAGCGTGTCATCCCTTTTATTTTTACTTAATTAGGAGAAACTCTTCAAAAAAATTTTTTTTAATTTAAATCTTCTGATGATTACATGTATTTTGATTTATCGGAAAGTACATATGTATACATATAAGTTACTAATTGCCGAAGTTTACATCATATGAATTCATAGTTGCGAGCATTCGGAGTACAGGATGCTTGAGGTTCATGTAACTTCAACCGGGTTCAAATCCTGGTACGACCAACATCCAAAAGTTATAGAAAATTAATTTAAATAAAAAATTGAGCTAAATTTTCTGGATGCGAAGAGGGCGGAGGAGTATAAACTGTAACTCTATAAAAAGCCACAAATTAAAGGAGGAGCTCTGCCGGAAATCGCTTCAGCAGTTACAAAGCGTATTTGTAATGTATGAATTGCATAATTAGACTCCAGCCTTACGCATGTATACATCTATTGAGTGCACTCAAAAATATACACGTATATACATACATATATATTGAAAAATATTTTTAAACCAAAACAGCGCCTTCACAATAAATGTCAATCACAATGTTTTAGCACAAACACGCTTTAGACATAAAATTTTAATCTATCACCGCTTAAATTTAAATGAATGAATTAAGTCAAACTTATCTCTGTTTAGAAAAACTCTACACATCTGGGGGTAACATGAGCACGTATGCACAACGGTTTAAAATTAAAATTATTTTGTTTTACACTCTTAATCTTACTAAGCATAAGCGAACATCCCGCAGTAACATATGTGTATGTTCATTTATATTATATATAATTTACTGTTTGCAATTGGCTGGTATGCACTTATTCTTATTTATAATAATTTATATTTTATTTTCTTAAATATTTAATTGCGTTCTTACAATATGTTTGTACTAAATGTATGCGCGTGCTAATACGAGAAGCTGCTTGGGAATATTTTATTGTATATAGTAGTTATGTAGCACATTTTATTATTACATACAATTATTATGGTTGTTTGTTGGATTTTTTTCTGAAATAAAAAATAATAATAACTAATAAAAAGCTGCGCGAACTATTATTATTTTTTTCAGGCACTGTGTGAATTTTTATTTTTTTAAACTTTAATATGTACACATAAAAATGTATACATACATACATATGTATACATATAAGTTACTCTTGGGTTCCAATTCGACCAGACGTAACATTACTGCTGTAATTGCACTGCTTTTCAATGCCCGTGGCTTATTAAAATAGATTAATAATTTTTTTTTAATAAAACTGAAATGACAGCATCACGCCAAAGCTTATGGCGAGACAACAACAGATATATACATACATACATACGTATGTAAACAAAAATAAGTTTAATTGCGGCGATAGCAACAACAATCCATGCCCTAAATGATAAGAAATGCATTGAGTGAGCTCTCCTACAAAGTTATTTGTAAACATTCTTATGTATATATGTATGTACATATTTACAAACATAAGTATTTATGAACATGTTTATTTTTAAACATTGAAATTTATTTTAACACTCACCCACATATGTATACACATACGTACCTACATATATAAGAATGATGATTATTTAAATATTAAATCTTGCAAGAAATTAAAAAGCAACTAATTAGTATATTTATAAACGTATGCACATATGTAAGTATGCATTCGTGCATTGAATGTTTATTAAATAAATTGTATTGGCATGCAACATAAATGACAGTTAAAACATATCTGTACATACGAATATTACAATAATATGAAACAAAGGTTATCTACCGCATGTACGAGTATGTATGTATTGAATATTAAACGCTTATATCTCTTACCTTGCAATCATATTATATATATTTATTAAAGCTTCCTGTTGTTGCAGATACAATTTTTCTTCTTTACAGTAAGACTCTGTCACTCTACCTATTATTAGGGGACGGACGCTTCACTTTTTTAGAAATTTTCGTGACATGTGATTGAGTATAGTAAGGCTAGACTGATGTGGTTGATCCTAAAAAAATCCCGTATAGTCACATGTAGAACACTTTGCATTTGTCATAAATCTACAAATGCTCGTGATGTCGATATATGTTGTTCCTTCCGTGTTGGTAAAACAGTTTCATCCGAGTACTCTCAGTCTCAACCACACCAAGACGGTTCAGTTGACAAGAAAGTGCATAAATTATTCCATTTCCTTCTTCAGACAACTTAAAATATAGCTATTATGCAAGCCCTCAAGCTCCCTGCTGACCTATCCCTCAGGACTCGACCCTCTGTGAAAAATTTTGTTGCTCTTTTCCTAAGGATATGATGAAGAAGAACCAATCTGGCTAATCACAATTTTCAAAAAGACTGATACGTATGTACATCTACTATTATTCGATCAACATGAATATATTATATTAACAGGATATAGAGGATATAAGATTGTTTTTATATCAACTTAGCAAATATCATCAAGCTTATCAACTAATTTATGCATCTATCCAACTGTCTGTCCATGAGCCTTTTGCCAAAATTTCAAAATTGTAGACATTCAATTGCTTACCAAATCCTCACTATCTGGTAAATTATCATTAATAAACATTAGAGACTTCTATCGCTTAAAATACCAGAAGTTAAATTAAGTTAATAGTAAGGTTTTTCTCTCGAAGAGTGGTTCCACAGAATGATACCCTCTCCCCGCTTTTGTTTCATTTTTATTTTTAAATTTTGGAGCTTCATCCCCAACCAGGGGGGGATATCATATGTGACGGCAAACCTCCTCATGTTGCCTATGGACCACTTCCATAGTGAAACATTTATCAGCATCCTGAATGGGACCATCCCAACAGACCCCTACTGGAAATTGAACTACCTACTAAGCACAGTACACCGACAAGCCTTCAACGTCATTCAGCGAGAGTCTGCCAAAATCTACCACCACCTATTGTAGGCCAAAAGTTTAAGCTACCACGAGGCACCCGAGTAATACTGGCACAATTCAGACATAGATAATTTAGCCGACTTAATACCCAAAATACTCAAAGCATGTTCTGGAGGCCTTGACACTAACCATATGGATCGGCTCCACTTTGTACACTGCTCAGTTATTACATGCAGCGAATTTGTTTCATAGAATACCTACCTTTTTGACCCCAAATTAGTGCTCATATCTTCCTCTTTGCCCCATACTTCACGCCATTATAAGATTATAAAAGACGACCCTTCTGAGTTAGGGAAGGATGATTTTCTAAATGATTAAGTCAAATCGCGTCGGCCACGACAGCTGAGCATTGCGAACTGCCACTCGGAAGGCCACAAAAAACCTTCAGCCGCTAGGAGGTGGCTTAGTATAAACTATAGGTCCCTCTATTTGTTTGAAAACATCAAGACGCATTCCACAAATTTGAGGAGGAGCTCGGCCGAAAATCTTTTCAGCGGTTACAAAGCGCCAATTAAATATATATATTTATATATAAAAATCAAACCTTTACGATTGTTATCTTTTCCATGCAAATCTTGCTGCAATTAAGGAAGATAGTTGTCGATAAAATGGGAGTCCCACAAAGTAGTCCAGCATCTCTTGAATACAATTGGCTAATGTAGCTTTGAGTTCAGTTTTCGAAAATTAACTTTGTGGATATTTTAAAATGGTGCAACTTCATTTATAATGAGGAATAAATAGTTTGTAAATAGGTCCAAAGCCATAACACCCGAGTAGTTAGCAGTGTGCACTACCATGGTCATGGGTTCATCATGGGTAATTGAAGCTTCCCCTTGTCAGCGAACGTCGTATCCTTCGATCCTATTTCTGACATAAAATAAAAAAGAGCCTCTTAAGAATCAATCAGCCTTTCGGAGGCGATCGGGAATAAACTGTAGGAAAACCATAAGCTCAGCCGAAAATCGTTTCAGCATTTATAAAGTACCAATTATATATGTATATGTATATGTATAAAAAGTAGTAAATTCCTAAACTTATCCTTATTTTTTATTTGGCAAAAACTAATTAATGTGTGTATTTGAATTTTTCCTTTACAGATGAAGTTTCCAGAACAAACCTTAAATTTTCCTAACTTGCTATGCCTTAGCTTTGTTGTGATCAGTTTTCTATTTTGCATGGAACTATCGCCACATTGTACAGAAGCTCTACCACTGCTGCCTGGTGGCGGGACCGAAGTAGAGTTTAAACGCTACTGCAGTACGAATCTCTCAGATGCTATACGTCTAATATGCGGCGGGCGTTACTATTCGCTATCCCGAAAATTTCGTAAGTTGCATGAACACTTGAATTAATAATTTTAAACAGAGATATCTCTATCTGTGGATATATTTTAATATTGGGATTATTATCTTTGCAGCCGATAGTGTTGGCATGGCACAAGTATCCAGCCTGAAACGATTAGCTGGAGAGGATGGCGAATATCGGCAACCTTTTCAAGGCGCCATACATGAGTGTTGTCGGCGTCCTTGCGGATATTCGGAGCTCAAGTCTTATTGTGATCCCGATTACTGATCTTCGTTTAGCTAAAACTCAAAAACTCTTATGAGTTGCTCACACGCGTAATTTAATTCATTTAACTATGTATTAGCCATAACCTCATGCATTTGAATCATACGAATTTGCTTTAACGATATTAAATTTTAATCGTAAAGAAAGTCTTAAAATTTATTATTACATTAGTTTAAGAAGTGAATATTTAAATATTAGTTACTTATACATACATACATACATACATACATACATACACACAAACAAACAGGCATGCTTACGAATATGCGAAAAATAAACGGTGGATATACATACGAGTATGTATGTACGTGTATGTAGTAAAAACGGAAGAAGTTAAAGGTTGATAATGCGACCCATGTGATATATGTACGTGAAGTTAAATTATTATTGTAAAACAATGAGGAAAACAACAAACAAAGACAATTAATTGACAATGCGTGATCTGGAAGGCAGATAACTCACATTCGAAATGTATTCCAGATCCTATTATTATACCAGAAAAGTTACCAAGTTATTGGACTTTGTTTTGTCATGCATACATACACAAAAACATATACAACAATATATGTATGCATGTATTTTCAATATGGCTTGTGCTGTTTACAAATTTTATATAACGAGTATTTGTTGAGGTTAACGAATAAATTATTTGTTTTGTTTTATTTCTACTAAAACACATGTATTTCTAGTTAAATTGATTTTAGCCGAATTTATGAAAAGCAACGTACAGAAACGAAGGAGTTTATAGTTAGTAAATCATTTATAAATTAAAAAATAATATTATTTTATTTTAAATAACTCGCTAATATAATTAAATTAAATAGTGTATAATATTAAAGCATTTTTAATACAAAATAGTGCTAATGTCTAATAAAATGAAATTCCGTAATTCAAAAATATTTCTAATATGTATTGTTTTTTAATGCAAATCGGAATATTTAGACTTCTTTGAATCGAGGGAAACTCTTGATAGGACTAGAAATAAGTTACCTTTTCGGACATCCTTTGATTAATTCAGAAAAGTTCATATTCTTATAGAAAATTAATCAAAGAACAAAGAGGTATTCATCGATTTTTTAATAAACTCTGTCTTTCGAAAGTTATTCATATAAATGCGATGTTTCATTGTTATTAGACAACTAGTCTTTGAATGCTTTGAATTCTACCCGAGGCCAAGCAGGGGCATTGTGGTGACCACGGCAGAACTTATGCAAATAGTTGAAAAAAATGTTTTTTCCTGTTTTCAAAATTGAAGCAGGGGGTTAAAATTTTGTCACCGATGATGAAGTCAAGGAGTCAGTTTCGGCGTATTTTGAAGATAAAGATAAATAAATTTTTGATGAGGGTATAAAGAAATTAATGAAAGATTTGAAAAATGTAGCCGTCTTGCAGATGAATATATGAAAAGGAAAAAAATGGTTTTTTATTTGCACCTCATGTATTATAATTTTTGGAAAGGTGAGTTTAGCAAAAAATCTATGAAGTTTTTTTTTTTGTAGGACACTTAATTTTCATAAGAATATGTGCCTATTATAGTAGGATAATAGTAGTTTACTTGTTAACGAGAAATATTAAATGTAAAATGGGAAAAAATTGGTAATTTGTATAAAGGTTTACAGCCTTATTATGTATTGCGAACGAAAGGTCTGACGAACGAATCGTCTCCGGACGATTTCGTACAGCATTGACATTCCCTATATTGTTCGTCAACCCTTACGTTGCCTACGTAACAAACAAATGCGAGAAGAAATCATTTGTCAAATAACATGTTGCCATATGTCATTTATATAATAATTAAAATAAAAACACTGTTTTTTTTCTAATTTCTATCTATTTAAAGTTACATTTTAAAAATCTGTCAGTGCTCATTTGCTCATTCCTTCTTTATATTCTCGTTCGTTGACATTTGTATTTGTTTGTTTACAATACGATGTTTGTAAATTTTCAAAAAATATATATACAAAATAAAATGTAATGAAAAAGCAAAACAACCATTCAAACAAATTTTATGAGTTATTAAAAGATTTATTTGTTTTTTGAAATATCAATTAAATTCTCAATTGCAGCAACCTGTCTTGCTGAAATTGCAGTAATATCGCGTAAACTTTCCGCAATAGATCTTGCTGCCTCAGTCTGTATAACTGCAGCTTCAGCAAATTTTTTCGAAGACTCGGCTCCAATTCTTTAATGGGCATCTCAAACTGGATGCTAGTAGTTTTCTTAACGCTGAAATAAGTTTAATATGTTATTTCAAATCAAGCAATGATTGAATTAGTTAATAATACCTTTTTTTAAATGACTGGTCCATTTTGAATTTACACAACGATACCAAAATAGCTTTCGTTTGAATTTGACATGTCTCTTCGTTGTTTTACATACTATTCGTAATAGAGAATGTACGTTTCAATAACATTTCACGTAAGAATCAGCTGTTATCGTTTGGTTTTGTGCTCGAAATACGTAATACAAACATGCGAACGATTCGTGTCTGACTCGAAACGAACGTTCGCTTCGCAATACATAATAAGGCTGTTAATTTGATTACACAAGCAAACACGGTTTTTGTAACGCTGAATGATTCTTATTCTTAGTTTTTCTTATAGTCAATAATTTATTTTTTGTAGTTTGTGGCAATTAATTGTCATTTTATTTAATAATTTAAAAATAATAAATCAGAAATGAAGAGAGGGTGTACTGTTTCACGTATCAGCGCCCAACAGTAGTAGCACATCAAACGAGGGGCGGCTGATAAGCTCGCGGCGTAAAGTACTTCATGAAACAAAGTATATTTTTATATTTTTTATTTTTCAATATGGTCTCCCTCAAGTGAAATACACTTTTCACATCTTGAATACAATGCTTTTATAACACTGAAAAAATATTCTTCAGATTTCCAAATTCAAAATGGGTTTCTATGGCTGCTTTCATCTCACTGTCGTAACTCCATTTTTAAATTTGAAAAAAGAAAAAGTCACTAGGAGCCATGTCCGGACTGTAGTGTAGATGGTCAATTTCTGTAAATCCAATAACTTTTAACGGATCCCTCGTAACCCGAGCGGTGTGAACGGGTACGTTGACTTGAAGAAATAGCACTCTGCGCGCTAACTTACCACGTCTCTTCTATACGTCTGCCTCACGCTGACTCTATAAATTAGCCGTTCATTGTAGTTTCCTTTGCCAAGTAATCTATTAATAATATTCCCTTGACATCCTAGAAATTGCTTGCCATAATCTTCGATGCCGACTTTTCCACTATGAATTTTTTTGGCGGCTTTTCCCCATTTTTCCTGCTTGGATTCGGTATCATACTGACAAATCCAAGTTTCATTACTGTTACAATGCGGTTGCAAATTTCATCAAATTCATATTAGCACAACTCTAAAAAATCTTTACAACGGAATGGAGGTCTTCCTCTTCCTCTGCTTTCACCGGCGGGTACTGCATCGAAAACTTATCCATCCGGACCACATGACCTAGGCAACGTAGCCGCTGTTTCTTGATTCACTGAACTATGCCAATGTCGCCGTATATTTCATACAGCTCATCGTTTCATCGGCTGTTGTATTTGCGGTTACCAACTCGAAAACTCCTAACGCCGACTCATGAGATGTTGTCATCGTCCATACTTCCGAACCGTATAGCAGGACGGGAATGATAAAGGACTTGTAGTGCTATGTTTTCGTTCGGCTCGGTAGTTGAGGCCAATATTTTAAGGATCACGATTTGAGAGCATGTACCTGGAACGATGTCAAAATTGTGCTTGGCGACTTCGAACAGCAGGGTGGGCAGAAGGCATCTTCAGCACAACTGTCACAAAATTCAGCATCCGCGACGAAATATCCCGAAATTTGGTTTTATGTAGTACTAGATTCCAGCATAAGTAAATTCACCAAGCTATTTGGCTGTCTTCAGATCGAAAAACTCACAACCATATCGATCATGTTGTGATAGATTGAAGACGAGTATCCAATGTTTTCAATGCGCGTACGTTCTGAGGTCCTAACATTAACTCGGATCACTACCTTGTTGCAGCGAAGATACGCACACTCGACTATTTACCTACAAACACACAGTGTATTAACTATACAACTCTTTATAAATAAACTATTTATTCCCACAGTTTACTGCACTCCGCTTTACACCGATATTGTCACCAACGAGTTCACAAGCACTAATTGATGGTGCTTGTACTTCTGGCATGTTCTTCGACCTCTCCGATCGTCCCAATCAGACACATTTACAATCACAAACGCTGCAAGCCTCTCCAAGTGGACAACTTTCATCTTGTTTCTTGGTCTTCCAACAGTCTGGATTTGATACCCTACGACGTTTAGTCGTTTGAATACTTTATACTGGCTTTCCCAATCGCATTGAATTTTCGAGGACAAACCTTTCTTCCGTAGTGAAGGCCTTATCATACCTGGATTTCATCCTGTCGCCCATAGCTTTGGTTCGCTGTCTCTCAAGAGTATGTAGCTCTTAGCTCTTCCTCTAGGACGTTATACGCTTGCTTCATTCCAAATTTTAAGCCACAAGGCAACCGAAGCTCGCTACCGAAGGGTCTCCTTCCTGGTATTTTATCCGTTGTTTCGTGCACTGCAGACCGGTGTTTGCCCACGGCCTTCCCTAAGTACTCCTCAAGAGATCGGTTGAATCGTTCTAACATGCCATCTGATGGGGTATGCAAAACTTTCGTTCGGGGTTTCCGAATACTCGGTATCTGGTACATCTCTTGGAATACCGCCGATTCAAAATTCCTTCCTTGGTCTGCGTGTAGTTCTATAGATGCACCGTATCTAGCAACCCAATTATGGGTGATCGCATCCGCAACTGTTTCAGCTTCCTGGTTTTGAATCGGGTGGACCTCCGGCCATTTGCTAAAGTAGTCCATAACCGCAAGGACGTACTTGTTTCCTAGTCTGCTCTGAATTTCGGCCCCTTAGCTTCAGTACAGTTCTCCATTTTTCATTTAGCGACCGATTGTCGGCAACCAATCCGCTATTTGATCTCCAATGTTTTTGTAATCCCCAAGTGCCCTCCTCTGGGACGATTGTGAAGTTCCATTAGAACATCCGGAATTCTTACCTTCGGAACTACTATTAAATTACGCGAGCTATAGCAATCTTTATTCCCCCATACTCTATGCAAACAGCCAGGTATCAACTTTAAACTGTTTCATTGCGACAAGTATACCTTTGAATTTGGACTTTATACTGACATTTGCTCCTTACTTGGCCGTCTGCCTATCTCCAGTCCATGCATTAGAAGTTCCAAGACCGGATCTTCCTGCTGGCATTTTCGTAGGTGACTTGCTTCTCACTCTTCTGCTGATGTAATTGTCATTAGCGGGACATCTATAATGTCTTCTTTATCGTCGGCTTTTGAGCAGTGCTTGCATTCCAAAGTAGACCTTTTCTTGTTCCTTGTTCCATTCGAAAGCTTGGCGGTGGTAAGTGCATAGCCCAAGAAAATTCCGCAACTCATGCAAACTCTTAGGCCTTGTCCAATCCTTCACTGCTTCTATCTATTCCTTCGCGACGACCTTTGACGTTAACTGATGACCTAAGTAATTCACCTCTTGTTGTATTTCTTTGTCACAGCTTCACGTTTGGCCAGTAGAACACTTCGAGGAGCGTAACGAATCGAGCTATCGTCACAAGTATCAATGGAATGTTTTGTAAGGACCCCAAAATCCTGGATTGTTAGAGTCCTTACATCGAATTTACCATACTTAGATATTTATTGAAATGGAATTTTTATATACATGCATATATAAGTACATTGAATTTTTTATATATGTAGGTATATACGCATCTGTAAGAAATATAATAGGAAAATGTACGTACATATATACACAATTAGCATTAGAGTTGAAAAATTCTGTAAGCAAACAGTTATCAGGAAATTATTGTTTACTCTTAGGAGCCCCAGTTAGAATTACCCATATTTATATATGTACCTAGGGGCCAAGTTTGTTTTTATGAATACATAGGTATACACATACACACCATATAACTAAGTGAAACTGTTTTTTTATAATAATTGTTATTATAAAATAGCTTTCAACCTGCGTGCAGAAAGGTATAAAAAGAACGATCGTAGTTTGAAAATTTAATTAGCCAGTAGATGGTCGATAGGTATATAGTTGTCCGCTGACAAAAGTAGTACACCTGAGGGTATCCAATACACGAGTACTAAGTTTATATTCAACGGGATTTTCACCTAGTTGAAAGAAAGTCAGGGGAAGCAGCTCCACCTCCGCAACTTTTACGACAACAGTAGAGTATATTCGGAAGAGGGATTACACCTCACCGAACGGAAGACCAGTGGAGGGTGTCCCACCTCCGCGATCTTTACGAATAAAGTAAAAGATAGAAACTCGTTTAAACTAATAAAACTTTGTTGTAACAGGAAAGAAAGCGACTTATTATTTTGGCCACCCTGGGTACACTGAGCTTACCCCAGCCAAGAGATTTCGTTACAACTGACGCGCCCGAGCAGGGACCCAAAAATAATAAAGAAAAAAGGTAATCGAGCAGGATTTGGTGACATAGTCAAAGTGACTTGGATATATTACCTCAACCGAGAAGATTTGTTGAGATACGCCGCAGAGTTCGGATTCGACGGATCTGGAACAGTGGATGAACTACGAAAGCGTTTCGTGAGCTTTATACAAGCACAAAGTGGGAGAGAAAACCTGAAAGACCGTTTCACAGAGCTGACCCTCCGAAATGCCCGCCCAACTGTAACATCGGAGCCGGCAACGCCAAGAGTGGATACAGAAGCCCCCTTACCAAGAAGGCACGACGAAGGCGCACGGTATAATTTTCCGGAAGATGAGAAAGCGCCTACAGTTTCGATACTCTCGTTCGCGAGCATTATGGACCGCGTGCGAACGTGGGAATTACGATATGGCGGCGGTAAGGACCCACTCGGATTTGTGGAACGAGTAGAGGAGCTAGTGGACGGCTATGAGATCGATCGAAACTCAATCCCAAGGGCACTACCAGAGTTATTGTAGGACAGAACCCTCGTGTGGTTTCGCAATAACAACCGACACTGGCAGGAGTGGGAGTCTTTCAAGAGAGATTTTTTGAAATTTTTTCTCAGCTTGCGTTATTTCGAGCAACTCGACGACGAGGCCCGGCGACGCATACAACGAACAGGAGAGAAGTTCAAGGACTACGTCCTGGCATTCCAGGGGCTTATGCGCCACACAAACCACACCGCCGAAGAAAGACAGAGCCGAATCTACAGAAACTCCCGCCGGGAATACCAGCTCTACGTGAAGCGGAGTGAGTTTAGGAGTCTGAAAGAACTAGTGGACCTGGTGGAAGATTACGAAACCCGAGAGGGTGCTGCTAAGACGCGAAGCACAGGCCACCTGCCGGAGAGAAGACATAGGTGCATAGACCCATGCGCTGCATGCAGGCGATGTGGAGGAGAAGGTCATTTCGCTGAAGGTTGTCGCAACCCAGAATAGAGTTTTGTTTGAAATGCGGGCGTTGCGGCGTACACACACGTAACTGCTGCCAGACGCCGCATGGCGAACTGGGGCCCCATCAACATCGAGGGGCGGGGTCCGATGCAGCACATTCTCGACATTAAAGCATACACGCGACCGGGTTCTGGCCACAATAGTGATGAACGGAGAGGGGGTCACGGCTACCGTCCACACAGGAGGGACACGAAGTTTCATGAGCAGAGAGATGGCGACAAGATTACAGACGGGATATAAGGAGGTAACAGAAGCTGTAAAGGAGGAAGTGAAGCTGGGTAAAGAGGTGCACGACATCGAGCTGCTCGTACTACCAGGTCTAGTTGACGAGGTGGTGATCGAAAGCGAACATGGAACTAAGGTGCGCGGGAGAATCCGTAAAGCTAGGAGTAAATAGAATAGAAGATGAAGCCGTCACTTGTACGACCATGGCTACATTAGAAAGTGTAGATCCGAAGGATCGTGCCAAACAGTACAAAACCATCCACGCTCTGAAGTTAAAGAGTTCATCAGAAAAGAGTTGCAGGAATTCGAGAAGTTGTCAGGGGTATCCAAAATAGCCACACATAAAATAGTGATGAAAGATGATCGACCGATCAAACAAAGGTATTTCCCGGAGATCCCCAGGATGCAAGAGAGGATCAATAAAGAGATAGACGAGCTGCCAGAGAGGAATTACATTGAGCCATCACATAGTCCACACAGTGCGCCCATAGTTTTGGCAAAAAAAAAGAATGAGAAATGGAGACTCTGCGTCGAATATCGTCAACTAAACGCACTGTCCGTACCAGACGCCTACCCGTTGCCACGCATCCAGCCCATATGGGATCGAATTCGGAGCGCCCGTTTTATCAGCAGCTTAGATTTGAAGAACGGCTATTGGCAGATCCCCATGGATGAAAGTAGTAAACAGTACACCGCATTTACAGTTCCCGGACGTGGGTTGTTTCAGTGGAAAGTTATGCTTTTTGGCCTACATTCCGCCCCAGCGACGTTCCAAAGAGCACTCGACCGCGTCATCGGTCCAGAGTTAGAACCGCACGCCTTCGCCTATCTAGACGACATCATCATTACAAGCACCACATGAGAGGACCATGTAAGCCACCTCACAGAAATGTTCGGGCGATTGAGAAAAGCTAATACCCTTATCAATCCGGAAAAATGCAAATTCTTCAAGAAAAAATTGAGGTATTTAGGCCATGCCGTCAGCGAGGAGGGCATCCAAACGGACCCAGAAAAAGTAGCGGCTATCAAGGAGCTAACACCTCCAACGAACGTGCGAGAGCTTAGACGCTTCCTGGGAATAGCATCTTGGTACAGGAGATTTGTCCACGATTTTTCGAGAGTGTCACATCCATTAACAGTAATGCTTAAGAAGGGGAAGAAATGGAAATGTGCCGAAGAACAGCAAACAGCATTTGAAGCACTAAAGGGCGCCCTCACACAAGCACCAGTGTTAGCTTGTCCGGATTTTATGAAGAAGTTTACCTTTCAAGCCGATGCAAGTGATTTTGGTCTAGGAGCAGTGCTTACGCAAGAGTTGGACGACAAGGAACGAGTGATAGCGTACGCGAGCCGTCGGCTGAACAAAGCTGAAATAAATTACTCGTCGACGGAGAAATAACGCTTGGCGATGGTGTAGGCAGTGAGAAAGACCATACCTGGAAGGGTATTGAAGTGGCTGAACGCAATTAAGAGTCCGTCAGGCCGGATTGCGAGATGGGGATGGAACTTCAACTAAACATAAAATGGAATTTTTATATACTTGCATATATAAGTCCATTGAATTTTCTATACATACGCATCTATAAGAAAAAATAGGAAAATGTACGTAAACATATATACACAATTAGCATTTGAGTTGGAAAATTTTGTAAGCAAACAGTTATCAGGAAATTATCTGTTTACTCTTAGAAGCCTCAGTTAGAATTGTCCATATTTATATATGCATACTTTTAGGGGCCAAGTATGTTTTTATGAATACATAGGTACATACATACACACCATATAACTGAGTAAAACTGTTTTTTATAATAATTGTTATTATAAAATAGCTTTCAACCTGCGTGCAGAAAGGTATAAAAAGAGCGATCGTAATTTGAAAATTTAATTAGCCAGTAGATGGTCGATAGGTATACTTGTCCGTAAATATCGCTGACAAAAGTAGTACACCTGAGGGTTTCCACTTCACGAGTACTAAGTTTATATTCAACGGGATTTTCACCTAGTTGAAAGAAAGTTAGTGGAGGCAGCTTCACCTCCGCAACTTTTACGACAACAGTAGAGTATATTCGGAAGAGCGATTCCCCCTCACCAAACGGAAGACCAGTGGAGGGTGTCCCACCTTCGCGATCTTTACGAATAAAGTAAAAGATAGAAACTCGTTTAAACTAATAAAACTTTGTTGTAACAAGAAAGAAAGCGACTTATTATTTTGGCCATCCTGGGTACACTGAGCTTACCCCAACCAAGAAACTTCGTTACAGTTTTACGACGTTTGTCTCTCCATCTTAAAAAAGGTTCAATTTGACACAACACGCTGTACTGTCAACATAGAACAATTATTTAATTCAGTTGTGACAAAAATGTGATAAATAAAGAACCGCTGGTCCGATTTTAAGCAAACCATCTAGCAAAAAGTCTGCACAAAGCCTAAAAACTGGTTTGGATAGGTGAGTCCGTTCTTGAGTTATAAAACCACAACGATAAGTGGTTCTTTTTTATATATGTATATAGATTATTAAGGTACATATACATATAGTTTCTATATCATAGTCAAGAAATAAAAATACAACAATAAATTCGTTTTAAAAAAATCAGCAAATTATTTCAAATAAAAAATAATGTTTATGTGTCATGCGGTGCTGGCACAGCTTCTCGGCTGATATTCGCGGCTTTCTTGAAGTTGAAAGACATCTAAGTAAAATAAGAAATGATTGCTCGAATCATAATGTTATTAATATCTGATTACAGTTGTAGCTCTTACAGTTTTGTAGAATAATTTTAGATTTGCTGCTGCCTGCTTCTGACATTGTCCATTCTAGTAAACCTGGTTGTGCTTAAAAAAAAAATTTAAAAAACAATTAAAAATTAAGTAGTAAACTAATTGACAATTTATGATTACCACAGTTTAGGTGTATTCAGGATCCTTATCCTCATTTCACAATTACATAAATACATTTTGGAATTAGGCAATTGCTTGTATTTGTTTATTCACTTAAAATTATATGTATTATATGTATATACATCGTATATATTTATGTATAATCTTAAGAAAAAATAATTAAAATGGTGTTCTACTGGAAAATGACAACTTTAGTGTTATTGTCAGCCGTTCTTCCAGGGTACTTAACTCAGTAGTGTTTCAGCGCAGATGGACACCAGCGAAGAGAAAATACGCTATATTCTAAAATTTTTCTTTGATAAAGGCGAAAACGCAATCAAGGAGCTGAAAATGTTTTTATTTTTAAGGTCCTGATACTGTAACAGTCAATCATGCACAAATATGGTTTCGGCGATTTCGTTCCAGTAACTTTTATGTAAGTGATGCTCCACAATGTGGAGTGTCAATTGTTGAAAATGTCTATAAAATAATGGAAATCGTGGAGTCTTACTTCTCGTCATGCGAGCACTGTTTCGATTGTTCAGGAGGTAAACATTCCACAAAAAACAGTTTGATACCACTTGATAAAGGCTGGATAGACAAAGATGCTCTATGTATGGGTGCCACATGAGTTAACGAAAAAAGACTTTTGGACCGAATAGAGCTGTCAGCAATTGGACTGTATGAAGGAAGTAACCGCCCAGAAGCGCCTAACTCTGCACCACAGGAGAGGAATTGTGTTTTATCAGGACAACGTCAGACCACTCACATCGATAGTGACTCGACAGAAGCACCGAAAGCGTGGTTGGGATATTTTTATGCATTCACCTTATAATCTGGACCTCGCACCAAGTGATAACCATCTGTTCTTGTCTAAGGGGAACATTTTGACTGGTGAAGAATTGGCATCAAGATAATCCTGTGAAAATCGCTTATCCCAATTTTTTTGCCAATATGGGCAAGGGTTTCTATGAGAGAGACATAATGACATTACCCAAAAAATCGCAAGAAGTTATCAAGTAAAACTGTGCATAGTATTTGACATAAATCGGATAATTCTACTTAAATCTAATGCATCAATCAATTGTCAAAAAATCAATTGTCCCAAATAAAAGAGCTTTTAATGAACAGAACTCGACGAAACCCCATAATAATGCTACTTTCTAATGGAAACTAAAGTCCTAAAAAATGGCTGTCATATTTATGTCCATAAATGGCCTTACCCTCCACATAGTATGCCTTCTATTTTTTACTGGGTTAGAGTCCTGGTCCAACAAACGTTGAAAATTATTGAAAGTTAATTTTTCGAATTGTTTGACGAAAGAAAACTATACTCTACAAGTTCCTCAACATTCCTGTCCTGCTTTATAGTGCGAAGGCTTGGACGATCTAATCATCGATCATCGAAAATCGCATCATTGTTTTTCAAAATATTCTCCATTAAAATCTATACCGTCTTGTATGAGTTTGAACCAATTGTCGAAGCACTTTTGCCGCTCTGAGTGAGGGATTTCCAAGGCATCAATCATTTCAATCATACAAAATCGTTGACTTCTAGTTTATTTTTTACGTACGGGAAAAAAATCTGAAGTCTCTATATGGACTATATGGTGAATGACTCATGAAATCGATATTTTGATTGCTCAAAAATCTAGTAGTTTCAGTTAATGTGTGAGATTGATTATTCTGAATTTTTGAAATACAACTGGCAAACAAATGATTGTGTACCACTCAGAATTTACTGTTCTGCGTTGTTTTAGTGGTACAGTTGCGGCATGTCCAATTTTCCCAATTAAACAGGCAACCATTTTCTTTTAGGGCTACGTGCGAAAACAACTTTTGTAGGATTTGGCTCATCTTAAAACAGCCATACAGTCGACTGCTATTTACTTTCGAGCTCATACAATTTTTTTTACAGCCAAATAATAATATAGAGTGATCTAATTCCATTGTTTGGCAGAAAATTAAATTTTAAGTAACTGTATACAACATAACCCTATAAGAACGGGCCGACGCTGCAAAAAATTTTGGACTACTTGTACATCGTCCATTGGAGTAATCCAATAAGTACTCCCTGTCGTCAACTATTAGATCAGCTAATCTCACTACCACTCTGTTGTTAGCCGATAATTGCTCGTGTTTTAACGATCGCAATTACTAAACGAAAATGCAAGTGCGAAATAATAGCCTATTTCCATCGAATGTTAAATGCATTTTAGCTTAAATGCATTTAAATGCTTAATTCCCATGTGTTTGTTGTTGTATAAAAGTGTGTTAACTTACTTTCCGTAATTTAACAGCAAATGTTATGCTAACAGTCGATGTTGTCACTACTAATGTAATCATTTCGGAAGTTTCGGTATATTTCTTGCCAGAGTCGTGTATTTTCGGATTTAATGAGGGACGAGACTTTTATTTTTTCTGCAAAAATTACATTTTTGCATTAGTTTTAATATAAATGCATATATTATGTAATTGGAGAAGATAATGCTTCTCCTCTTTCAAAAAATAGATTAAGAAAGAAAAAAAATCAACTGCGGAATCGCAAATGATCCCCTCAACATAAAAATATGCGTGGCTCTGGCAGCTATCAGCTGATTAATCAAAATAAATAATAAAAGGAAACAAACAAGCAAAAGTGAGAATGGAAATATGCATAAAAGCATTTTCATTTCAGCAGCGTCTGTCCGTGCAGCAATAATCTGCACTTGCAAATCATAATATTGTATAAATTGCAAAATAAAATGAATGCGGTCCTCGAATTCATGATTTTAATACTTGTGAAAAATTTTGCCAATTGCAAATGTAAACAAAAATCAGCTGTTTGAGTTAACTCAGTTTCGGTGGAAATGTTTAACATTTCATTCACTTAACAGAAGCCTTACATGCATTTAAGTGCATGGTGGAAAAAGGCTATAAGATTTTTACTAGTCTACTGAAAATGTGTGAAAATGAAATTGAGTTAGTTTGGTTTCGTTGGTGAGCTTTGCAGGGGAGTTCTCTATCGTATTATAACGATTTTCGGATCGTTAAAACAACATAACGATAGTTATAACGATTTCGCTAATATAACGATTTTCGGATCGCAAATAAGACTTAACGATTTTAATATTCCGGGTACTTATTATAACGATATTCGCTATCGCAGTTTTCGTAAACTACCCGACAAATCGTTAACTAAGCGACATATATTTTTATTTTTTAGCGATATCGACAAAATATTGTTATTTATTAAGGTTAAAATAAAGTAAAGTAAATCGGGAAATTGTTATATAAAAATCAAAATAAAATAATAAACAAAAATGGTTTTTGAGAATTTTATCCCAAGATGAGACGGATAGAAGTTTGCTTCGGGAAGTTGAAGATCGTTTCCACTTGTATGCAACTGATTCTTGATAGCCAAACAGGTAAAAATATAACTTGTAAATATTATTTTTAGTTTTAACACTATTAAAATGTTTAAAGGTTCTAACCGCCTTGCGATTCTTTGCAACTGCATGCTACCAACGTCCCGTCGGAGAACAATGGGGAATATATATGAGTCAGTCGTCAGTAAACCGTTGTATTCATCGCGTAACAGAAGCAGTCAACCGTTCAACGTTTCCTGCGAAGGTTAGATTTCCCATTACGTAAATAGAGTGGTTAGCTAAAAAGGGAATGTTTGTCTCATCATCGTCTTCATTTGTTAGAGGCACTACTGGGGCTGTCGATTGCACTCATGTGTCCTTCCCGAGTCCCAGAAATCATGAGGAAGCCTATGTCAAACTTCATGGATACCATTCTATCAACGTAATTTTTTTTTTTTTTCAATTACTATTTTAAAGTTCATTATATTTGTACATCCTCCACGATGGTAGACACCTTGCCGTTGGTGTGGGGGCTTAACTGCTTGATCATCAGTCCTATCCAGGGAGATAAAGTTGACAGACAAAGTGCCAACTAGTCTGCCAACTTTTTATTTGAGTGGAATGGGCTGCGGAGCGAGCAGTGACCAAGATGAATTGCAACTTAATCAAAAACAACAACAACAACAAAAAAGAGCAGCAAATATAAAGACCTCTCACCAGACGCTGCAGCTATGTTCGCAGAGCATGCGCGGGATGACGACTATCTCACTACAAAGAGGCGGCCTTCTGGAAGTCGAACAGCTAATAGTGCTTCCCTCGCTGAGTTGTTTCAGGAGAGCTGCACTGGTAGCAAGGTGGTACTCGCTGAGTTGCCTCGGGATACCACCAAACACCTCCAGGAAGTCAAAAATTAAACTTCCCGGCATCGGTTAGACAAGCGCGAAGGTGAAAGGAGCAGGCTTACCAGACGAAATACCGGAAAGGGCAATATCCACTAAAACTCGTCGAAGAGATGGAAGCCAAAGAGAATACCACTGTAAACACATCGAACGCGAACGAAGCAGATCGAGAACACAAAGCAGCAAATGTGACTTGCCAGACAGCAGGCGTTCATCCACGGAACGATCAGCCATCAGTATTGAGGGCCTTAGACCTCCACTGAGACGTACATCGCCAACGAGACGAAATCAACACGGAGATGATTGTGACAACAACGCCGAGGAGATGGCCATAGACCTCCGCAAAGACTAAACTCCCCAGCCGAAACCAAGGACGTGCAGAACGTTGGACTGAGATATCTCACCGAAAACGTAAGAACATTCCGCGTTGTCAAAATCGTCACCTAGCGCTAGATCTACGAAGGAGGGAAAACCAAGATCTCTAGGTAAGAATACAGCCAAGCTTGAAGGCACACATACCTCGCCAAACAAAACAGGAAAATCCGATGGAGTGCATAATGGGCGTAAAACCTCGCGTCCAAAGGATAGTATAACAGACAAGAAGCAAAAAAAGACCACGCGGACCGAAGGTACCAGAACTAGCGGTTACGATTCCAGCTCCGCTGAGTCCATGCCTTCTCGGATCATCCAGTCACCACGTGGCCCGAAGGTAAGATACTTACCTCATCGTAAGGTACCGGTTAGTCACCAAACTTAGCAGCTGACGATGAAAACTCTTAGCGAGAGAACTGGAGGAACTGGGAAGGCCTGAATCTCATGAGAAGGGGAGTTAATAGTGAGGCCCTAATGCTCTCCTCCTTCGAAGAGCACAAGAGCAAGGACGAATGGCGCCGAACATAAGAATTGCCCAGATCAATCTTCATCATGCGGTTGCTGCCTCGGCGGTAATAACGCATAAAATAGCATCGGATGATCTGGGCGTTGTTCTAGCGCAGGAGCCATTGACCTACAAAGGTCAGGAAAGGGGATTAAAAGGCAAATCCACAAAAGTTATGTGGGACCTTACGTGTGATAACCCTAGAACATGTATCATACTTAATAGAAACATAAACTACCTTTGTCTTTCAGAGTTTATGAGTAGAGACCTGGTGGCAATACAAATTACCACGAAAGAAGAAGGAAGTACAACAAACATAGTAGTTGCATCCGCCTACTTCCCTACAATATAACATGGTGAAGCACAGACAACAATGTCCCTACTAGAATTAACGTTAAGTAATGATCTCAACGTAGCCAACATGGGGTGTACACCCACATTCGTTGCAAGGAATAGGAGAGACGTACTTGATATAACCATAGTAATTACTTGGTCTGAAAATATTGGATGAGTGCATTAGTTCGTGCCCGATTCCGCTGGATGCCGGACGAATCGTTTGAGAATGGCGCTCGTGAAAGAAATATATGCATATTATATATCGTTGGAAAGGTGACAGTCCGAACTGTAAATCAAGCATAAAAAAACTGCATTTTGATTTGAGTTGCTTAGTGAAAAGACGCATGGAAGATGAACAACGAAAAAGATCATATGCGTCATATTATGTTATACGAATTCCGCAAAGGAAAAACAGTGGGCGCTGCAACTAAAGATATTCGCGAAGTTTATTTGGACCGTGCTCCAGCACTCCGCATAGTAAAGAAATGGTTCGCGAAATTTCGTTCTGGAGATTTTAACCTCGAAGATCAACATCGCAGTGTACGGCCTTCTGAGCTTGATGACGATGTTCTAATGACTTTAGTTGCGAATAACTCACGTATTTCGACGGAAGAGGTTGCCAGTGAATTGAACGTCAACAAATCAACTGCGTTTCGTCGTTTAAAAAAGTTTGGGTACACTTTGAAGCTCGATACATGGGTGCCACATCAGTTGAGTGAAAAGAACAGAGTGGACCGTATGTCAACAGCAATTTCTTTGCTTCGGCGGATCAAAAACGAACCTTTTTTGGATCGGCTCGTGACTGGTGATGAAAAATGGGTCCTGTACAACAATGTTCAACGCAAAAGAACATGGAAACAGTCACACGAAGGGGCGGAACCGATGTCGAAAGGTGGATTGCATCCGATGAAGGTACTGCTGTGCATTTGGTGGGATATCCGAGGCGTGATCTATTTTGAGCTCTTGCCAGCTGGAGAAACGATCACTGCCAACAAGTATTGTCAGCAATTGGTCGAATTGAAGAAAGCAATTGATGAAAAACGTCCGATTTTGGCCAATCGCAAAGGAGTTCTTTTCCATCATGACAACGCCAGGCCACATGTTGCAAAACCGACCCTGGCCAAACTGAAGGAGATGAATTGGGAAATCATGCCGCATCCCCCATATTCACCCGACATTGCACCTTCTGATTATCATTTGTTTCGATCGCTGCAGAACAATTTGAATGGAAAAAAATTTAAAAATGTGGAAGACGTCAAAAACCTCCTTGACACCTTTTTCAACGAGAAACCACGCGATTTCTATGAATCAGGCATCCGTAAATTGGTTGAACGTTGGGAGTGAATTGCCGAACATGATGGCGAATACATAATTGATTAATAAAAGCGTTTTCTTCAAAAAATTTCAATTTTAGTTTGCACTTGAAATCGGGCACGAACTTATGCACTCATCCAATATGATCTCTCAGTGGATGGTTTCGCCGGAACCATATATGTGAGAATATCCCTAGGGGTAAAAAGAGCATGGAACCAAACTCAGGTACAGAAAGTAATAAAACCACACTCCCTTGTGTGGTACACAGATGGTTCCAGGACTACTGATGGAATGGGTGCGGGAGTCACTGGACCCAGAACAAAGATATCTATTTCCTTGGGAAAGCAATATCGTCATGTATAATTAAATCATATATGGTATGGGAATGTGTTAAGAACCTCAATAGAGTGGGCGAACGAAACAAAGTTCAGCTCATCTGGGTTCCGGGACACACAGGTATTGAAGGAAACGAAATAGCAGATAGACTACAAAAGAAGCTGCCTCAATCTCTCCTAATGGACCTGAGCCATTATTTTTCTTTGGCCCCCACTCAATTAGATTTAATAATATAATATTATTTAGTAAGAATAATTTAAATTTATTATATATATATATATTCATTTAAATAAAATATATATATATATATATAAATATTTCACGCGTGCATGGAGTCGTCGCGTTGTTTGCAGCGGACCTTTCTGGCGGCCATCTGTGTTCGGCTTGTACAGTACCGCTGCATTTATTTGAAGTAGCGCTAGTTATGTCAAACGTTTCTGAGTATGTATAACAAACCCTGCAAGACGGTGGTAATCATTTCGCAACTAATATCGTACGATTTCGGCGTTTTACCACTACATCCACAAAACTATTTTTCGTTCCTATAAGACAGTTTCTGTAGTAAGACGAGTAACATATATATTGATGTTAGAAAGAGATGTGCGTAAACACACTATTCAAATATCGCTATTGAAAATTCCCCGCCATTTACTTTTTCAACTGAAAAGGCGAAGATGTGTTATTTTATAAAATGTCTGATAATTAATTATATATTTCTTAAAAAATTGTTTATTAGTTATAGCAGAGCCGAAGCAACATTAAATCATGAAATAAGGTAAGATAACAACATATGCATATGTGTATACCATATATGTACATATGTATGTTTGTGCATATTGACGAATGAATATGATACTTAAGTTTTATTTTTTGTATTATAATGAGAATAACAACATTGTTTATTTCAGTGTTATTCATCGATTCAATAGCCACCATATCACAGCATCTCAATTAGATTATCAGCGGAAAACATTTCAACGCTCTTCCAGATACAATAAATAATCAAAACGTAAGTTTTTTCTTTGTTATTGTTTGAACCTTCGGCCAAAATCATATAAAGCTTAGTGTGAAAGTGATATTAGCAATAAAAATAAATATTCGATAAAATACAATACATCATAATAATTATTTTTTGTATATTTCAGATTCCATTGGTATACTTCTCCTTTACTGGCGTAGATGGCTGTCACGATTAAAACCAAGTTAACAACGGAGTGGAGGTCTTCTTCCGAAGTGGCTGAGTTAATATTTTAATTATTCCAAAACTTATTTTTAGTTAGTCAAAATTCTAGTACCATTGTCTATTAAGTATTACAAATAAATGAATGAAATGAATTATTTGATAAAAAAAAAAAAATAACTTTTTAAATCAAAAATGTAAATATGTAAAGTTTTATTATTTATATTTTTGATAAACAAAAATTAACTTAAAAATTGCTATTTTTCAATTTAAAGGAAATCGGATAACAAAGATATTTGTTTTCAATAATTAACGAGTAGCACGTCGGGTAAGAAATATATTTATTTTCAATAACTCACCGATAATAGGTCTGGTAACAAATGCATTTGTTTTGAATAACTCACCATAGCAGATACGGTATCAATGCATTTGTTTCCGACAACCAGATGCTGACAAACCAAGTAACGTAAGTGCTTGTTTTGAATAACAAGTGTATTACAAATACGGTAACAAAAATATCCCAATATTGAAAATTTAGGGAAAAAGAAAACCACACGTACGTGAAACAAAGCGAGGAAATTTGTTATTTTTTTCCCACGGCTAGAAGAAAAGTAACAATTCAAATAACAAATTAACGTATGTAAAGTAACACGCGGAACAACAGCTACCGGTCTTACAGGGAAAATGTCTAACTTTAGGATCAAGTTCTCAGTTGTCAGCTTGTAACACTAGGGCCGAAAAATAAATGGGAGAAGCTAACGAGCTGGCAAAGTTCGGAGGATTCTCTTGATAAATCGAAAGCGTTGGTATTACCATGTCCGCCAGGAACAATCAGGAAAGAGCTTCTCTATCGTAGCCGTCACCGCAGCTACAAACAATAAAATAATAAGGAGAATTGTCCACAAAAATTTTCAGAATATTGCTAGTTTCATTCAGAACATCAAATGGTTCGAACACAACGATAAATGAAATTTATAGAAACTCCTTGTGAGCACCTTAATTACAGACATCTGTCAACGTCTTCCTGTAATCCTATTGAACTAACTAGAGGTCTTAATAAGAATTTTATAAGACAATATATAAGTATATGGAATGTGTTGTGGATAAGAGTCAATCCTATGCAGCGCAATTGAAACATGGAGGAAGCCATCATAAAAGTATAAAGCACATTTAGCGGCCATTATGGCCGTACATTCATATAGAACGAAGTAGGCCGTGGTTACGCTATGTGAGGAGGCGAAGAGATTGGCTGCTAAAAGCTTACAAAGCTTTTACGACTGCTAGCAGGCTCGTTGGTGTCACATGCTTTCCATTTAGGTCTAGTCGAGGATGACAAATGCAGGAAATGCAAGTGACCTATCGGCGTTCAGTGGACTGAAACTAATCTTACTTGAGGATGAAAAGCTGAAAGATCTGCAATTAACATTTAATAAGGGGCCAAAACGATTACTTCAGCTTGTGAAGAGAACATCAATGTTGGTCAACCTAGAGACACAACAAGGAATGTAGCAGTACTGCAGAATTATGGACGTGGTGTCATATATGTATGTTGTTCTGTTATCTTTTGTATTTAAGGACAGCCTATTCGAAAATTCGTGAAAGTATTATCGGGTAATGCACCCCACATTGTTCGGAAAATTCAGCTAATGGAGCAGGTGGCTGGAAGGGACGACTTTAAGGAAGCCGCGAACATGAACCGAGGAGCTGCACCGCCACCGGACGACAGAATTAAAGACTTATGCATTAGGGTGTCCGTTATTTCCCAAATTGATTTTTGACTCTGCAGCGCCCCTAAAATTTTTAGTAAATGCCCTAAAAAAAATTATGAAACTCGAATGAGCTCTTAATATTGATAATAACCCGTGCCGCAAAGACGATTCATTTCCCGTTTAAATAACATGGAGTTTTCGTCCAGTGGACATGTCGTATGAGCAACATTTAGTCATCGAAGGAAAAATTAAAAAATATTAAATTTAAATATATATTTCAATAAGTGTTGAATGTCCTTTTTTTAACTATTCCCACAGATCCAATAAGATATTTTTGGCGAAAAACAATAAATTCTTATGTAAAAAATAATAGTTTTTTGTTCAAAAAAAAAAAAAAATTATTTTTAGTTGAACTTTGACCTTGAAGAACTTTGACGTTAGTGATTTTTTTGCAAAACTTCAGAGAATTTTTTTGTAGAACGTTCAATTTCCTACAAAAATAATTCGATGCCGCAGCATGATATCAACTGGCTTCGCAAAGAAAAAATTAATAGCAAAAAGTACGAAAACTCCACGTTATTTAAACGAGAAATGAATCGTCTTTGCGGCACGGGTTATTATCAATATTAAGAGCTCATTCGAGTTTCATAATTTTTTTTAGGGCATTTACTAAAAATTTTAGGGGCGCTGCAGAGTCAAAAATCAATTTGGGAAATAACGGACACCCTATTATGCATTGACTGTTTTGCTTAAAATATTTTGCGGATTTTTTGTATATGAAATAATTATTTTAGTAGTCGGTAAGGCTAATAGCAGCCATACGTGTGCACGTACCTTACGAGTTTAGCCTTAAGTCATAGTTTGTAAGAATAGTAATAAGATGGCTAGTTTCAAGATATAGCAGCGAGTAGACTCGTTGCATTAGACTGTCTGTGATCACCATTTTAAAATAAAGAACTGTTGGTTCGCTCATCCTGTTTTGGCCGCCGAGAAGAAAAGACGTATTTATTTAAAAATACTAGCATCCTTCATCAGAAGTGGTCTTTGAACCAATAAAAGTTAAAGTAAAATATAATATATATTGACCAAAAATTGAGTGAACTCAGGATTTGCTTATGGAATGTTAATGGTGTAAACCAGCATAAATTATCACTCAAATTATTTTTACAGACTCACGAAATTGATTTTATGCTTATATCTGAAACACATCTCACCCAGAAGTATAATTTCTATATCCCTGGGCTTAAGCTGTACAACACTAATCACCCAGATGTCGAAACATATGGTGGCACAGATATACTCATAAGGAGCCGTTTAAAGCACAGTTTTCTTAATTTCTTTTCAATAAATTGGTTGCAGTAAACTTCGATCACCCTTAAAAATAGGGGGGTTGACCTTACTTTGGCTGCAATTTACTGTCCGCCACGTTTCGTAATAACAGAAAAACAATATAGCGACTTTTTCATGACTATAGGAGATAGGTTCCTAGGTGGAGGTGATTACAATGGGAAGCATACTCATTGGGGATCGAGGCTAATTAACCCCAAAGGTCGTTAGTTATATAATACGATCATAAGTACCAAAATTAGATACGATTTTATCTCAAGACAACCAACTTACTAGCCTACGGACTCAAGGAAATTACCTGACCTGATTGACTTTGCAGTCACTGAAAACGTAGATAGGAGTTTAGTATTTGCTGAAACCTGTGCTGACTTATCTTCTGATCATTCCTCAATAATCATTAAATTTAACGAACAAGCAATTGAAAGTGAGCATGCTTTTCGATTTACTAAATACATTCAGAACTAATATAAGCAGTCATATACAGACCTATCCGCAAATAGAGAGAGGAACTGATGTTGAAAACGAGTTACTTGTATTTAACAGTATACTAGCAACAGCAGCAACTATAGCCACACCAGAGCAGAAAACAAAAGCAAAAACATTGATAACTAATAGCGGAATAGAATTACTGATCCGAAATAAGCGACGTTTTCGTTGCGAATGGCAAGCCTACCGATCTCCCGATGCAAAAATTCGTCTTAAAGTGGCAGAAAACAAACTAAAAAAGACATTAAGATACGAAGAAGAAAGAAATATTAAAAATCTTATAACGTTTTTGTCGCCCAACGTTTCTGCTAAAAAATGTCTATGGAAAGGTAGCAAAAACCTTAAGCCGCCAGTAAGCACTGAAGTAACGTTGAGACTGCGTAATGATTCATGGACCAAAACGAATATTTTGCAGAGTATCTCAACCAAATACTACTACAAATAATGCACCTTTGTCACCGAACCATACTGCTCTTAGATACACTGTTATTTGAGGAGCATCTAAGTTTGAACTAAAAAACATTATTACCGCCTTAAATCCCAAAAAACAATCTCCAGGAGACGATCATATCTCACCAAAAATGCTAAAAGAATTGCCAAGCTTTTCAGTGGCATTTTAATGCTAGGATATTACCCACAAATATGGAAAAAGTTGCAGATAATTATGATGGCTATACCAGGTAAAGACGCAACCCTGCCGTCATCATATAGACCAATCAGCCTGTTGCCTTGCCTATCAAAACTTTTCGAATAAGTGCTGCTATCAAAAATTACTCCTTTTCTCCATCAAAATGATATTATTCCTACACATCAATTTGGTTTTCGGGAAAAACATGGCATAATTGAACAAGTAAATCGTATAACAAATGAAATAAGTAAAGCTTTCGAATTGAGAGATTCTTGCTCGGCCGTTTTTCTTGATGCGGCGCAAACGTTTGACAAAGTGTGGTTTGATGGCCTCATTTATAAATATAAAAAATCATTACCTAACTCGTTCCACAATATCTTGAACCCTACTTGTCCAACAGGCGATTCACAGTAAAAGTAAATGAAAACATAAGAGAAGAGTGTCGAATTACGGCAGGTGTTCCGCAGGGTAGTGTTTTGGGACCAATATTGTACATACTATTCACCGCAGATATTCCTTCAAGTGTCGAAATAACGACGTAAATATTTGTGGATGATACTGTTATACTAAGCCACCGTAAATGTCCCACTACAGCCATAAAAGTTTTACAGCAGCATCTTAAATTATTTGAAGAATGGCTAGCGAAATGGCGCATAAAAGTTAATGAAATCAATTGCAACCACATCACTTTCACATTAAGGCCAAAAACTTGCCCTACTGTTGAGTTCAACAATGTGTCGATCCCGCAAGCTGACGAAATTACATATCTAGGAATCCACTTGGATAACATTGCTGCTAAAAAGCTGCAACTTAAACTCAAATCTGCCAGTTTACATTGGCTTTTAAATAAGAAGTCTGGACTTAACCTTAGCAACAAAGTCCTCTTATATAATGTAACAATAAAACCGATATGGATGTATGGAATCAAGTTATGGGGCACAGCTTGCACGACGAATATAGATATAAAAAGGTTCCAATCGAAAACGTTAAGAGTAATAACGGGCGAACCATGGTATATGCGCAATAAAAATATCCAGAGAGATCTAAATATACCTACCATCAAGGAAGAGATTGAAATCGTAGCAAAAAAATACTTAACAACACTGGGTAACCATCCGAATCCTTTGGTTAACACCTTGGCCCATGCAACAAGTCAAACCCGCCTGCGGAGAAGAGGCAAAACAGCCTTCTAAAGAGCAGCGTCAAGCCAGCAGCCCATTCCTACTAAAGGGCTTTATGTTTTAATTTAGTTTAAGATTTTATTACTTATTGTAAAACAAACAAACGCAACAGTTGATGCAGAGAAATATTAACTTATTCAACTAATTTATTAGTTATTATATATAAATTATATGTATGTGCACACGTGAGTACTTGTATGTTAGTAGAATGCTTAGCTGACTCAGGAAGCCCAGTTAGTTTTGCTAAACAAGCCGTAAGAACAGCAGGATTAGAATCAGAAGATACGACAGAATCGTACAATGGATTAAATAAATATTATTTAAAAATATTTGGGAAAGTTAAATGTTATGTTAGAGTACTGAATGTAGATATTTTAGTTGCTCCAGCTTTAGGTAAAGATGTAGTAAAATATCTTGTAACCCAGAAACCATACGAAGAATTCTCAGAGAAGCTGATTTCAATGGCCGCACAGGTCGAAATAAACCATATTTCAGTGCTAAGAATCAAAGTGCAAGGCTGAAGTTTGCAAAGGAGCATTTATGTACATAACGGTGAAAGTTTCTAGGACACCGTAATTTTTGCGGACGAAAGTAAATTCAACATGTTCAGATTAAACGGAAAGAGCTATGTATGGAGAAAATCAAATACTGCGTTACAACCGCAAAATTTCCGTAACACTGTAAAACATGGTGGAGGGCATATAATGGTATGGGGATGCATGTCGTCTTCTGGAATTGGGAATTTTGATTTCATCAATAGTACTATGGATAAGACTGTGTATTTGGAGATTTTAGAAAGAAATTTGTTGCAAAGTACCTCAAAATTAAATAATCGTGACAACTTTCGGTACCATTAAGATAATGATCTGAAACACAAATCAGGCGTTGTGCAAAGTTGGCTTATTTGGAACTGTGCGCACATAGTACAAACCCCAGCGCAGTCTCCAGACTTGAATGTAATTGATTTGTAGTCAGTTTTGGAACGAGAGATCCGAAAATATGAAACCCGAAATCAGGCCGAATTAAAAAAAACCCTACAAATAGAATGGAACAATGTTGCTCCAAACTATACGAAGAAGTTAGTGGAATCCATCCCGAAACGTATGAATGTAGTCATAGATAGCAAGTAGTATCCTTCTAAATATTAATTAACAACAATTTTAGTTTTGTTCTTAAAAAAAAATGAAATTTATTAATTTTTTGTTACTGCAGCATTTTCGCTGTGTGGTACAATTTAATCGTGAAGTTTGTTTTGGTTGTTAATTAAATAAAATAATAATATAAAATATAAAATTTTTAAAGCATTAATGAAATGTGTACATCTACCGCTATTAACTGGCATTCATGTCTTTTGGAAAAATTATTTAATTTTTAAATATGGTAAAACGTATTATACTATTTCTTACATAGCTGCGTCACTTTGGCTGTAAGCCACTGTATGTTTAGAAAATTATACATACATATATGAATTCAAAAAAATTAGATGAACCTCTCGTAAGAAAAGAGATGCAACTTACTTTAGAAGACAACAAACCTTTTGCTTGTTCCCAAGGAGATTATCGTACAGTGAGAAGATAGAACTACAGAAAATAATTGACGAATACCAAGCAAAAGGGTACATAAGACCGAGTGAGTTAGAATTTGTGTCAAGGATAGTTTTGGTTAAAAAGAAAACGAGCGAACTTCGGTTGTGCGTTGACTATAGGAAACTGAATAAAGTAACGATTAAAGACAATTACCCAATGCCTCTTATTGATGATTTACTGGACAGATTAGCAAACAAAAGAGTGCTCACCAAGTTAGATCTTAAAAACGGATTTTTCACGATTTTGTCAATAAGGATGTTGTTAAATATATTTCTTTTACTACACCTTTGGGACAGTTTAAGTTTTTGAGAATGCCGTTTGGGTTGAAAAATGTACCGGCTTATAAATAAAATATTTGCGGACATGATTCGAAGTGGAGAAATAATAATTTACCTAGACGATATTATGATAGCAACAACAAACGTAAAAGAACACTTAGAAATATTAAAGGAAGATTTTTTGAAAAAAGGCTAGACAAGTGCGAATTTCTATAGTCAAAAGTTTTATATTTGGGCTTATTTTTCGAAGCGAAGCGAGTTGGAACATAGAGCGGGCAAATGCAGCATGTCGATGCACTGAGTGGAGTAAACAATGTTTTAATAATTCATGCAAATACTTTCGAAGAAAACTTAGCTATTTGCCAAAGCAGAGATGAGAAGATAAGAAAAATAATAGAAATACTACAGCTTAAAGAAAGCCCTAACTATGAGTTGAGAAATGGAATAGTTTGCAAAAAGAAAGACAAAGTGTTATTGTTTTATGTCCCAGAACCTGTGGAATCAAATGTTCTGTATAAGTATCATGATGAAATGAGGCACCTAGGGTTAGATAAAGTTGTGCAAACTATAGAGAAAAAGTACTGGTTTCCGGGTATCAAACCAAAAGCAATTGTTCACATGCAGAATTGTTTGAAGTGCATAACCCTCTCAAACAAATGTGGAAAAAAGACGGACTTTTACACATCATACCGATGGGAAATTTACCATTTGAAATGGTACATGTTGATCATTACGGACCGATTCACAGTAAGTCTTAAAAGTACAAACATGCATTGGTAGTTATAGATGGGTTTACAAAGTTTGTCCGATTGTACCCAACTAAAACAACAGCGTCAAAAGAAGCAGTCGTAGCTTTAAAATAGTATAGTAAAGCAGGCCGAGTTCATTGTATCAGACCAGGGACATACTTTACATCAAACGAGTTTGAAGAATTTTCCGGAAGTATAAACGTCGCGCACATAAAAGTAGCGACAAACTCCCTTTAAGCAAATAGACAGGCCGAAATTGTTAATAAAGAAAACTTAACTCCAATGATTGCAAAAATGGCTGATTCCAAAGAAGATATAATATGGGAAAAAGCGTTAGAGTCTATAGAACACGCTATAAATAATACTGTTCATAAAGCCACAAAAGAACAACCTAGTTTGCTATTTTTCGAAGTTAGGCAGAGTGGAAAAGTTATAGACAGCCTTAGAGCAGATAGTACAAAGCAAAGCAGAAGCTTACAATAAGGAATATTCAGATGCTAAATGACAAGAACCACGTAAATTCAAAGTACGTGACTATGTAGTGATACTCAACGTCAGCTCACAAACAGGGGTGCCAGTAAACTAATACCTAAATTCAAAGTGTCTTACAAAGTAACGGAAGTTCTGAAAAATTACCGATATGCAATAGAACTTGTTGACCTTATAAAGGCACCTGGTCAATTACAAATATAAAACCTTGGTACGAGTATAGAAGAGATAAGAAGAACTAAGTCAACTTTATGTTATTAGAAACTTTAATTTAAGCGTCACATGTATTTTAACGCCGTAGAATCAGGAGATTCTACATTGTCAGGATGGCAGAGTTGTAGGAGGCGGTAAGGCTAATAGCAGGCATACGTGTGCACGTACCTTTCGAGTTTAGCCTTAAGTCATATGTTGCAGCTACCCTTCTTACATACCTTCCATCCATAGCATCCTATCCTATCTTATGAAAGCACCATGAAAGGAAAAGTTGCCACCGCTTGCCGATGCCATTACTGACGGTTGTCCCGCAGAAACCAGCGGCGATTTGATTTTATCTGTAAAACCGGCTTTTTATCTTTTTTAAACGGATATTAAATAAACTAAGAAAATTCGTAGTTTTTTCAAGAGAAATGAAAAGTAAATTATTTATGCATTGTATATTTGATTAGCGTTTATATTCAAACATATAAAATATATGCATATCGCTCTTTCAGTCGGATGTTATGGCTTGGCTGTGCGGTATGTAAGATGAGTAGTTGCAGCAATAGTTTATAAAAATAATTAGAAGATGGCAACCCTAGTTTTAAGATATAGCATTACATTGCATTAGACTCTCTGTGATCATCATTTTAAAATAAAGAACGGTTGGTTCGCTCATTCTGTCAAAGATAATATAATGTGAAACATATTCACTTATCTAGTATCTTTGGGCCTCGATTAGGTTTTGTTGCCAGCGCAAACTACAAGATCGAGGCCCAACAGTCAGCTGTGAGTTAAAAATGTGCGCTGCCATACACAATCCGCTAAAAATAACTTTTGACGTTAGTGCGTTTTTTCTTAATTTTCAGCAGAAGTTTGCTTTAATTATACCTAGTTATAACAAAAGTGTGCAAATTCTCTTTGCTGGCTAAAGCCCAAAAACCCAAGCCCACAAATGTTTTATATTCTTTCAAAAAATATTAGGTTGAGTGTTCAATGCACAATTTAAGATACATTTTTTTTTAATAAATAGTAGTAAATACTTACAAAAAATATTAAAAACACAAAAATACTAATTAGACAGTAATAATAAATTTTCGGCGCCCTCACGAGATAAAGAGTTTCGTATCATATTATCTTTGATTCTGTGTTGCAAAAATAACATGATACGAAACTCTCACAAATTGTAGATAAATGCGTTCCTCGATTATTTTTTCTGGGCTGGTAACAAAGCCAATGAAGGAACTTTGAACAGCTGATCGTTAAGAAGCCTCAGTACCACTTAGTCAATAAACGCATAATTTTTCGTCAGAAGAGCAATTCATATTATCAACAAATTTTCATTAAGCACACCAAATTTTTATGTTAAAATTAGGGGAAAGAATTAATTATATTTGTTGAAGCTATATATAGCTGGAAATGGTCAAAAATATTAATTTGCACAA